>JAJHZJ010000335.1:5686513-6261711 GCA_023548195.1 Bettongia penicillata ogilbyi
TTCACTCTGTTGTTCTATGGCTTCTGCAGCTCTACAATTTGTTGAGAGTCATTTTTTACAGGTATTTTCTATGCTGTGGGGGAAGAGCTATAGTATATGTGTTTTTCCACTCTGCCATTTTGGTTCTGCCCTCTAATGCTTTTTCTTACAGAAATGAAAACAGGAATCCATTAAGGTTAAGAATTATGCAAGGATAATCAAAACCAATTGGCACTGGCTAAGGAATAGAGGGGTAGATCAGTGGAACATGTTAGACACAAGACACAGCAGTCAAGGATTATAGCAGTCTACTGTTTGATAAACCCAAGGACCCCAGCTTCTGGGATTAGAACTCACTGTTGGACAAAAATCACTGGGGAAACTGGAAAATAGTGTGGTGGAAACTAGGCATAGACCAACATCTTACACTGTATATCAAAATAAAGTTCAAATGGGTACACGATTTAGGTATAAAGACTGATACCATAAACAAATCAGAGGATAAAGGAATAGTTTGTCAGATTTATGGAGAATGGAGGAATTTGTGACCAAGCAAAAGATAGAGAACATTATAAAATGCAAAATGGGTAATTTTGATTACATTAAATTGAAAAGTTTTTGCACAGACAAAGCCAATGCAACCAAGATTAGAAGGGAAGCAGAAAATTGGGAAAGAATTCTTATACCTGGTGTCCGTGATAATGGTCTCATTTCTAAAATATGTAGAGAACTGAGTCAGGCAGTTTTCAGATGAAGAAATTAAACCTATCTATAGTCATCTGAAAAAATACTCTAAATCACCATTGATTAGTGAAATGTAAATCAAAGCAACTCTGAGGTACCATATCACAGCTATCAGATTGGGTAACATGACAAAATAGGAAAATGACCAAATTCTCTGACTCCAGATGGATCTGATTGACACACGGGGATGTCTAGTGTCCAGTTTACTGGCTGGAACTTCAGGTTCCCTTGTGATCCCTACAGGGCCATAGATTCACCAGGATCTCTTTTTATAACAAAAATCAAAAGAACCTGAGACCAAGGTTAGATCTGGGTGCCTTGGAGACCAAACTCTTGACTGTCACCGTGGGCAGGGGATATGAGGGAAGAGGGAGGGATAATACCATGGAATAAGCCCTAGATTTCTTTCCATCTTTCTTTTCTTCTTTCTTTCTCTTCCTTTCCTTTCCCTCTCTTCCTTTTCCTTTCCCCTCCTTTCCTTTCCCCTCCTTTCCTTTTCCTTCCTTCCTTCCTTCCTTCCTTCCTTCCTTCCTTCCTTCCTTCCTTCCTCCCTTCCTCCCTCCCTTTCTTTCTTTCTTTCTTTCTTTCTTTCTTTCTTTCTTTCTTCTCTTTCTTTCTTTCTTTCTTTCTTTCTTTCTTTCTTTCTTTCTTTCTTTTCTTTCTTTCTTTCTTTCTTTTCTTTCTTTCTTTCTTCTTTCTTTCTTTCTTTCTTTCTTTCTTTTCCTGTAACTCAGAAAAGCCTCAAACAACATTCACATACACTGGGCCTAGCTGCACACTTCAGCTTGTTTTTCAGTGTTTCAGTCACAACCAACTCTCCCTGACCCCATGAACCATAGGACACCAGGCCTTTCTGTCCTCTACTGTCTCCTGAGGTCTGTTCACATTTGGGGCTTCCATGACTCTCTCTGTTCACTTTCCATCTCATCCGCTGCAGTCCACTTTTCCTTTTGTCTTCAATCTTTCCCAACATCAGAGTCTTTTCCAATGAGTTCCATTTTCTCATTATGCAACCAAAGTATTTAAGTTTCAACTTCAGTATTTGTCCTTGAAATGAATAGTCTGAATTACTTTCTTTAAGTATTGACTGATTCAGTTAGCAATAGGTAAAAAAAACCCAGGGCTCTTCTCCCTTAAAAATAACCAGCATTTACATAGTGTTTTAAGGTTTGCAAAGCGCTTTACAAATATTATCTCATTTGATCCTTTCCATAACCCTGGGAGATTTTTGTTGCTCAGTTGTTTTTCAGTCGGTCCAACTCTTCATGCCCCCATTTGTGGTTTTCTTGGCAGAGATACTGGAGAGGTTTGCCATTTTCTTCTCCAGATTATTTTACAGTTGAGGAAACAGATAACAGGGTGAAATGACTTGTCCAGGCTCACACAGCTAGTAAGTAACTGAGATAGGATTTTAACTTGGGTCTTCCTGACTACAAGTCCAGTGTCGAGTCTAGTCCTCTGAGTCTTGATCCTGTAAATAGCCAGTGGCTATCCCACACAGGTTAGGAAAAAGGATGCCTGAGCCTAGTGGTGATTTTATTTTGTTGTATTACTTCAAATATAAGTCACCTGGCATAGTTGGGCATCCAGTTTGACACTGGCTATTTACGGGATTAGAGGTTTGGAGCTTAAATGTACCTCTGAGGACATCTAGTCTAATCACCAGATTTTACAAAGGAGGAAAGTGAGGTCAGGGGATCTGAGTAATTTGCCTAAACTCACTAGCACTAGTGGCAGGGGTGGGATGAGAATTGTTATTGTCCAGCCATTTCAGTGGGTTTGACTCTTCATGACCCCATTTGGAGTTTTCTTGGGAAAGATACTGGAGTGATTTGCCATTTCCTTCTCCAGCTCATTTTACAGATGAGGAAACTGAGGCCAAGACAGGTCCCAGCATTGCAGAGTTGGAGCTAAAAAGACATCTAAAGTCACCCAAGTCCCTCTCATTTTACAAATAAGGAAATTGAGGCCTAGAGAGGTTAAGTGATTTGCTCAGAAAGTCATGGATAAAGTGACAAAATAAGAATTCAAATCCAAAACTCTAAGAATACCATCCCCCTCCCTCAATACCATCACTTTAGAGAGTCTCCTTTCAGCTGGAACTCAATTGCCATCAGCCCCAAGCATCAGCCCTGGAGCTATGCCAGGTATCCTCGGTGCTGGCCTTCCTCTGAGTCACTCTGGCTTTGCTCTCGCCCTTCAGGGGGAGGCTGTACTGCCTGCTCCCCTCCCACTCCCGCAGCCTTGCTGATTATTTTCAGCTTGGACTGCACAGGCCTGGACTCTACAATTACTCCCCAACCTCAATGGCTCCTTCTGAAAATAACATTTCGGTCAAAAAAAAAAAAAAGGCCTCTGTCTGGTGGGCTGGTTTTTATAACTAAATTGTAAAAGGGTGGGTGTGGGTCAGGAGGCAGGGAGGGATGAGGGCCAGGGAGTGGCAAAAGGAGAAATTAGGAGCAGGATAGAGGAGAAAGGGAAGGAAAAAGGGAGAAGGAAGAAAGATACTTTGTACAGACTTACATGTCTAATGTTGTCTCCTTGAGGGTGGGAACTGTTTCATTTTCATCTTTTTATTCTGACTGCCTATTGAATGAATGAATGAATGAATGAATGAATGGAGAGATTCTTTTGACCATCACAACTCTGTTCAAGTGGGGAAGGGGTCAGGAATTGACTCTACAATCTGGGAAGATTATGGCCAAATTCATGGATCTTAGAAGAGAAATGGAAAGGTCTCAAGGATGCCTGTGGCAATGAAAGTCTCTCCTCCCCTGCTTTCCTCTCTCCCCCTCAATCCTGCCTCAATCCGTGTGGATCTCTGACACAGAGATCTACATGGGGCCAAGGGAAAGTCAAGGATAATAGAGCTGTGCAGGTGTGGTTTTCCCAGATAAGATAATGAGAAATGCTAGACCTCTTACCCCAAGATTGGCTAGTAATGTGGGCAAGAATGGAGCCAGTCATATAGACTTGAACATTTCAGAGAATCTGTAGTTTCATAAATTATGGAAGAGAGGATGGAGAAAACTCCTGACTGTTGTCTGTGTCTGCTCTGTTCCCTGTGCCTTGAATCCCCTCTCTCCTCATCTCCATCTCTTGGCTTTTCTGGCTTCCTTCAAGTCCCTTCTAAAATCCCAGGAAACCTTTCCTGGTCCCCTTTAATGCTGGTGCCTTCCCCCTGCTCTCATCTCCAGTCTGTCCTGTCTCTGTTTTATTAGTACATGGTTATTTGCCCTATTAGATTATAAGCTCTTTGAGGGCAAGGGCTGTTTTTTTTATCTCTAACACTTAACACAGTGCCTACACATAGTAGGGCAGCTAGTTGAGGAAGTGGGTCTAGCACCAGACGTGGAGTCAGGAGGTAGCTATTTTTATTCAGTCATTTCAGTCATGTCTGACTCTTCATGACCCCGTTTGGAGTTTCCCTGGGAAAGATACTGGTGTGGTTTGTCATTTCCTTCTCCAGTTCATTTTACAGAAGAGGAAACTGAGGCAAACAGGGCTAAGTGACTTGCTCAGGTCACATAGTAAGTATCTGAGGCCAGATCTGAACTCAGGGAGATGAGTCTTCCTGACTCTAACCCTAGCATTCTGTATACTGAGCCACCTCACTGCCCTAGCAGGGCAAGAAAACCTGAATTCAAATCTGGCCCATATGGGGTCATGAAGAGTTAGACATGACTGGAGGGACTGAACAACCAAATGCTTGTTGACTGACGAAGGAAACAAGGAAAGGCAAGAACAAAGTCCTAGAACCAGAGGTTTTGAGCTAGAAGGGGCCTCCAAGGCCAGTTAGTCCAATCTCCCTCATTTTACATAAGAAGAAACTGAGATCCAGAATCCTGTGCATCCTGTTCAGGTCACCCAGAGATGAAGTAGCTGGCCTGGGAATTAACTATTCTGGGATTTCCCCTGCTGCATTACATCACAACTTTTTGGGTCTCGGTTTCCTTGTCTATAAAGCAAGAGGGTTGGATGTGATGATCTCAGAGGCCCCTACCATCCCATGATTCTGGCTCCTGTTCTTCCTCTTTGGACTGGAGGGACCCTCCTGCCATCTAATTAAACTCAAGTTGACCAAGAATCCCTTCCTTGGCATCCCTGACTGGTGACTGTCCCACTTCTTAGAAAGTCTTCATTGATGGGGGCTCATTCCTTCCAGGGCTGCTCTTTCCACCCTGGGGAAGTTCTGACTCTTAGAACAAGTTCTGACATTGAGCTGGAGTTGGTCTCTCTCTAGCTTCAAGTCAAGTCCGCAGAAACCACAGCTGCAGTCTACCATTGAGCATGGTGTGTACCTACTTTGTTCTAGTTATAGGCTGTTAGAGGCGGCTGGCTACTGGGATAGAACATGCCCCAGAGGCCATAGAGCCCTCCGCCTTTGGTGGGCATCACATGAGAAGGAAGAGGGTTTTCCTGCTTTCTGCTGTAAGGGTTTCATCATCTCCTCTTGAGATAGGGAAATTCATCTTTGTATGAGGTAGAATTTAAATTTTTGAAATTTTACTTTTCAATTAGTAAGCATTTATTCCTCTTCCCTCCAATTTAAAAGGAAAACGAAAAAGAAAAACAAAACTCTTGTAGCAAATATGCATAGTCAAGCAAAATAAATTCCCACAATGGCCATGTCCAAAAATGTACGTCTCGTTTTCCGTCTTGAATCCATCACTTCTGTCAGGAGTGGGATCGTCTGATGGAGTTTTGAACTGGTGGTCTTGGCTGGGAGATGTGCGTGGGGGTGGGGTGAAGGATGGGGAGAGGTCCAACTGGGACCGGCATGATTTAAATGAGTAAAGCAAAACCTGAGCTATGTAGAACCTTAGAATATAGAAAATAGAATGCCATATCTGGCAGGGAGCTTAGAACAAAGAAGGTCAGAACTTTGAGGGACCTTAGAGAACAGTTAGTCTGATTCTCCTATTTAACAGTAGACGAAACTGAGATTTGAAAAAATTAAAAATCTCGTCCACAGTCACACTAGAATCCTCATGTCCTGACTCTTGAGTCAAGGGCTTTTTCCACTACAGGGCACGTGGTCTAGTTCTGGGCCTCCCAGATGAGTTATACCTGAGTTTTTCAAGGCAGACAGACCGTTTTCTAATGTAGAAGGGGAGCCCACAGAATCACAGGCTTTCACACTGAACTCAGAGCTTGTCTGGTCCAACTTGAGAAGGAATTCTCTGACTGACATCCTGGTTCCGCAGGGTCATCCAGCCTCTCTGTTCAAAGGCCCTGGTTAATCAGTCAACATTTATGAAGTGCCTGCACTGTGCTAAGCAGATCAATTGCCTCACTCATGGCCACAAATCCCAATTTCCATGCCTGACTCTCCTGATGTGGGGATATCCAGGAGGAGCAGGTCAGCAGTCAGCACTGATAAGCCATGGGATGCTTTGGATGGGTGGCCACAGGAAGCTCCAAGTACATAGAAGTAGTGGTATAGACTAGTGGGTGTTGGCAGGGGGCATGAAGAGTCTCCTTCTTTGGGGCTGAAGAAGTCACATATATTTGCCAATAGCTGCCATTTTGTACTGTGGATTTTCTAGGTGTCAATATGGCCCGAGATCCACATGCCCTGGAACTCTTGTCTCTTCAGAATCTCTTGTCCCTGGGGTACCTCCCTCTCTCTGAATGGAGAGGGTAGAGGATGGAAATTGGAAGACTCCTCCTGAGTCCTCCATTGAAGGAGAGTGCCCAGGGAAGCTGTCTCTTCATTTCCTATCTAGTTGTGCTCCTCTGGCCTCCATCATCATCCTGCCCCCTCCTTTCCAGCCTTTGAGGCATTGTCTCCCCCATTAATCTGGTAACTCCTGGAGAACAGGCTGCTTTTTGTGTTTTTGTATCCCCAGCTCTTAGCACTGTCCCTGGCACATAGTGGGAACTTTATAAATGTTTATGGACTGACTGATTGACCACATAGTCCCCCCAGTAGGCTCTGAAAATAGAAACCAGATGCTAGAATCCGCTTATGGTACCCTCCCCTCCCCTCCTCTCCTCCTTTCCCCTCTTCCCCTCCCCTCCCTTCCTTTCCTCCCCTCTCCATACCTCCCCTCTCTTCCCCTCCCTTCCCTCCCCTCCTCCCCTCCCCTCCTCTCCTCTCCTCTCTCCTCTCTTTTCTTTCTCTTTGATCACTAGGTCAGTCAGGCAGCCAATGCCTGGGGATCAGAGTAATTGAGCTCCGCTCATGCTGGGAGAGCTGCCAAGGCGTCCTTGCCCCAGACCCTCCCCATCCCCCCATGCCCCACCTCCACATCTGGAGGAAAGCATCCCTTGGCAGAGAAGCAGCTGTGCGCAGGCACTGGGGGCAGGGAGTATCTGAGCAGGGCTCAGCTCCCGGAAAAGCATTGCAAACTGTTGCATCAGACAGTGGCAGGAGCAGCCAGGGTTTCTAGGAAGACAGAAAGAAGTGGTTCAAGATACCCAGCTGCCCCCTGGGGGTGTCCCCCGTCACTCCCAGGGTCACTCCAGTGTGCTGTGATGATGGTCGGGGTAGGGCAGGGGGTCAAGAAGGGAACACAGGCCATGGGCCTTGGCCAGAGATGGAGAGAGCTGTTAATGTCACTCATGGAGAAGGAACTTCTACCCTCTCCCACCTCCCCAGCTCAGGGCCAAGCAAACAGAGCTGGGATTGCCTGTCTTGTTAAGGATGGAAGCCCTGGAGGAATGGGGGCTTCTCCTTCCCTGTTAAAGGCTCTAGGAAGGCTCAGGAGGAACTTCTCACCCTGTGAAGGCAGTGCAGGAGCAGCAGAACAAGTTCTATTTCTCTTCCCCAAAGGTCTTGGTCAGGCCCCCCCCCTCGCAGTGAGAACGTTTGTGGCTTCCAATTTCTCCTTCTCCCAGCTGCTAGATACCCAGCCCAATGGGCCTGCTTCCCTGCAGCAACGCAACAATAAATATTCCAGGCCACCTAGCTGCACAGGCCTTTGTGCTGGGGCAGCACCAGAGCTTGACTGGAATGGGGTTTGAATTTTGGCTCTGCCATTTACTAGGAGAGTAGTCCCACTGGGCAGGTCACTCGAACCCTCAGAGACTCTGTCCGAAATGAGAAGATCAGCCTAATTAATCTCTGAGGTCATTTTCAACTCTAACAATCTAAGATCCTGTAGATTCTAACAATCTAAGATCTCACATCTCAGGGGAAGACTTACTACAAAGATATGTATCATAGAGTGGAGAGAGAGACAGAGACAGACAAAGAGAAGACAGGGAGAGAGAGACAGAAAAGACAGAGAGGCAGAGAGAGAAGAGACAGACAAAAGAGAGAGACTGAGAGACAGACAGACGAGAGAGAGACTGAGAGAGTCAACACAAGAGAGAGATAGAGACAGACACATAGAGGCAGAGAGAGATAAAGAAAGAGACACACACAGAGAGAAGACAGAGACAGAAAGAGAAGAGACAGACAAAAGAGAGACAGACACAGAGACAGAGAGGAGAGATAGACACACATAGAAAGACAGAGAAACACACACACAGAGACAGAAAGAGACAGACACACAGAGAGACACACAAAGAGAGACAGAAACAAAGACAGAGAGACAGAGTCAACAAGCTTTGATTAAGACTTTACTATATGCCAGGCCCTGTGCTAAGCACCAAAAATATGGGAAAAAAAAATAAAAGGCGAAAACACAGTCCCTGCCCTCAAAGCGCTCCCGGGTCTCATGGGAGAGACAACGTTCAAATAACTATGTACGTACAACATTGTTGTTGTGTTTGTCCTTTGTTGCCGAAGAAGGCCACGCCATCAGAGACATGATGACATGACTAGCACTTGACTTTGTTTTGAGTGAGGGAGGGCTGTGCAGGTGACCAATCTCACTTCTCCTCCAGAGCCATCTGGGTCCAGTGACCAGATATTCATCAGGATGACTGGAGATGACCCAGGGGAGACCTTGGACTTTTCAGGTACTCACTTAGAGGGAGGTAGCGTGCATTGAATGAAGAGGCCTCTTCAAGAAGTAGTCAAAGGATGGCCGTTTCAAAGAACAAAAGAAAAAAATAACCAAATTAAGCTGGGAGGGAAACAGAAATGTTACCATTGAAAATTCCTCTAAGCCAGCCATGAAGGGGAGCTTGGGCAGGGACCTGTTGTTGTCCAGTCTAAGGGCTTCAGAGTGCACTGGGCTTAAGGTCTGGGGAATGGCAAAACACAGAGTAGAGTAGTCTTAGAGTTGGGGTTCTTAAATCTTTTTATGTCCTGGACCCTTTTGCAGTCTGTTGAAACCTGTGGGACCCTATCAAACTAAAGTCTTAAAATAATTGAATAGGAAAATAACTGAAGAAAATGCTAGCTTTCAGCTAGAGGTTCATATATGTCATATTCTTATATGTAATTTTTTTAACTGTCCAAGTTAACAGCTTCCCTGAATTTTATGCCCAGACTATTAGAAGGCCCAAGTTCAGACTCCTGCCCTAGAGGCAATGGTACTAACAGCTGGAGTGGGTGGGGCTCTTGCAGAAGAAGAGATTTGAGCTGAGTCTCCAGGAAGCTAGGTAAGGATGGGAGAATCCCAGGCATGGGGTAAGTCAGTACCAAGGCACCAGCCTTCTCCTCATGCCTGCCTTTCAGAAATGTGAGTTTCCTCTAAGACTTAGGTGCCAGATTTTCTCAGCTTCCCTCATTGGTTACTGGTCTTTCTGTCTTCAGATTACATTGTATTTACTTCTCTGTGTACCCACTGAATCCTCCAGTGGAATGCTGGCTCCTTGAGGTAGATATTGTTAATATATATTCTTTGTGTCCTTCCTTACACAGAGCTATGTACACAGTAGGTGTTTACTAAGTGCTTATTGAATTGAATTGAAATAATAAAATTGTAGCTAGTGCTTTAAAGTTTACAAAGCACTTTACAAATATTTTCTCATTCTATCCCCATGGGAAGTAGGTGCTGTTATTATCCCCATTTTATAGATGAGGAAATTGAGGGAGACAAGTTAAGTGACCCAGGATCTCATGGCTAGTATGTGTCTGAAGCTGGATTTGAACTCAGGTCTTCTTGACTCCAGACTCCAACACTATCTATCCATTGTTAGCTGGATTGGATGATCAAAGTCTAGGGTCCCCTTGAGAGCCAACATTTTATGATTCTTCCTTCCTTTATTAATGAATCAGACTACATTAAAATGGTACATTTTAACCTTCTTTACCTGCCAGTTATTTTTGTTTTGCAGATAATTAACAAACAGATCGATCCACAAGCATTGATTGAGCCTTAATTATATGCCAGGCTCTGTGCTCAGCCATGGAGAAAAGAAGGGAAGGGCTGACTTCTTGTCTTCAACCTTATATTCTAGAGAGAGAGAGAGAGTGAATGCAAACTTACAAAAAATAAATACAAGGTAATTTTGAAGAGGGCACTAACCACTGGAGGGGCAGGGAAAGACATCTTCTAGAAGGTGAAAGTTTAACTTACTTTAGAGGGAAACCTTAAGAGGTGGAGGTAAGAAAATAATGCATTAATTTCAAGTATGGTGTCATCCAGAGAAAAGGCTTGGATGTGGGAGATGACATCTAGATCACTTCAGCTGGACTCTGGGGTTTAGGAAGGTGAATAATGTATGATGAGGCTGGAGAGGCAGACTGGGTTTGGGTTGTAAAGGTTCTACATGGCCAACAGGAAAGTTTATTGCTAATTCTGAAGGCAATAGGAGCACGTTGAGATTGTTAGAATTATAAGAGACCTTAGAACATAGAAAGTCAGAGCTGGAAAGGACTTTAGAACAAAGAGCATAGAACATTAGATCTAGAAAGCACTTCAGAAGCTTCAGAAAGCATGCACTGTCAGAACTGGAGGGACCTTAGAATATACAACTGGACAGAGCTTTCTGGAAATCTTAGGAGAGGTTGGATGGTCACTTACTGTTGAGAATGTTCAGTTAGGGGTTAGACTATATATCTCTGAGAGGCAGCATGGAACAGGGGAAAGGGATTTGGAGTTGGAAGGCCTGAGTATGAATATCAGTTCTGCCATTTACTAGCTTTGTGACCTTGGGCAAGTCATTTAACATCTCTGGGCTGCCTGATTTTCCTCATCTGTAAAATGGAGAAGGGGATGAGAAGTTGGATAAGATGACTTCTGATGTCTCTTCCATCTCTAGGTCTATGATCTCATGAATGTAGAGCATAGAATGTTAGATTTGGAAGAGATCTTAAGACAGAGACCATAGCACATCTGTATTGGAGCCAGAGGAGTCTTCTCAGGGGGTGCATTCAGGACTGATGGAGAGATCCTTGAGACTTGTCAAAGCTGAGGTCAACTCTTCTACTGGTCATCTATTTGGGAACAAATGATATATGCCAGAAGGAACCTGGGAAGATTCTCAGAGAAAGACAACTTCCTAGGCAAATAAATGAAGGACCTAGGGACAGACAGATAATATTGTTATCATAGTTGATGACTAAAGTTAAGGACCCCAGAAGAGAAAATAGGACATGAGAAAAGAATAGCTAACTAAGAAAACAGTGTCACAGAATGGGGTTTTGTCTTTCTGGGCCATGCCAGGGTTCTTGGCCAAGGACCTAGTCCATATAATGAGAACTCCAAGACACTTGTTTGGAGCCTGGCTGATGTTCATAAGAGGGCTTTCAACTTGAAAAGAAGGAAGGAGAAAAATGGCCAGCTATAACTGCTAGTCTAGATATGAAAGAGATCACACAGGATCAGGTATTACATAGGAGAAAAGCAGGATTGGTATTCAGCAGTCTTGTAAAGGGGAAAAGGGCAGAAATTATACTCAAAACAGAGATGTCTAGACGCTAATGCATGAAAGAGGTAGTATTAAGAAAAAAGTGACCTAATGACCTCAGTGTGGGGAGGTAAATATGCCCAAATAAGTATCTCTGAGTCTTGGTAGGATGTGACTCATGGCAGGACCACAGCACTGAAAGTTTATGTCTTGTTTAAAAGGGACAGATTAGGTAGAAGAGGAAGTAGGATAGTATTATCTGTCTAGATGTGCGGAAATCCAAACCTGAAAGCTGGGACATGATGGGAGAACATTTTGAAAAAAGAAGAAACATTAGTAAGATAGTGGTTGGTGTATGTATACTATAGACTGCCAGGCCAGATGGAGGCAGTGGATGATTTTTGAGTCCCTCACCAGACTCAGAACTGGTGACAGAAGTAGCTATGAGACTCCAACAATAAATCTTTCTCTCTTTCTCTCTCTTAACTGCAGAGGAATAGATACATTTTATACTTGCTCCTAGGATAATTTCACCTTTGAGAATATGGAAGCAATAGAGAGAACAACTATTTGGGATTTGATTCTGATCATTAAGGAAGAACTTAGTGTTAAAGCAGAAATAACAGAAACTGTGGGAAGCAGCCGTCAGGCCACCTTTGAGTTTGTAATAGATAAGGAGGAGAATGTTGAGAATAATCTGATGTTTACTCTCAGCGTTAGGGGAGACATTTAAAAAATTTTCAAAGATAAGATAGCTGCAACCCCACAGTCTGAGACAAAGAGAAGTGAAATTCTGCCAGCCCTGTTCCTATTGCTCCTGATTAAGAAGAGAAGGTGTCCAACGAGGCCCGTGGGACTGATCGAGAGGCTCACTGAGGAACTCCAGTTTAAAGAGTGACATGAATTGAAGAGAAACCCCACAGAATATCATCAGGGAAATGAGGAAAGCTCAGAATAAGCAGAGGCTCATGTATTTGTTATGGTAAGTGAGTTACATTCATTAAGGTTAAAATTACTTGAAAAAGGTGGGGAGTGGAGGTTTTAAAAAAGGCTATTGAAGATAAGAGGAAGGGTAAGGAAAGATCAGTCCCTCTGCTTAAGGTGGAAAGGAAGGAGATAAAGAACACTAGAGTGAAGGTGAGAATGATGGTCTGGTGGGAAGCATACCAGCTTCACAATCCCTGGGATTCAAACCCAATCAATCCTCTGGGATTCTTATTCAGGACCTTCCTTAAATCTGCCCCAAGGGGTCCATCCAAAGTGCTGGGTGTCTTACTCCTGGCCATTTCCAAGATTCCAATGGAACATAAAAGCTATGCAGCCTTCATTCTTGCTCCATGACTGGTCCATCTCTTTTTTTTTTCTTTCTCGTTTCACCATTCATTTCTTGCCTTCCTTTGGATTTCTGTGACCCATCCCTAGGAACCTCATCAAGATCAAAATCAACCTAGGTACTCACACCTTATGAGGCAGTAGGTAGCACACGGAGCACCAGTTCTAGTGTCAGGAAGACTCTTGAGTTGCAATCCAACCTCAAATACTTTCTAGCTGTGTGACCCTGGGCAAGTCACTTAACCCTATTTGCCTCTGTTTCCTCATCTGTAAGATGAGCTGGAGGAGGAAATGACAAACTACTTCAGTATCTCTGCCAAGAAAACCTCAAACGGGGTAAAGAAGAGCCAGACATGATGGAAACCACTGAACAACTCACACCTTCTCTGATTGGAGAGTGGAGCAATGAGCTCCCAAATACTGCTTTTTGGAGGGAATTCAGGCCCCCCACCCAGTGCCTTCTCTGCCCCATTCTCTTTTTCTTTCTTTTTCTGTCTTCCTTCCACTTTTAGATTGTAAGCCTCCCCCCCCCTTCCCCAGTGCTTAGCACACAGAAGGTGTTTAATAAATATTTATTGACTGACTGAGCTACTCTGTAACTTTTACACAACTTCTGCCTAATTCCTCTCCTCTTAATGCACTGCGGCTTCTTATGCTAAATGCACTCCCCTTCATGGCCTTGGTTTCTTTGGAGAGGATGGCATACTGTGACTGAAGCCAAGTACTATCACCGCTAAAATATTGGTGTTAAAAATATAAGCCTCACTGCTAATAAAAGTTGAAATTGAAGCGAGTTAAATTGGAGTCCAAAAGGAACCTGGATATTGTCCAAAAGCACAGTGTTATAGGATTTCAGAGCTAGAAAAAACCTCCGAGAAAATCAAACTCAAACCCCACATCTTACAGCTGAGGGAACTGAGGTTCAAGAGACCCATGGTATTCACACCATAGAGCTAGAATTGGAGGGGACTCCAGGGACCATCTTGACCAAATCCCTTTTACCCGATGAGGAAACTGAGGTCCAGGAGAGTAAAGCCACTTGGCCAAGTTCACACGGCCAGTTTGTGTCTGAGCTGGGGCCGGAAATTTGGTTGCCTGTCTCTCAGTTCTAAAGCTGGGAGTCAGGAAATGAGGAAAGATGCTGAATTATGGGAAAAGGAAGGAAAAATTCAGAGGTCACATTTTTAAGGGGTAAATAAGCCTCTGGCTCAACCAATGTGAACATTTGTGCCCAAAGTCCTCTCTGGTGTTTCCCCACATTTTCTGTGAGCTCAGAACTTTAGACGCCATATAGGGCACAGATTAAATGGATTTCTTGCTCAAAGGGTCTACGAGATAAATGCTTCACAGCAAGTCTCTTTATGAAACTTTATTTTGCATCTACTTATTTGTGTACATGTTGTTTCCCGCCAATAAAATGTCAGCTCTTTGAGGGCAGGGGCTGTCTTGTCTTTTCCTCACAAAGTGTGACACAGAGTAGGTACTTAAATGTCTGTTAAGTTAGCTTGTACTGGAGATGTGGGTGTGGAAGGAGATTCTTCATATCTTGTACATACCTAATTATTAATGTGTTATCTCCCCCATTAGAATATAAGCTTTTTTTAAAAAATTATTTGAACTGGGTTTTCACTTCTTTTTATTATTAAATTTATTTATTTTTAGTTTTCAACATTCTCTTCCATAAGATTTTGAGTTCCAAATTTTCTCCCCATCTCTTCCCTCCATCCTGCATGTAATGGCATGTAATTTGATATAAGCTCCACATATACATTCACATTAAACCTATTTTCACATTAGTCATGTTTTAAAGAAGAATTAGAGCCAATGGGAGAAACCATGCAACCTGCATTCAAATTCCATAGTTCTTTTTCTGGATTTGGACAGCATTTTCCATCATGAGAATTTTGGAGTTGTCTTAGATTCTTGCATTGCTAGAAAGAGATAAATCTATCAAAGTTAGTCCTCACACACTGTGGCTCTTACTGGTTCTGCTCACTTCACTCAGCATCAGTTCATTAAGTCCAGATTTTTCCGGTCTGCCTGCTTGTCATTTCTTATAGCACATTCATATATCACAGCTTGTTCAACCATTCCCTGACTGATGGATATCCCCTCAATTTCCAATTTTTGTCCACCACAAAAAGAGCCGCTATAAATATTTTTGTACTTGTGGGTCCTTTTCCCATTTTTATTATCTCTTTGGGATACAGCCCTAGAAGTAATATTGCTAAGTCAAAGGGTATGTACATTTTTGAAGCCCGTTGGGTATAATTCCAAACTGCTCTCCAGAATGGTCGGATCAGCTCACAGCTCCACCAACGATGAATGAGTGTTCCAACTCTTCCACATCTTCTCCAACATTGATCATTTTTCTGTTTTGTCATGGTAGCCAGTCTGATAGCTGTGATGTGGTGCCTCAGAGTGGTTTTGATGTGCATTTCTCTAATCAATAGTGATTTAGAGTATTTTTCATATGAGTACAGATAGCTTTAATTTCTTCATCTGAAAACTGCCTGTGCACATCTTTTGACCATTTATCAGTTGAGGAATGACTCACAATTGTTGTAAATTTGACTTAGTTCTCTATATACTTTAGAAAAGACGCCTTTATCAGAGAAACTGCTTATAAAATTTTTTTCTCTAGTGCTCTGCTTCCCTCCTAATCTTGGTTGCATTGAATTTGTGCAAAAACTTTTCAGGTGAATACAATCAAAATGACCCATTTTGTATTTCATAATGTTCTCTGTCTCTTGTTTGGTCATAAATTCTTCCCTTCTCCATCAATCTGACAAGTAAACTATTCTTTAGTCTCCCAGTATCAACCTTTGTATCTAAATCATGTCCCCATTTTGACTTTATTTTGGTATAAGATGTTGGTCTATGCCTAGTTCCTGTCATAGTAGATGGCAAACTTTTTGAGGGCAGACATTACACTTAGAATAGCCCTATACAGAATAGACAATAATAGGCGACAAATGGGGTTAGAGGTTCAAATCCTAACCCTGCCACTTGTTTCCTATATAACCTGTGGAACATAAATTACTTGAAGGCAGGAATTGTTTCATTTTTGTTGTTTTCATTTGCCTAGTGCACTCTCTGGTCAGCAATGGGCACTTGATAAATGCTCATTGGATTGACTCTTCCTATGCACCCTTGGGTCTCCTTTATTAGAGACCCATTTTCTTTCAGCTTGGAATCTCTTCCTTCTTCTGTTTCTGGTTTTTTATGGGTGCCAGTAGGTAGTGGTAGGAGATGTGTGTGTGTGTGTGTGTATGAAGCTTGTGTTAATTTTTTTCTTTAAGTCATAGGGCTCAGACAGATAAATTAGGCTTGATTAAGGCTGAAACCATAGCAGGAATTTTTTTTCTCCATATTTTCCAGCTTTCTCTAACGCCTCCCTCCCCCCTGGTGGTGGCTGCTGGAGAAGTGAGTGGTTTCTCTGTAGTTGACTTTTTTGAGTACAGCCAAGATCCTTCTTCTTTTTTTTAACAATAAAAATAGCTGACCTATCTACCACATATTAAGGTTTTCAAGGGACTTGACGTCCACTGCCTCATTCATTGTACAGACGACCTCTGTATGGAAGCACTGCAGGTGACTCAAAATAACTCATTTTACTGGTAAGGAAATGGAGGCTCAGAACGGTCCAGAAACCTGCCCAGGGTCACTCAGGAAATATACATCAGAGGTGGGCTATGAACTGAAGTCCAATGATTCCATGTCCAGAACTCCCTCTGTTGTTCTTGTCATGATTTCTTTTGGATTCTGGGGAATTTTTAGGTACCTGTCTCCAAAGCTGAAGCTTAGGAATTCATGACACCAGTTTATCTGAGCATGGTCAGCGGTCTCTCTGTACTCAAGGAGTACATTTCATTGATTCTGCCCATCTGTGTGATAGTGCCCACTGTAGGGGCCTGCTGATGGTGGCAACATCTACGTGCTTTTTCCCAGGCCTCCTCAGGATAAGTGAAAGGCCAGCACATCCTGCCGGACCTGGGACTTCACAGACTATGGATTTTTAGTGCCTTTTGTCCTCCGGCTCTTAACTCCACACCTTCTGCTTTTCCAAATCCTGTAAGCTCGCCCTTCCAAGCACTGATTTTATTTATCCCTCTATTAAATGAATGAGGAAAGCTAACACAACAGAAAAGAATCCTGGCTCCTCAAAACCCTCCTCTGCTACCTGCTATCTGTGCGTATGAACATGGGCTTTCCGCATTTCTAGGCTCCAGTTTCTTCATTTTAACATGGGCCCCACACTCAGAGATTTAGAGCTGGAAAGGGTTTTTGATCAGTCTTGTCCAAGTTCATCATTTTCCTGAGGCTCCCAGTGATGTGACTGGCTCAAGCTCACCTAGCCAAGGCATGGATTCAGACCCAGCTCCTGTGCCTTTGAACCCAGGACTTATCCAATAGTTATACATGATCACAGCAAGGGACAAGGCTTGATTTTTGGTTTGTCTGTGAGGGGCTTACATAGCTTCTCTCTGACAGTCCTGATCCCAGGAGGTCGTGTGGTGGCTGTATGGGTTATATGTGTGAGACCAGCATTCTACCCCTGCACTGTTGGGAACACCCCAAGGTCCTAACTACAGGCAGCCCTTTCATGGAGAAGGCAGAGCAAGGAATGGGGAAGGAAGGCCCCTTGCCAGGGCAGGGAGGAGTGCAGCAAAGACTTGAAATGATTCCCTGCTGAGCTGAGCCCTGGCCAGGTGCGTGGAGGGCAGTGCCCCCTGCCGACCACGCAGGGTAGGGCAGGGCAATTCTGACAGTTCCGTTTTCCTTTTCCTCTCTGCCTTGGCTTTCTTCTTCCTGCGGCCTTTTCTCTCCTTTACTCAGGCACATCTGCTCTGGGGGCAGAGATGTTCAGTACCAGGAGCCTTGGCCCTGTCAAATATCATCCCACTAAGTGCTTCTTGGGCACTCTCAAGACTCCCACAAGCAACCAAAGCTGGGGGACTCTGGGCTGCCACTTGTTTTCTTCTCATTATTAAATTAATCATCACTTATTTCTTTTTTTGGGCTGACACAGTTTATAGCAGCCTGTCCCTCAGCCAGCCTCTCCTTCCTTCTCCCCATCACTGTCAGGGCCTCCTTCCTTCGACCTCACTCAGCATTAGGCTTAGTTCTGCCCTCCTCTAGTCTGTGATTCCACTGGAAAGAGACTCCCTTGACTATTTTGGAGCAGCCACGGAGAAAAAGGCTGGGGTTCTAGGGGGGTGGGGGCTTGTACAGCTCACACAGCCGGGGCAGGTTAGGAGCAAGCCTTAAACTCAGGCCTTCTGAACTCTGAGGCTACCTCTCTACTGCACCCCCTGCCTTTCTGGTGTCATTCAGCATTGTGTCTTATCCCTCTCCTAGACTGTGAGCCCCATGAAGGCAAAGATGTTGGATCTCCAGCAGTGATTGCTCCTGGATTTGTGTATGACAGCCATCTGGGGTGGTCAGGATTGAATGAGATCCTTTGGGTCAAATGCTTGGCACGAGCACTTAATAAATGCTTGTTTCTACCTTTTTCTCCTTCCTTCCTCCCTCCCTCCTTCCCTCCCTCCTTCTCTCCCTCCTTCTCACCCTCCCTGCCTCTCTTACCAAACATGGATATTCTCCTGAATGTGCCCAGCCTGTGCCACTTCTGACCATGTTCATCCACAGTCCCCCCAGGAGGTAAACCCAACCTTTGGGGTGTCCTTTCTGACCCTCATCTTCTCTCAACATTATGAGGACATCAATCAATCCAAAAGCAGTTATTTTGCGCGTACAGTGTGCCAGCTACTGTCGATGAGTCAGTAAACAAACACTTTTAAGTGCCTGCTGTGTGCTAGGTCTTGCTAAGCACTGGGAATTCAAAGAAAGGCAAAGCTCCTCTCCCCAGGAGCTCCCAATAGAACATGCAAACGCTGCATACAAATAAGACCATACAGGGTGCCCCAAAAGCCCTGGGCTGGTTTTAGGCTACTAAAATTTATTCACCTTGTATACAAGATTTTCAGCAAGGCCCAACTCTCTGTGACCCTATTGGGATTTTCTCAGCAAAGATACTGGAGTGTTTGCCATTTCCTTCTCCAGCTCATTTGATAGATGAGGAAATGGAGGCAAACAGGGTGAAGTGACTTGCCCAGGGTCACACAGTTAGAAAGTGTCTGAAGCTGGATTTGAACTCAGAAAGATGAGTCTTTCTGAGTGCAGACCTAGAGCTCTATCTACTGCAGCGCCCTGCTGTCCAACTGAGAGAGCTGGAGAAGGCACTATCATTGAGGAGAAACAAGAAAGGCTTCTTTTTTTCCCTTCCCCCCCCCTTATTTTCCTCCTTCTCCTTCTTGTTCTGGTTCTTCTTCAGAAGAATTTTTTAAACATTCATTTAAAATGTTTAACTTCCAAATTTCCTCCCTTCCTCCTGCCCTCTTCCCAGCCAACTGAGAAGCAAGCAAGATGATGTCAATCATACATATGAATTCATACAAAATACATAGAAAAGGTAAGATTTCAGTGGGGACTTAAAGGAAGCCAGGAAAGCCCAGGTGGCCCAGATGAGCAGGGGGAGCGCTCTGGAGGTGGGAGACAGTTAATCCCAATGCCCAGAATGGGAGGTGGACGGTCTGGTTTGAGGAATAGCCAGGAGGTTGGTCTGGCTGGTCTGTCCATCATCCAGAAGTGAGTAATATGTGTGAAGACTGAGACAACGAAAGGGAACCAGACTGTAAAGAACTTGAAGTGCCAACTAAAGGAACTTTATTTATATAAGGCACTTATCCTAGAGATAAGAGGGAGCCACAGGAGTTTACTGAGTAGGGGGATGACACCGTCAGACTTGAGTTTCGAGAGAGCTACTTTGGCAGTGCAGTGGAGGATGGGCTGGAGTTTGGAGAGACAGAAAAGGAGATGGGTTACAAAGCTAGGCAAGAGATGCGGAGGGCCTGAAGTCCAGTGGGGGCAGCCCAGGCTTTCCTCGCTCATTCATCAATCTTGCTCTAGGATCAGCCCATTTCATCCATGCCTTCGAGATGCTGCACACACCAGACAGTGGACAAATGGGTACAGATCAGTCTTAGCATTATCAGTGGATAGAACTCACCCGAGGATTTAGAGCGCACAGGGAGTTAAGAGCACGCCAAGTCCAAACGCACCATTTCTTCAAGGTAAAGCCTCAATCAGGGGGTCTTCATTTGTGTGGGTGGTCTAGTAAAATCCACGAACCCCTTATTAGAATCTGGTTTTTAAATACTTAAAATAAAATGCCTCCTATTGATTAACTCAGGAGGAGAAAATGATTAACTCAATATCAAAGATATTGGTATTTTCAGTAGTATTTTATTTTTGCCCCGATTATATATTAAGACAATTCTTAGCATTCATTTTTACAATATTTTAAGCTCCAAATTTTTCTCTCTCCTTCCCTCCCCTCCCCTCTTCTGAAAATGGTAGGTAACAACATAGGTTATCCATATGCTGTCCTGTAGAACATATTTCTGTTTGAAGAAGAAACTGATAAAAGGAAAAAGAATACAGTAAAGATGCTTGGATCTGCATTCAAAGGCCGTCGATTCCCTATGTGGATGTGGACGGCGCTGTCCTTGGTGAGTCCTTGTCTCCCATCATCATGGTGCAGAGAAGGGCTAAGTCATTCGGGCTGGCCATCACACGATGCTGCTGATGCTATGGGCAGCGTCTGGACAATGGCTCTGCCCATGTCCCTTTATCAAAGATATATACACATATACATATGTACACACATAATATGTATATAATATATTATAACATATATTATATAATTATATATCTTGTATAATATATATATTTATATATTATATATTTAAGGTTGCAGACCCCAGGTTTAGAACCTCCACCCTAGAGAGTGAGCTGCCTAAAGTCAAACAAGTAGTAAGTAGGTTGAAACATTCATTTCCAGAGGTGACTTCATGGGATCATAGATTTAGGGCTGGAAGACATCTTTGAAATGGTCACATTCACTCCCCTTGTTTTATAGAGCAGGAAACTGAGACCCAAAGAAGTTAAGTGACTGACCCAAGGTCACCCAGGTGATAAGTGGCAGATTTCTCACTCAGGCCTTCTGACTCCAAATTCAACATTGACTTATCTTTGAGGGACTTTCTCAGGACCCCAAAGGGGCAGAGATTTGCACTGGTCAGGGAGATCTCCCCCAAAGAAGTATCCCCACCACTGTAGGTCACATTCTGTGGCTCCAGAGTAGGACAGGCTCAGCTCTGGTGGAGCTGTGCTCAATGTCCAGGGGAAGGCACTCCCTGCCTGGGCTACCCCGTTCCCCTGCCCCAGCCCCAGCTCTGAGACAGAGGCTGCCATGTGAGCCCCTTCCCCCGACCCTGCCCCTGACAGGTCCACTTCCTGCTCTTCTCAGCAGCTGCAGCAGAGGGGGCCAGAGGAGAGGCAATGCATGAGTCTGACCTGAGAAACAGTCAAGACGTTGGCCTTGCTGTGCCAAGGTGCCAACCCAGGAGCCAGCAACTGGGAAGCAGCCCTCTTGGACAGAGCCCAGCCAGCTACAAAGCCTACCTTCTGCCCTCCTCCCTCCTCTGTCCTGTCTTTTTCCTTCTCTTCTTCTCCTCCCCTTTCTCCTCCTCTTCCTTTCCTCCCTCCCTCCCTCCCTCCTTCCTTCCTTCCTTCCTTTCCTTCCTCCCTCCCTCCCTCCTTCTTTCCTTCCTTCCTTCCTTCCTTCCTTCCTTCCTTCCTTCCTTCCTTCCTTCCTTCCTTCCTTCCTTTCTTCCTTCCTTCCTTCCTTCCTTCCTTCCTTCCTTCCTTCCTTCCTTCCTTCCTTCCTTCCTTCCTTTCCTCTTCTCTTCTTCCCTTCCTTTCTTTAACAAAACCAGATTTCTGATAGAGCCAAGTTCCCAGGAGCTCTGATGAGAAGTCTTTTTTTTTTTTAATTGTCATTTGACCCACAATCTAAAATTCTCAGCCCCAAAATGATCTCTGAAAAGCATCAAATATCATTCTTCTCCTTTTCTTTTATAAATTTCAGACATATCAAAGGCATACAAACTATAAGTAGAATTCAGGACTTTAAGTGAAGACATACAAAACCTGGCTCTAAGTCCTTGGCTGGCAATAGGGGAGGGGCAAGAAGGCTCCTGAGTGAATGATGGAGGGAGGGAAGGGGAAGGGAGAGAGAGAGGGAGGGAGGGAGGGCTTTCTGGTGGAGGTAGAGGACAGAGGAAGATTTCTTACATCTGTTTCCTGCCTCTGCCAGTGATTGGAGGACTTTTGATTTAGTTATAAAATGGAGATAATAACACTTGTTTTCTCTAGAGGTTGAAATACATTAATTACTGATTTTTGAATGGTTTGAGATCCTTATATGAAAAGCACCAGTCATTACTTAAACAGAGCCAGAAGACTAAGGACCTAGTGATACATGGAGTGTAGGAAAGAAATAGGCATTCACAGCACTTAAAGGGCCAACAAGGAAACTACATTATGCCAAAAGGAACTATTGACAGGAAACCAATACCAACATAAAATTTATATGTTCTAAATGCCTTAGTATCCACATTTACAAAAGAAAAATTAACTGAGCAACAAAAAGACATAGACAATAATACAGCAGTGACAGGAGGTTTCAATATCCTGTTTTCAGTTTTGGATAAGTCTAACAGAAAGACAAACAAAAGGAAAAACATGAAATTGAATAAATTGCTGGAGAAACTAAAGCAAAACTACTTAAGGCATCTCCTAAATGACATTCCTAAAGGATATGGGTATTTTTCAGCACAACATAGAATTTTCACAAAAATTGATCAGGTGTTAGGGTACATAAATATTGCAAAGAAATGTAGAAAGGAAGAAATAATCAATCCAGACTATAATATAATAAAGATAGTAATCAGTTCAGGAAGTTCAAGCAAAAGATACAAACCTGAATGGAGACTTAGAATGAAATCCTAAATAAGGAGTGAGTCAAAGAAACAAATTACAGAAACAAAAACTATGTGAAAGAAAATGATAATACAATGAAAACACATATTAAAATTTCTGGGTTTCTGCTAAAGAAATCTTTGGGGGAGGATATCCCCACATATCCCTACAAATATACATGAATAAAATAAAAGAAGAAAGGAAAGAAATAGGATGTCCATTTTAATAAGAACTGTAATTTTTATATTGCTTTGAACTTCATAAATGTGTAGGGGGCATTATTTTCCCCATTATATAGATAAAGGAACTGAAACTCAGAAGAAGCAAATTTGATTTGTAAATGGGAGAGCCAGAACTCAGTTATGATAGAATCTCAGATCTGGCAGGGGCTTTATCTAGTCCAAACTATAATTGAAGAGGGATCTTTGGACATTTCTTTTGACTCCATATCCAGGATTTTTTCCCCTGACACCTTACCACTTCTCTAGGAGAAATGAATCTCAGGAAGATAGCCTTTCTTTTTTTTTTTTTCTGTATTTAAATTTATTTATTTAAGTTTTGAACATTCATTTCTACAAAATTTTGGGTTGCAAATTTTCTCCCCATTTTCCCCTCCCCTCACTCCACAATGCCAAGCGTTCTAATTACCCTTATCACCAATCTGTCCTCCCTTCTAACATCCCTCCCTTCCCTTATCCCCATCTTCTCTTTTTTCCTGAAAGTCAAGATAAATTTCTACACCCCATTCATTACCTGTATTTCTTATTTCCTAGTTGCAAGAACAATACTCAACAGTTGTTCCTAAACCTTTGGCTTCCAACTTCTCTTCATCCCTCCCTCCCCACCCATTCCCTTTGGGAAGGCAAGCAATTCAATATAGGCCATATCTGTGTAGTTTTGCAAATGACTTCCGTAATAGTCGTGTTGTGTAAGACGAGCTATATTTCCTTCCATCCTATCCTGCCCCCCATTTCTTCTATTCTCTCTTTTGGTCCTATCCCTCCCCAAGAGTGCTCCCTCCTCCTACTGCCCTCCCTTCCATTATCCCCCCAACCCTGCTTATCCCCTTCTCCCCCACTATCCTGTATTGTAAGATAGGTTTTCATATCAGAATGAGTGTGCATTTTATTCCTTCCTTTAGTCGAATGTGATGAGAGTAAGCTTCATGTTTTTTCTCTCACCTCTCCTCTTTTTCCCTCCATTGAAAAGTCTTTTATTTGCCTCTTTTGTGAGAGATAATTTGCCCCATTCCATTTCTCCCTTTCCCCTCCCAATATATTTCTCTCTTATCCCCTAATTTCATTTTTTAAGATATGATCCCATCCTATTCAATTCACCCTGTGCTCTCTCTCTCTCTCTCTCTGTGTGTGTGTGTGTGTGTGTGTGTGTGTGTGTGTGTGTGTAATTCCACCAACTACCCAGTTACTGAAAAAAAGTTTCAAGAGTTACAAATCTTATCTTTCCCTGTAGGAATGTAAATAGTTCAACTTTAGTAAGTCCCATATGACTTCTCTTTGCTGTTTACCTTTTCATGCTTCTCTTCATTCTTGTGTTTGAAAATCAAATTTTCTTTTCAGCTCTGGTCTTTTCATCAAGAATGCTTGAAAGTCCTCTATTTCATTGAAAGACAATTTTTTCCCCTGAAGTATTATACTCAGTTTTGCTGGGTAGGTGATTCTTGGTTTGAGTCTTAGTTTCTTTGACTTCTGGAATATCCTATCCCATGCCCTTCTGTCCCTTAATGTAGAAACTGCTAGATCTTGTATTATCCTGATTGTATTTCCACAATACTTGAATTGTCTCTTTCTAACTGATTGCAATATTTTCTCCTTGACCAGGGAACTCTGGAATTTGGCCACAATGTTCCTAGGAGTTTCTCTTTTTGGATCTCTTTCAGGAGGTGATTGGTGGATTCTTTCAATATTTATTTTGCCCCCTGGTTCTAGAATATCAGTTTTCCTTGATAATTTCATGAAAGATGATGTCTAGGCTCTTTTCTTGATCATGTCCCATAATTTTTAAATTGTCTCTCCTGGATCTATTTTCCAGGTCAGTTGTTTTTCCAATGAGATATTTCACATTCTCTTCCATTTTTTCATTCTTTTGGTTTTGTTTTGTGATTTCTTGGTTTCTCAGAAAGTCATTAGCCTCCATCTGTTCCATTCTAATTTTGAGAGAACTATTTTCTTCAGGGAGCTTTTGAACCTCCTTTTCCATTTGGCTAATTCTGCTTTTGAAAGCATTCTTCTCCTCATTGGGTTTTTGAACCTCTTTTGCCAATTGAGTTAGCCTATTTTTCAAGGTGTTATTTTCTTCTGCATTTTTTTGGGTCTCCTTTAGCAAGGTGTTGACCTGCTTTTCATACTTTTCTTGCATTTCTCTTATTTCTCTTCCTAGTTTTACCTCCACCTGTCTAACTTGATTTTCAAAATCCTTTTTGAGCTCTTCCATGGCCTGAGCCCATTGAATATTTATTTTGGATGTTTGGGATACAGAGGCCTTGACTTTTATGTCTTTCCCTGATGGTAAGCATTGTTCTTCCTTATCCGAAAGGATTAGAGAAGATATCTGTTCACCAAGAAAGTAACCTTCTATAGTCTTAGTTTTTTTCCCTTTTTTGGGCATTTTCCCCAGCCAGTTACTTGACTTTTGGGTCCTTTGTCAAGAGTAGGGTATACTCTGAAAATCTGTAAGATCTCAGTTCCTCCAAGGTGGCACAATCAAGCATGTACTGGTCTGGACACAGGAAGGGATTTTTGTACCCAGAATCTTAGCAGTTACCTCTCCACAGCCACCTGGCCTCCAGTTCCACCAAGTCAGCACTGGGGGCTGATTTTCAGATAAGTTGAATAGGCAGGGCTGCCATTCAGTGTGAGACAAAGACCAACTCCCCTAGGGCCTCCACACAGGGCTGAGGCAAGACTCAGCTCTTCAATGCCCCCAGAGATTTTTATACTCTAATAATGGTCTGGCTGCTGCACCTGCTGATGTGGCCACCTGCCTATGTGGCCTCTGTGGCAGCTGCCTAAATCTGGATCTATGGAAAGCCCTTCTCCCTTCCTGGCCAGCTGAAAAAACCCCGTCACTGACCTTTGGTGCCTCTGGGTTGAGGGATCTGCGAACCTGCTGCTGCTAGGACTGGGAATTCCTCGACTGGATATTCTGCCCCCAAGGGCTGTTCACAAGCCATGCAGCCAAGGCCGGGCTGGGCTCCACTCTGTTGTTCTCCACTTCTGCTGCTCCAAAATTTGTTGAGAGTCCCTCTCTACAGGCATTTTGTGGTCTGTGTGGGGAGACCCTGTGTATGTGTGTCTTTCTACTCCACCATCTTGGCCTGGGTCCAAGATAACCTTTCTTTTCCCAAATAGCAAGACACTGACAAAAGAACCAGATACCCTTGAGTGCCAGTGACCAGCTCTGTGTTAACTTCTTTACCTTCATTCTGATGAAAACATCTTCAGGCTTATGGCAACTGAAAATCTCAGGGTAGTCTGATTTAATTAAGATATAGCATTGTGCTGAGACTGGCTAGCTCTAGGACTCTTGTCCCACATCTAAGAAGCAAGTAGCTCTACAATCGATCTTATCCTGGAGAGATGGGAAACGATTTAGGCAAGTGGCCCTAGAGGGCCTCTTCAGACATAAGGTCACCAAAGAAAACAATCATCAACATGTATGCCTATATGTATTTCTATATGTCAGTCAACAAGAATTTATTAGGCATTTATTTCATCCCAAATGTTGTGATCAGTATTGGGGATATAAAGAAAGACAAAAACATAGTCCCTGTCCTCAAGGAACTTACATTCTAATGGAGAAACAGCATGCACACAACTATGTTTAAACAACACACACACACACACACACACACACACACACACACATAGAGTAAATGGAAAGCAGTCTCCAATGGGGGGACCAAGAATTGCCTCATACAGAAGGTGGGATTTGAGCTGAGTCTTGAAGAAAGTCAGGCAAGGGGAGAGAATATTTCAAGTAGCTGGATGGCTCCAGATGTAATGTTAATGAGAGTTAGATCTTCTCTAGCCATTAATAGGCCTCAGGTGGAGCCCATTAAGGGAAGCTTGATTAGGGGAGGCTTGTTCTATTTGCTAATTGCTAATGAGACACTGAGTCACAAGAGTCGTGCCCTCATATACTCTGAGGTGAGGTTTTGCTTTGGGGGTTTCTTTAGAAGTAGATTTGTGTGCCAGATGAGACTCTGTGTTCCCCCTGGCCCCCTACCCCCTGCCACTTTGAAAACCCAGATATGGGTGTTTCTCTTTCTGATAACTATGTATGTATGTAATGGTCAGACAGTAGGATCTGTCTGTTGCTCTGTGATGTATGTATTGCTTATGGTCAGAGAGAAGCCCTGCTTATTGGTCTTTATTTCTCCACTTGTATTTTCTCTATTGGTATATGTGATTGAAGTAGATTGTTGACCCCTCAAAAGTTGTTTTCTGTTTAGTAAAGTAGATCTAAGAACCTGTGCTAGCAGGCCATCCTGGATGTGTCAGGGTGCTTGCTGCGACAGTAGAGTACTAGACTTAGAGTCGGGTATCTTGAATTCAAATTTAACCTTGGTACTTACTAGTTAAGTGTCATCTTGGGTAAGTCATTTAACCTCTATTTGCCTCAGTTGCCTCAACTATAGAATGGAGAAAATAGCCCCTACCTTGTAGGGGGTTGTTGTGAAGATCAAATGAGATAGTATTGTAAAGCGCTTATATATACATATATATACATATACATACAATATATATACACATATATAAGCATTTGTATGTATATATATATGTATATATATGTACACACATGCTAGTTATTATTATAAGGGCTTGCTATGTACCAAGTATTATGCTAAGGGCTAGGGACAGAAATAGAAAAAGAAGACAGTTCCTTCTCTCAAGGAGCTCACAATCTAATTAGCTCACATCCATGGTATAATGTAGCTTCAGGGTACTTTTCTTGGAAAGGTTCAGAGATCATAAGGACACAGCTACAAGGCTGATGGCAGGATCTGGGAGTCCTTAGGATGCATCAGAGTGTCCTCCACATATAAGGGGACTACCACTGTCCAGAAAGAGGACATGAATCTCCAAGTAACTCAAACCATCTGATGATTGTGATTAATTTTATGGATGTGGATGTCTCATCTAATGATTCAGATTGCTGCCCATCTATATCTGCCCATCCTAATCAACTCTTGCCCATTTCTTCCCATAAGTTGGCCATAAAAAATCTATGCAAAATGCTAGGATGTTCCTAGTATGTGGTGAGAAAGCCAGTGAAGCACATGGATTGTCTACCATTGATCTCTTGCTCTCTCTACATTTCACCAGCCTTCTTTTTCAATCATATATTTCTCTGGTGACATCTATTGCTCAATTTTTTTTAATGTTTATTTATTTATTTTTAGTTTTCAATATTCATTTCCACAAAATTTTGTGTTCCAAATTTTCTTCCCATCTCACCCCTCCCCCACCCCATAATGCCCTTGTATTCTGATTAACCCTTCCCTCAATATGCCCTTCCTTCAATCACACCTCTCCCTTCCTTTCTCCCTTTCTTCTCTCTTTTCTTATAGAGCAAGATAGATGTCTATACCCCATTACCTGTATTTCTCATTTCTCAGTTGCAGGCAAAAACAATTCTTAACATTCATTCCTAATACTTTGAATTCCAACTTCTCTCCCTTTCTCTCTCCCCACCCATCCCCACTGAGAAGGCAAGCAATTCAATATAGGCTGCATATGTGTAGTTATGCAAAAGACTTCCATAATAGTCATGTTGTATAAGACTAACTATATTTCCCTCCATCCTATCCTGCCCCTCATTTATTCTATTCTCTTTTGACCTTGTCCCTCCCTAAGGTTTACTTCTGATTACTCCTTTCTCCCATTTGTCCTCCCTTCTGTCATCCCACTTATCCCACTTGTCCCCTTCTCCCCTACCCTTCAGTAGTGCAAGATATACTTTCATACCAAACTGAGTGAGCATGTCATTTCCTTCTTAAGCCAAATGTGAAGAGAGTAAGCTTCCCTTTTCTCTTCTCATCTCTTCCCTTTTCTTATCTACTGAAATAGCTTTTTCTTTCCTCCTTTATGAGCGACAATTTGCCCCATTCCATTTATCCCTTTCTCCTCCCAATATATTCTTCTCACCCCTCAATTTTATTTTTTTTATGTATCATGCCTTCTTATTCAACTCACCCTGTGCTGTACTGTGCTGTGTGTGTGTGTGTGTGTGTGTGTGTGTGTGTGTGTATAATCCCAACTACCCAAATATTGAGAAAAGTCTCAGAAGTTACAAATCTTATCTTTCCATGTAGGAATGTAAGTAGTTCAGCTTTAGAAAGTCCCTTATGATTTCTCTTTCCTATTTACCTTTTCATGCTCCTCTTGATTCTTGTGTTTGAAAGTCAAATTTTCTTTTCAGCTCTGGTGTTTTCGTCAATAATGCTTGAAAGTCCTCTATGTCATTGAATGACTATTTTTCCCCCTGAAGTACTATACTCAGTTTTTCTGGGTAGGTGATTCTTGGTTTTAATCCTAGTTCCTTTGACTTCTGGAATATCATATTCCATGCCCTTCAATCCCTTAATGTAAAAGCTGCTAGATCTTGTGTTTTCCTGATTATATTTCCACAATGCTTGAATTGTTTCTTTCTAGCTGCTTACAATATTTTCTCCTTAACCTGGGAACTCTGGAAATTGACTAGAAACTAGGAGTTTCTCTTTTTGGATCTCTTTTAGGAGGTGATTGGTGAATTCTTTCAATATTTAATTTGCCCTCTGATTCTAGAATATCAGGGCAGTTTTTCTTGATAATTTCATATAAGATGATATCTAGGCTCTTTTTTTGATCATGGCTTTCAGGTAGTCCCATAATTTTTAAATTATCTCTCCTGGATCTGTTTTCCAGGTCAGTTGTTTTTCCAATGAGGTGTTTCACATTATCTTGCATTTTTTCATTCTTTTGGTTTTGTTTTGTGATTTCTTGGTTTCTCAGAAAGTCATTAGCTTCCATCTGTTCCATTCTAATTTTTAAAGAACTATTTTCTTCAGTGAGCTTTTGAACTTCCTTTTCCATATGACCACTTCTGCTTTTTAAAACATTCTTCTCCTCACTGGCTTTTTGAACCTCTTTTGTCAGTTGAGTTAGCCTATTTCTAAAGGTGTTATTTTCTTCAGCATTTTTGTGTGTGTCCTTTAGCAAACTGTTGACTCACTTTTCATGATTTTCTTGGATCGCTCTCATTTCTCTTCCCAATTTTTCAAAATCCTTTTTGAGCTCTTCCATGGCCTGAGACCATTGCATATTTATTTTGGAGGTTTTGGATGCAGGAGCCTTGATTTCCTCTGATGTTAATCTTCTATTGTCTTATTTTTCTCCCCTTTTCAAGCATTTTCCTAGCCAGTTACTTGACTTTTGAGTCCTTTGTCAAGAGGAGGGTATACTCTGGGGACCTGAATGTTCTCAGTTCCTCCAATGTGGCACAATCAAGGGAGAGGTGTTTGCTCCTCTCCTGGTCTGCACACTGATTTGGGAACAACCGAAAACTTTTCTGCCCAGAATTTTCAATTGAATTCCCTCACCACAATCCCCTCCACCAGGACCACCAGCCAGTGCTCCTCCTCACCCCTGGGTGGAACTCAGGGCTGAGAATCAGATCAGCTGCTCAATTACCCCAAGGTCTTTAGGCAGATTGCTCCCAGGGCTGTCACTCAGGGCTCAGATTCAGATCAGCCCTTCAATTCCCCCAGGGGGCTCTAGGCAAAGGGTTCCAAAATGCTAGCTGCCACTGCAGAGCCTACTGCTGGTTGTCCAGACCACACTCTCCTCTCCTGGGTGAAGGAGCCATCCCACTGACCTTTAAAGCTGTCTGTGACAATTGTGAGTTGAGCAATCTGGGCCCTGCCGCTGGTGGCATCCTGAAGCCTGTTCCAGGTGCCATGCTAGTCTGCACGCAGAACACTGGTCTGGTCTGTGTGCTGCATGCTGGGCTCTATTGCTCAAGTTCAATTCTATTCCTTATTTGTTAGGTTGCAGCTGATTCATATGTACCTCTCCATTGTCCTCTGAGGGATACTCATTTTGGGGGGTGGGGTTACTCATTTTTAATTGCACAAGGAATGTAGTATTCCATTACTCCATGGAGTGATACAACATAGGTAGAATACTGGTATTAAAAATAGATGTGTTTCTGAGAGAAGTGTGAAATAATTAAAGGGAATTTGTAATTTCTCGATGACAATCTTGCATTTAAATTCTGGCCCTGACTTATTCTTATGCAGTGCCTGTCTAAGATCTACAATAATAGCTATCATTTTTATACTACTTTGAGATTGGCAAAGCTTCCCAAAGGGCTATAAAACTGGAGATACTATTTGACCCAGCAATACCACCACTCGGACTGTATCCCCAAGAGATGAAAGAGGACAAGGACCTGTATGTACAAAAGTATTTATAACTGCTCTTTTTTGGTGGCTAGAGAAAGAAATGATGGAGTCTGAATACAGATTGCAGCATACTTTTTTTTTTATTAAATGAAGCAAAACCAATGTACCTCAAATTAGAAGGAAAGAAGGAAAGTGGAGAAAAAATTTTACAGTAAATTTCTCTGATAAAGGCCTCTTTTCTCAAATGTATCTGAAGCTGAGTCAATTTTATAAAAATAAGAACCATTCCCCAATTGATAAATGGTCAAAGGATATGGACAGGCAGTTTTCAGAAGAAGAAATCAAAGCTATCAACAGTCATATAAAATGCTCTCAATCACTACTGATTAGAAAAATGCAAATGAAAGCAAGGTGCCTTCTGAGGTGCCATCAGATTGGCTCACATGATGGAAAAGGAAAATGAAAAATGCTGGAGGGGATGTGGAAAACTAAGGATACTAATGCACTATTGTTGCAGGTGTGAACTGCTCCAACCATGCGGGAGAACAATTTGGAACCAGGCCCAAAGGGGTAAAAAACTGTGCATACCCTTTGATTTAGCAACACTACAACTAGGTCTATATTGCAGACAGAGCAAAGAAAATTGAAAAGGTCCTACCGTCCAAAAATATTTATAGCAGTGCTTTTTGTGGAAGCAGAGAATTCTAAAAAGAAAGGATGCCTAGTTAATTGGGGAATGGCTAAACAAGATGCAGTATATGAATGTAATGGGATACTATTTTGCTGTAAGAAATGTTGGGCAGGATTGTTTCAGAAAAACCTGGCAAGATCTACATGATTTGATGCAAAGTGAAGTAAGCAGAACCAGGATAATATTATATACCATAACAGCATTATGATAATGATCAACTATAGAAGATTTAGCTACTCTAATCAATACAATGCTCCAAGACAATTCCAAAGGATTCATGACAAAAAACGGTATCCACCTTCAGAGAGAAAACTGATGAACTTTTTTCCATTTTATTTTTTTCCAAATTTTTTTCCATTTTCTTTTCTTTTCTTTTTTTTGCAACAATGCTAATAAGGAAACGTGTTTTGCATGATTGCACATGTATAATCTACTGCTTACCTTCTCAGTGAGGAGACAGGAGAAGGAGGAGGGAGAGAAAATTTTTTAAAAATGAATGTTAAATCCCACCTTTGCCTAAAATATCCCTTCTTCCTTTCAGAGCCAAAAGCCAAAGGAAAAGTCATTTTTATTTACCTCTATTTCTTTACTTACCATTCTCTTTTTAACCCCTTGTCCAATCCAGTCTTATTACACAATACTGTCCTTTCCACACTTTATAATCCAACCAGAGTAACCTTTTTACTGTTCCTTATATACACTAGTTCACTTATGCCTCTGCAAAGTCTATCCCTTGTGTCTGTCTTCCAGTCCCTCCTCATCTCTAGATTCTCTCAAGACTCAGTTCAAGTGTTATATTCTACAAGAAGTCTTTCCTGAGCCTCCCACTCCCTAGAGCCTCTATGGAAACTATCATTTATTTAGCATATATGTGCAGATCCATGAGCACCAGTTTATGTGCAGGTTGTTCTCCTGGACAAAATGTAAGCTCCTTAAGTTAAGGGACTATTTCATTTTTGCTTTTGTATGCCTGTCACACAGTAGGAGCCTTACTGATTGATTCTTCATTAGTAATAATGACAAAGTGAGCCTTGAGAGGACGAAGTGTTTAGGAGTTCTTTGGTGCCCTTAGGTCTCTTCCGACTCTAAAAGTTTGTGAAGTTTTGCCTCTAGGAGTGTCTTTTAATACTCCTGTAAACCTTTTCCAGGTCAGCCTAAGTATTCTTCAGAGAAAAAGGTTTCTAATAAAACATCTAATCTCAAAAAGTTTTATTTGCAGCCATTGTTTTCCAAACTACAGACATTTTCTGCTTCTCCTGTTCAGAGGGCCCTCCTTTGTCAAAAAAAAGACCTAAACCAGAAAGTTAAGCAAACCAATGGACGCAGTGACCATCCTTGACCAGGGTAGGTAGTATCTGGTACCCATATTGCCCCACCTCTTTACTGAGGTCCCCTGGAACTAATATTGGACATTTAGAAAATAAAATACAGAATATTTGTGCTAGAAGAGTCCTTAGAACATAGGATGCCAGAGCTGGAGGGTGCCTTAGTGCACAGAACATCAGACTTGGGAGGGACTTTAGAATATAGAATGTCAGAGCTGGGAGAAAACCTAGAACATAGAATATCAGAACTGGAGGGGACCTGAGTACATAGAACATCAGAGCTGGAGGAGACCTTACATCACAGAACGTCGGAGCTGAAGGGGACCTTAAAGACAGAGAAAGTTAGTGATTGGGTAGATGAGGAAACTTAGGAGTTAAGTGACCTGTCCTCCTGTTAATGGGAAATCATGAATTCAAATCCAATGTGTTCTTCTCATTTTCGAGACAAAGACAGAAAGTATTAAAGGGATCCATCCACGTGCTCATCGAAAAACCAGTGGAACCAACCACAGTTTGCTGTACCCTCTGATCTGTTTAATGTTGTCCCCAAACTGAAGTTGGGTTAAACAAGATTTTTATAAAGTGCAGAATAATTTAGTCCTCATCTGGCAGTTTTCATCTTCCAAACCGCTTTCCCCTCTATAAATAGAAATGCTTTATGAATTTCATAAAATTGCAATGAAACCAGTTTGGGGCGATTTATATCTTCCCAAGGACAACAGCATTGAGTTACTTTGAAAACTAGGAAGTAGAAACTGGTTATAAATGGATCCAATTACTTTCACTGCCAAGGCTGTATAATATGCAGCATGTAAAGCAGATGTAATTGGTGAAAAATTAATTAGACATTTAAACTTATTTCTGCTTAAATAAGTCGAGGTGGTAATTGGTAACAGGGTTAAGGACTGTTTTAAGTATTTTGTTTCTGAGTCCTCACATCGCTTTAAAAATTATTCAAGCTTAATACATACCATTGGTTCTTCTGGGCCAAGAGGGGAAAGAGAATGTGAAGTTTTTTGTCATCACTCTTTCACAGATGTGACTGTTTAGGCTAGATTGGCCCAGAGGGCAAAAAAGTATTTGTTTTATGAACACGAGCAGGGAGAGCTTTCTACTTCCCAAGGGCCTTTTTCTAGGAAGGCGGCCATTTTTTAAGAGAAAGAGGAAAAAAATCCAGTAATCAGTTGTAGGGAAGACCGCCTGTTGTTGTGTGGCTTCAAGGGAGAATAGACATCTCTAACCTCTTCTCCCCATGTCTCCAAGGGAGACTCATTCCTCATAGGAGGGGAAGCGGGAGGTTGGGGCCAGAAGTCACCACTCTGTTCTCCTCAGAAAAGAGGATGACACATAGTGTTTATTGGCTTCCTTAAATATTGTTAGCCTGAGGGATGTGATCGGGTTTGATCTAACTTCTGACCACTGTGTCATTATTATTGGGGGAAGAGGACCCTAAGCTGTATATCTAAGGCTCGACACTTTTCCCACCAGTTCCACAATGAACACACATAATAAATAGCCAAGAAACCCATTTCTCCAAATCATAGCAAAATAGAAATCAGAGAAGATATATATAGGAGAATATGTACCAGACAAGACAGAGAGAAGGGGCTCTCTCATTGGGAATGAAATAACTCAGCTGAGAGAGAGAGAGAGAGTTCTAGATTTCCCCCAAGGAGAAGCTCCTTGAAGTTTCTAGTGTGGCCAGCTGGGATGGGAACATGCTGGAGATGGCCCACTCTTCTCATGTCTTCCCAAAGTCTTCTTTCAGCAATCTGATGTGGGGTTGTCCTCTTCTATCTTTCTTCATGATTCTGGAAGCCAGAAGTGTCTGCAGCAGTTTAAGCTTGAGGAGTTCAGAGGAGGATAGAAGAAGGCTCTTGCCAATCCTGTCCCAACCTTCAGCCAAAGCAGAACATTCATCTCCACCAAAGAGGACAGAATCCCATCCCAATGGGATGTGTTGCTATTCCACCATTAGTGAGCTACATGGCCTTGGACAAGTCAATCCACTGGGCTGGGCCTCAGTTTCCTGATCTGTCAAATCTGAAGAGATTAGATTAATTGGAATTGAATGGAAAAATGATTAAGTACAGTGTTATTGTAAGAATCAAATGAGATACTCTTCTATAGTACTTTGCAATCCTTAAAGTTTTATAGAAATGTTAAGTATTCTGATTTGATCCTATTGGATCTAGGGATTCATTGCAGGAATATTGGAGTCATTTCTGAAAAGGCTTTTTTGGGAAAATCCTTAATTTTGCCCATGGTCTCTCCTCCTTGCCCCCTGCCCCTCAAACACCTTAAACATTGTTGGTGAGAATATTAAGTGACTTGACCAGGGTCATGGAGCTAGTAAGTGTCAGAGGCAGGATTTGAATCCACGTCTTACTGACCCTAAGTCCATCATTCTATTGCTTTAAGGGACACCTAAGATTAGTGATTGAAGCAGATGAAGACTCAACAACAGAGAAAGGGAAGGGACAGTCAGACAGGAAGAAGGAATAGCAGGAGAGGGAAGTGCCAAGGAGAGTCAGTCAACAAGAGTGTCAAAGCTAGGAGGGAGATCAGGAAGGATGAGGTCAAGAACAGGCAGTTGAACTGGGCTATGAAGAAATCATCAGTAACTTTGGAGGGAGCAGTTTCGATTGGGTGATGAGGTTGGTACCCAGAACGCATGGGGCACTGATTATAGATGGCCTTCTCAAGGGACTTAGTGATGAAAGGGAGGAGAGATACAGGACAATAGTGACCAGGGATGGAGGGATCCGTGAGGGCTTTTTGAAAATGAGGGAGACAGGGGTGTGTTTTTAGGCAGTAGGGAAGCAGCCGGGAGACAGGGAGGGACTGAAGGCAAATGAGAGCGGGGATGACTGAGGGGGACAATCTTCTGGAGAAGATGGGTTGGAATGGGATCATCGTAGTCACTTTCCAAAGCACTTTTATTTACATTTGAATCTTTGACTCTTAAATTATAAGCGCTCAAAGGGGCCTTAAAAGCCACAACGTCAGAGCTGGAAGAGACCTTCAAATGTAGAATGTTACTTCTGAAAGAGACTTTGCAACATAGAATATCAGTAGAAGAATTTGAGGACATATAGGATTTTTCTTCAAGGGGCCTGAGAAAATAGCATGTTTTGAGTTGGAAGGGACATTAGGACGTAGAATGTCAGAATGTGGAAGGGATCTTAGAATATAGAATTCTGAGGTAGCTGGTGACGCAGTGTATGGAGTGCTGATCCTGGAGTCAGAAGGACCTGAGTTCAAATGTGACCCCTGACACCACGTGACTGAGCAAATCATTTAACCTGTTTCCTCTTCTGGATAAATGGGGATGGGATAATAAAAGCACCTACCCCCCCTGGGTTTTTGGGAGGACCAAGTGAAATACTATTTGTCAATCTGGTTGCAAACCTTAAAGCATCATAGAAACGCTAGTTATTTTCCACCAGGAAAGTCCTGGTTTTGCCTGAGTTTGCAACCTCACTTTGTTCATGTGGATCTTCCCATGCTTTTCTACATCCCTGATAATTATCTGTTCTTATGGTGGAGCAACATTCCATTAATGTTTGTTTGGGCATTCCCCACTTGATGAGCTTTTGTCATCAAACCTTTGCTAAGAATTATAATTGTAAGAGGTATTTTAACAAATTTATAAACATAAATCAATATATTTATCTATAACATAAATTTTATATATGTATATATGCTTTACATATATGTTAATGTGTATCTATAAACACATACACATATATCTATGTATCTGTATGTCTTTCCAACCACCTATCCATCTATCTGTTAATCTATTTATCCATGTATATCTCTCTGTTTATGTTTATCCATCCATCCATCTATAGCTATCTGTTTCTCTCTGTCTCTCTCTCTCTGTCTCTTTGTCTGTCTGTCTGTCTCTCTCCCTCTGTCTCTCTGTCTGTCTCTCTCTCTCTGTCTCTCTGTCTGTCTGTTTCTCTCTCTTCCCCCCGCCCCATGCTCGCTTTTTACAAGGCTGAAGGGAGAGAGATTCTGAACTCTCTGTAGGAGTGGGCTCAGCACCATTGGGAATGTTTTTGAACCCAGCTCTCTGGCTCTCTGCTGCACATGCTCCCTCATGCCCTTCTGCTATGTGAGTTATAATCAGGGAAAGCAGGCAAACACTCTACAAGCTAGATGTGAAACCTTTGGGAGACATGAGTAAGTCAGCAAAGGGAAGGTCGTGCCTGGGGCAGACAAGGACACAGAATGCATTCCGTGTCTGACAGTGTGCTCCAAATAATAAAATAAATAACTACCAAAAGAAAAATGAGCAGCCAAGCCCGCTCTTGCTGCTGACATGGAAGTGGGTGAAGCAGCTGGGCATGACCCTGTAAATGGACTGGTGGCTTTCAGAAGTCCTTCTAGAACATGGAAATGTGCAGAAGGCAAAGCAACCTACCTGCTGATCGCCAAGGATGATGATTGGCCAGAGGTTCAGAACCAGAATGGAATCCAAGAACGAGAGAACTTTTAGCACTTAGCATTTGGAACTAGACACATCAATACAGAGGCTGATGGAACATGAGTCATCTTCTTCACATCTGAAAAATCCCTCTTTTTTTAGTAATTTAGGTGGCATAATTGATGAAATGCCAGGCCTGGAGTCAGGAAGATTCATTTTCCTGAGTTCAAATCTGACCTTAGACACTTCGCAGCTGTGTGACCCTGGGCAAGTCACTTCACTCTATTTGCCTTAGTTTCCTCACCTATCAAATAAGCTGGAGAGGGAAATGGAAAAGCATTCCAAAAGACTGTGAATTCTGATCAAGAACCCCTGAGGGTTAGGGAGAACTGACCATAGGTACAGAACCTCCACTCCGTTCCTCATTGCCTTGTGCCCTCCATCTGTGGAGAGAGGCAGGCCACATTAGGACAAAGCATCTGTGGGCCTTGGACCAGTATAAAAATTAGTGGTATCATCAGTCAGTCAAACATTATTGTGTACAAGATACTAAAATGAAAATAGCTAACTTTGCAACGCTATTTAAAAATTTTCTTTTTCATTTTTTTTTCAGTTAGCAAGAATTTATTTTCTCTTCTTCCTTCTTTCCCCCTTCCCACCTTGAATGGAAATAAAAACAAATCTACATGGTCTCATAAAACAAATTCCCACATTGGCCATGTCCAAAGATATATGCCTCTTGTGACTCTCTTTGCCTATATCTTTCTGAACTTCACAATAACCCTGTGAGATATCTACCAGAGGGATTATTACCTTTATTTGACAGATGAGAAAACTGAGGCTCAGAGAGATTAAGCCATTTGCTTGTAGTCATACAGCTAGTATTAAGTGTCAGAGTCAGGATATGAATTCAGACCTTCCTGATTCCAAATCCAGCTTTCTAGCCAGTGTATGATAGGAAGCTTTAATATTTAAAGAGAGGATGAAGCTTGTCATTTGCCATACACTCTGGGTCATTCATCCGTTCATGCAATAAATATTTCTTGAAAACCTGCTCATGCAAGACACTGTACCAGATACTGAGAGAGAAGCAAAGATGGACAAGACAGAGTCCCTGCCCTCTAGGAGACTGCAACGTGGTCCAGAGATCAATCATGGACACAAAGAACTATAATCCAAAGTAATGAGTCTTGGGATTTCAGAGGAGTGCAGAGCCCTTCGAGGTAGCAGTAATCAGGGGATGCTTTTTGTAGCAGATGGCATTTGAGCTTTACCTTAAAGGATGGACTGGCTTTTGGAAGGCAGAGATACAGGGCAGGGGCCAGGATGGACTGCAGGCCAGTAACTGCTTGGTACACCTCCTGGTTCTCCTTATGGCCACTGTAGCTATAGATTTCTGTGTTGTGTTAATACATCACCTTACTGGGCTGGTAAACAAATTACTAAGGGAATATTATGGAATTTCCTTCCTTGGAAATCTTTTAAAAACAGTAATTAGCTGAATCACAGAGTATTAGAACAGAGAGTTCCCTTAGAATGTAGAACATAAAAAGTCAGAGCTGGAAGGTGCCTTACAGGTTTCTTGGCATAACCCTCTCATATTATAGATGAGAAAATTGGACTTAAGGTCATACACTCAGTCAAGCAACCGATAATTTATTAAGCATTTAGTCTGTACACTGTGCTAAGCCCTGGGAAATACAAAGAAAGTCAAAAGTACAGTCCTTGCCTACAAGGATCTCACAGTCTAATGGGAGGCAACATGAGGACAACTATGTATATATAAGATACATACAGTGTAAACAGGAGGGCCGTCTCTGGACAAGGCACTAACTGTTGAGGGGACGGCAAAAAGCCCACTCTGAGCTAAGTCTTGAAGGACCACAAATTGGAGCTGAGAAGGGAGAGTCTTCCAGTAAATAGTCCTGGGACAGGGAGATGGAGGCTGGTGGTTGCTAGATTGTAGAGAGAGTAAAAGGGAGTTCAGGGTGAGAAGACTAGAAAGTAGGAAGGGCCGAAAGGCCAAACTGAGGAGTTTAGACGTCTCTTGCTAAGCTCCCTATGGAAACATGACCCCAGGCTCCTGTAAGTATGGCCATTGTTTGATAGGAGGCAGGGGTTTGGACACAATCTCCTCACATCTTCTGTCTCTAATAGGCTAGCATGCATAAAGGTGAAATATGTCTACTATAAATGGTTAGTATTGGGTGAAGCTGATTCATGTGAGAACTGGATTGAACACTGCGGACCTGAGGAGCAACTAAAGTTTACAGGCTGGCACTGAAGTCAGAGTCAGAAGACCTCGACTGGAATCTGGACTCACTATGTGACACTGCACACATTGGGTCTAGTCTGTAGCCAAGGCTTTGTTGTGACTTCAACCTTCCCAGTATTGCCATCAGACTGTGAGCTCCTTCAGGGCATGGATTGTCTTTTGCCTTTTTTGTATCCCCAGAGTTTAGCAGGGTGCCTGGCACATAGTGTATTCATCCTTTGTTGCTGAAGGAGACCACACCATCAGAGAAATAATGACATGACTTGCCCTTGACTTTGTCTTGAGTGAAGGAGGGCTGTGCAGGTCACCAGCCTCACTTGTCCTCCAGAGCCATCTGAATCCAGTGACCAGATATTCATCAGGATGACTTGGAGGTGACCCAGGATGAGTCAATTGGGGTTAAGTGACTTACCCAAGGTCACACAACTAGTGAGTGCCAAGTGTCTGAGGAGAGATTTGAACTCAGGTCCTCCTGACTCCTGCACTGGTGCTCTATCCACTGCACCACCTAGCTGCCCCCTGGCACACAGTAGGCATTTAATAAGTGCTTATTACTTGATTGACTGGTGGAGGCCCTCTTTTTTCTTCCAACCCTGCCCCCTACAATGGTGCAGGCCCTCATCTCCTTGGGCCTGGACTATTGCAGTAGCTGCTGGAGGGGGTGGGGTTCTGCCTACCTCCAGTCTCTCCCCGTCTCCAACGCATCTTTTGGAAGGTAGAGATACAGGGCAGGGTCCAGGATGGACTACAGGCCAGTAACTGCTTGGTACACCTCCTGGCTCTCCTTCAGCCACTAAAGTGACTGGAGTCCAGTCCCACCACCACTTACTCAGTAAACTCTAGCGGTTCTCTATCGCCTCCAGGAACAAACATAAAATCTTCTTTTTGAAATTTACAGCTCATTGCAGCCTGGTTCCTTCTGCATTTTCCAGCCTGTTAGACATCACCCTCTTCATGCAGTCTCTGGTTCCCCCATCCTGTCCTACTTACTGTTCCTCAAATACCCTATCTCCTGTCTCCCTGCCATCGAAGGTTAGTCCAGCCCTAAACCTTGTGATCCTGCAGTCTTCGGTAAAGAACATCTGAAAGTACCTGGAGCCCCAGGCACAATTTGGCCCCTGGGACATGGTCTGGTGCGTGGCTTTGCAGCTCTCTGTGGAACTGATACGTGACATTGTATATTGTAGTCACCTGGCTTGATATCTTACCCCTTAGTAGATGGTGAGCTCAGTGAAAATTGGGGAATCTCTTCTGTAAATTTCTTTTCTCCCTCGGTGCCTCGCACAACACTCTGTACACAGCAAGTGATTAATACTTGTTTGTTCAGTGAATGAATGAGTGGAGTGAGTGAATGAATGGAAGAAGTGACCGTGTAAATGGGTTTTTCTGCAAGAAAGACCAAACCAAAGACAGGCTGTTTGGAAGTGCAGGATCCAGGGAGAGGGTTTACTTGGCCCTCATTAGGCAGCTCGTCAGCTCCTGATTCCCCATCATCCACTTTGTGGGTCATTGGTGGCACCTTCTCATCTGAGAATGTCTTTGCCACGTTACCAAGGCCAGTGTGGGTGCAGGAGTTACCCAAACCAGACAGAACTGGGATGATTGTTACTCTCCCGTCCCTAAAGTCATGTGCTGCATTGTTAGGTTACAATCATAGTTTAGAATCCAACAGGCCTTGAGATCCTCTATCAATGAGTCTCAGACTCTCAGAGTTATGTGGGGCCTTGGTGGCCATCTAGTGACCCCAGCTTGTACAGAATCTCCTTTGCAACATATCCAACAAGTGAGTCAGACAGTCAATGAAACATTTATTAACTACCCACTACAAAAAAGACAACACACACAATCTGATGGGAGAGATAACATATAAACAATAAACATGCTAACATTAAGGAGGATGTAGAAAGACTTGAAAGGGGCCAGGAAGCCCAGGATGAGGAGGGAGAACATTCCAGGCATCCAGTCCAAGAGAGGGAGTGCCGAGTGTGAAGACTGGCAGAATCAGAGACCATGGAAGGCGTGTGTGCGCGCGGGGAGTTGGGGGTGAGTGGGGGGTGGCAAGTATTTTGTGTAAGAAGACAAGCAACCATCCCATTTGGGACAACTCCAATTGTTCAGAAGGCTACAGTGAACCTGAATTAACAATAACTATGATAATAGCATTCATATAGGGCTTTATGAAGATTACTCATTTTATCCTCACACCGTTTTACAGGTGAGGAAACTGAGGCGAAGTGCCCCTTCCATATGGTTCTGTTCTCTGGGGTTAAGTGGCTTAAGTTCAACCTCTCCCAGTGCCTGCAGCGTTCTCCCTTCTTGATCTCCTAGAAGCTTTTGTTTACCTCGAAACTGTACTCCAAAGTCCTGTCTCTAGGAAGCTCTACTTGACTGCTCACCGAATTTCTCTTCTCTTTATCTTGTATGGAAGATAAAGAGCTGACCTGGAATCCATTAGACCTAAACTCAAGCGATGCTTCTGACACTCCTGACACTTAACACCCCTGGGCAGGTCATTAAGCTCTCGGAGTTTGAGGTGCCTCTCTGAGACTAAAAGTTGCAGAGAAAGTGCCAGCCTGCACATGTGGAGGGAACTGGAATGGAATCACTGGGCTCGTCCCTCTCCTTCTCTTTTGTATATGTTTATTTATGGAAGGAGAGAAATCGCTTGAGCATAGGGAATGGCACACACTAGATGCTTAATAAATACTCATTGGGTGATTGGCTGATTGGTTCTATGAAACTGAGGTCAAAAGAGTTGATTTCCTCAAAGTCACCTAATTAATCAAATTACCCTTGGGACCCAGGTCCTCCAACTCCAAACCCGGCATTCTTGCCTTTACTCTTCAACAGACACATGGCCAAAATACCCGCTGATTAGATTGTATCTTGCAAATTGAAAGAACTATATAAATTTCAGTTTGTTAATGACCTCTGTTGGAATGTTAAGATCCTTGAGGGCAGGGACCATTTTCACTTCCACTTTGTACCTGTAGTACTTAACCTGGTGGCTGACATTTATAAAGTGTGGATAAAGGCTCCTTGATTGCTTGATTTCACTCCTGCAACATAGGGATCAGGCATCTCCCTGCTTGGTGCCACCATTGATGCTCAGGACAAACTAACCCAGCCATGCAATGACAGGGCACCCAAGGGTGTCATTGTGCATCGCCATATTATCATACAGAACTGGAATATTCTATTACCTTCAAGCACTACAATTTGTTTAGCTGTCCTGTAATGGATGGTCATCCGTTTTGTTTCCAGTCAATCAGTCAATAAATGTTTATTAAGCACCTGCTCTGTGTCAAGTGGGATACAAAGAAAAGGCAAAAGATAGTGCTCTTCTACCACAGAATTGAAGCCACAAATACTTCTGTCCACAAGGAACTTTTCTTTCAGACACTGATCATCCTGGGATATATGCCTCGCAGAGGGATCTCTGGAATAAGGGGTATGGACATTTCAATTACTTCCTGAGCACAAGTCCAAATTGCTCTCCAGATTCGTGGGGCCAACTCACCAGCAGTGCATCAGGCTCTTCCCACAGCCCCTCCAACATTGATTATGGTCAACTTTCATCATCTTTGCCAGGTTGTTGGATGTGAGGTGAAACAGTGGTTTTGATATACATGTCTCTTAATATTAGTGATAGGGAGCAGTCTTTCATCTAGTTGTTGATAGCCTGCATTTCTTCTTTTGTGATCTTATGCAGCAGATCAGACCTTTCACAGTCCCACGGTAGAGAACTGTCAAGAATATAACATCCATTTTTCTTCTTCTGTTTATTGCCTTTAAAAAATGTAACGCTAAAGGTTTTCCTCCAATAGGACACCTCCTAGGCACATTTTAAGATTCTACTCAATGGGTGGATACCATTTTGTTTCCAGTTTTTTGCACTGACAAAGGGGGCTGCTACAAATATTTTGCCATATATAGGACCCTTTCTTTCTGTCCCCAGTAGAGGGGTTCACTGAGTCAAAAGATATGAACATTGTCTTTTCTAATCTGGTCTCAAATAATTTCCCAGAATAGTTGGACCCACTCCTAGCTGTGCCAACAAGAGATTAGGTGGCCTGTCTTTCCAGAGCTCTTCCAACACTATTTCTCTCTCTTCTAATTTTTGCAAACGTATAACATCAAACATTTTCATGTCACAATTATATACCTGTGTCTGTGTTGTATTCGGTACTAGACTGTGAAGTCCATGAGTGCAGGGTCTGTATTTTCTCTAAATTGTGTATTTTCCTCAGTGATGAACACAGTCCTCTGTTTAGCTTAATAAAAGTTTGTAGACTGGCTGAATAAATGAATGTCAGATGAAAGGTTTATTATTATTAAATATTATTATCTTAGTCCTAAGGGAATCTTCCTTAATGTCAGTCTAACACAGGTCACACTTTTGCATTTTACTAGGGAAAAAAACCAGAAACAGACAACATGGTTGATTTATTGACTCAACAATTCCTCCACCAAAATGGTAGACAATTTTGATGAGCACCTATCTCCCTGTTTTATACCTTGATTGATGTTTGTGACACAACCATGCTGGCCAAAGTCTGCCATGGAAGCACCATGGGGGCTGCTCATTGTCACATATCACATGTGATTTCATGTGTCATCGTCTTATTGTCACATTAATATACACAACATCAATATTCTATGACCTCCATGGGCCACAGTTTGTTTGGCCATTCTTGAAGGAATGGACAGTCATTTTGCTTCCAGTCCGTCGCTAGTGAGGGCCATAAGACCTGGGCAGTGTGGGAAAAGGCCGCTGGTTCTGGAGTCAGGAGATTAGGGTTCAGGTCTTCATTTTTCTTGCACTTTGAGGTTCACAAAGCACAAATAGTTTTTGTGCTCCCCCCATTTTATGGATGAAGAAACTGACTCAGAGAGTAACCTCTTACTCAAGGTCCCACAATTTGTCAGCATCAGAGATTGGGTTGAACTCAGGATTCCCGACTCATGACCTTTCTTTTTTCTTCTAAAATGGTTTATGGGCACTCTCTTCTTTACAGAAAAGTATCGCTGCCACTTCCCAGTGCTGCCTTCCTCTCCAAATAGGACTCTGCCTTGTAACAATGAAGTGTGAGTGAGACAACCGGATCAACACGCTGCTCACACCTGAACACATCTGTCCCATGTATCTGCCTCCACGCTGCTCCACACCACACCTGTCTTTGGAGAGATGAGAGGCGCCACCTCAGTTTTCTGGAGTCACTAATGACTGCTCCACGGGTCAGTCCTGAAACCTTCCAATGTTGTTTTCTTTCGTATTATTGTGACTGGTGTATACATTCTGGTTCTGCTTAATTCGATCTGCACTGGTTCATATTCTTCTCAAACTTCTCTGAAATCTTCATATTCAGAATAAATTCTTATGGCACTATGATGTTGATTATATTCAGAGAAACACATTGTGTCCCACCATTCCCCAACCTATGGGCACCCACTTTCTTTTGAATTCTTTGATACTACAAAAAGTGCTGATATATAAATATATATGCATACACATATGTGTGTGTGTGTGTGTGTGTGTGTGTGTGTGGAGAGGGAAAGAAAGGGAGAGACAACTAGAGGAACTGAATGAGATAGAGGAAGAGAGAGAGATGAGACAGAGAGAGGGAGAGAGAAAAAGAGACAGAGATAGAGACAGAGAGGACTTTTTGATCTGTTTATGACCTCCTTGGGCTAGAGTGATAGAGTTATTACTGGGTCAAAGGGTACCTTTGATCTCATATGCAGTTAGTAGTCCCTACTCTCCCAGAGTCTGATTGGCTGTATCTCTCCTCAGGGATACTTCAGGGGCTGGAGTGTCTCTTTCCCAATGCTATTGGGTCAAGCTCCCATTCTGGGTGTGTTATCCTTCATTACTGGTGACTAGTGCTGTAGCTCCATTGAATCAATTAACACAATAACTTTTATAAAGTTTTATCTTAAAATGTTCTTTTATGAACTTTTATCTTAAGTGATGTAGCAATCATAGAAGTACAAGCATTTCTCCCTAAACTAGAACCTCTAGGATACTTTCTCCCCTCTACCTCCTGAGCCTCTAGGGAGAATGAGCTTAGATTTACACAATCTCCACATAATAGCAATCCTATCAAGTTCAGAATCCAAATCTGGCAACCCTGTTGGGTCATTCCTTATCTTGGCTACCACTGGAGCTGGTGTTGGAGGCCAATCCTCTGTTACTGCTGGGTTGGATACTGAAAGTTGCTCCTCATTTCTTAGGACATTAATGCTGGGATGGCTACAAAATACTGGACCTACCCTTCCCCACTCCTGCACCTGAGGTTGCTCTTTTAACTCTTCAAGACTCACAAGGTCATAGAATAATCTCCTCAGCTAAAACCAGAGAGCGAATACAGAGGCAAAGCATAGAGGCCAGTATTCATGGGGCTTATGATGGCCTGAGAGCTAGAGAGCCTGAGGCCTTTCCCTTTACTGCATTGTCTTTCACTAGATGCCGGCAGCCAGGAAGGAGGGTCCCAGGGAGGGAAGGATCCAAATCAAAGAGAAGAAAGGTCAAGGCTAGGCTAGGCTTGGCTAGAGGCTACTGCAGTATCCCCAGTCAATCTCCTCCCCAAGGAGTTAGTAGACTGGAATCAATTACAGAATTGCCCAAAGTCTCTCTAAGGAACTTCTATTACAAGTCACAATGACTCCAGAAACACCACCTTCAGACTCTTCTCCATGGGAAATGGGAACAACAATGTTTTTTATGCTCATAAGGATTGGGCTTGATGGCCAACCATCTGCTGCTGTTACTGTACAACATTCAGTTGTGTTTGACTCTTCATAATCCCACTATGGGGCATTCTTGGCAAAAATATTGGAATGATGTGCCATTTGCTTCTCTAGTAGATTAAAGAAAATAGAGGTTAAGTGACTTGCCCAGGGTCACACAGCTAGTAAGTATCTGAGGGTAGATTGAATAGGTCTTCCTATCCTATTTCTTTCTTTCCTTCTTTTAATTAAATTTATTTATTTAACTTTTTACATTCATTTTCACTAAATTTTGGGTTTCAAATTTTCTCCCCATTTGTCCCCTCCCCCCCACCCCAATACACTGAGCATTCTAATTTCCCCTATCACCAATCTGCCCTCTCTTCTATCATCCTTCCCTTCCCTTGTCCCCATCTTCTCTTTTGTCCTGTAGGGCCAGATAACTTTCTATTCCCCATTACCTGTATTTCTTATTTCCTAGTAGTAAGAACAATACTCAACAGTTGTTCCTAAAGCTTTGAGTTCCAAATTCTCCCCATCCCTCCCTCCCCACCCATTCCCTTTGGGAAGGCAAGCAATCCCCAAGAGTGTTGATTTCAAATTGCTCCCTCCTCCCATTGCCCTCCCTTCCATCATCCCCCCTACCCTGCTTATCCCCTTCTCCCCCACTTTCCTGTATTGTAAGATAGGTTTTCATACTAAAATGAGTGTGCATTTTATTCCTTCCTTTAGTTGAATGTGATGAGAGTAAACTTCATGTTTTTCTCTCAGCTCCCTTCCTTTTCCCTCCACTAAAAAGTCTCCTACCTACCTCTTCTATGAGAGATAATTTGCCCCATTCCATTTCTCCCTCTCTCCTCCCAATACATTTCTCTCTCACCACTTAACTTCATTTTTTAAAGATATGATCCCATCCTATTCAATTCACTCTGTGCTCTCTGTCTCTGTGTGTGCATGCACGTGTGTATAATTTTTAAGCTGTCTCTCCTGGATCTATTTTCCAGGTCAGTTGTTTTTTCAATGAGATATTTCACATTCTCTTCCATTTTTTTCATTCTTTTGGTTTTGTTTTGTGATTTCTTGGTTTCTTGTAAAGTCATTAGCCTCCATCTGTTCCACTCTAATTTTGAGAGAACTATTTTCTTCAGTGAGCTTTTGAACCTCCTTTTCCATTTGGCTAATTCTGTTTTTTAAAGCATTCTTCTCCTCATTGGCTTTTTGAACCTCTTTTGTCAGTTGAGTTAGCCTATTTTTCAAGGTGTTATTTTCTTCAGCATTTTTTGGGGTCTCCTTTAGCAAGGTGTTGACCTGCTTTTCATGCTTTTCTTGCATCTCTCTCATTTCTCTTCCCAGTTTTTCCTCTACCTGTCTAACTTGATTTTCAAAATCCTTTTTGAGCTCTTACATGGCCCAAGTCCATTGAATATTTATTTTGAATATTTGGGATACAGAAGCCTTGACTTCTATGTCTTTCCCTGATGGTAAGCATTGTTCTTCCTCATCAGAAAGGAAGGGAGGAGATATCTGTTCACCAAGAAAGCAACCTTCTATGGTCTTATTTTTTTTTCCCTTTTCTGGGCATTCTCCTAGCCAGTTACTTGACTTCTGAGATTCCTCTCCACCCCCACCTCACCTCCAGGTCTGCCCAGCTAGTGCTTGGGGTCTGAGATTCAAATGCTGCTTCCCAACCTCAGGGCTTTTGGCAGGGGTGGGGCTGCTATACAGTGTGAAATTAAGTTCAGGTGCTCAGGTAGGGGCAGGGCTGCCACCAGGGGCTCAGTTCCCTCAGGGGGTTTATGTGGAGATCTTCAACAATGGATCTGAGCTCCTGTCTGCTTTGGGAGCTCCTGTCCACTGTTACCTCTGCTGCTGTCTCCCAAGGGGGCCTGAGTTATCGAGACACCCTGCTCCCCTCTCAGCCAGCCAAACAGGCTCTCTCACTGACATTTGGCGTCTGTGGGTTGAGGGACCTGTGCAACTGCTGGAGATTCCACCCCTGAAGGCTGCTTGGATTTGCTCCTCTCGGTGCCTTGTGGCCAAGGCAGGGCTGGGCTCTGCTCCAGGTCCAGTGCATGACGGACCTTTGGTATCAGTTTTTCAGGTCTCTCTGGAACAGAAATCTCCCCCACTCCATTGCTGTGTGGCTTCCACTGCTCCAGAATTTGTTGAGTGTTCTTCTTTACAGTTATTTTATGGGCTGTGGGTTAGGAGCTAACATATGTGAATCTTTCTACTCTTCCATCTTGGCTCCTCCTCCTACCTACCCTATTTCTATCCATTGAGCCACCTAGTGGCTTCTGCTATACTGGTATAATTCCAAATTGTTTTATTTTTGAACAGTTGAACCCATTCAGAGCTCTGCCAACAGTGAATCAACATCTCCATCACCAAAGCTCTCTCTACTACACCATGTTATCTCCTTCTGGTTCCTACACTTATTAGCTAGATGACCTTAAATAAGTCACTTCTTCTGTGAGTGTTAGTGTTTTCATCTACAAAATGGAGGTAGCCAAGCAATTAGCACAAATTTATTATGCCTACTATGTGCCAAGCACCACATTAGGTCCACTATCTACTTCATGAACATTGTAAAGAACATTGTAAAGCTTATAAACATGAGCTATTATCATCATTGGAATGTAGGGGTAACATGCTTTTGTATCTCTTCCACCTTTACAGGATTTTTGTGCTCAGTATTCACTTTCCTTGTCCCCCAACCCTCATCTCTGACTTTAAAGAGATGAAATGTATTCTCCCTACGTCAAGAGTTAAGGGTGTAACTTTCTGCCTTAACAGGGACAGGAAGGATCTTCCCATCACAGAAACATTACTTATTTATTGATTTTTAAGATTTGTAAAAATGTGGCTATTCTGTGTCCCTTGGGAATTCAATATAAAACTTGGTGGGAGGGAACTCCAGTCCCAAAATAACCTGGTGCAAGATCACAGACCTGGAAGTGAAATCAGAGAATTCTGGCTTGCAATCCCAGATTTCCTACATGCAATTCTAGGCAACTTATTCCACCCATCTGAGCTTCTGTTTTCTTTCTTTGCAAAATGAGGGAGGTTGGCTTAGAGCAACCCAAGACTGCCATCAGCCACTAAATCCTGTGGTCCCATGATGTACTCAAATACTAAAATTCACCTGTGATCTCATGCATGCAGATATCCTTCCATGTCCATGTCCATCCATAATTTCACCACAAGGGGTCCACCCAACTTGACTTTCTCAATTTATCTTGCCATCATGAGGACACAAATGTCACTGACAGACTGTCCATTGCTTTTCTATGCCTATATGATCAACCTACTTTTTGTTTCCATTCCAGCTCTCTTTGGTGCCATCCTTTTACTCTGTATCTCCTTCCCAGTTCTTTGTTTGGGATATTACACCCTACTTATGTACACCTGTCTCATGCATCTCCAATGCCCTCCAGAACAGAAGCTTCCAAAGAGGAGCCCATGAATCTTGTCTATCCAGCTGTTGTCAATATCTGGATCAGGGTGGCATAGGGCATGACTAGTGAGACCAACACATGGCACAGGCATGGGCATGAATGGACATTGGTGGGAGATGGGAGTTGGGGAAAAGTGGAGGTAAAAGAAGAGTGTGATATGGTTTTGTTATAGACAGGCCATGACCAACCATCATCAATCAGCATTTATTAAATCCCTCAGTGGAGGGACACATGGGTCCTTCCAATGGCACAATAATCTACCTCTTGGGGTCAGGACATGGATGTAAGACCTTATAACTGTGCTCATTAATGTCAAGGGCCACCAGATGGAGGAGGCAAACTTGTGCTGTTTAGCTTCAGAGGGCAGACAGAAGTTACAAAGAGGAAAATTTAGATATGATATAAAGAAGATATAGGAACTGATTAGTATAGGGACCCCCTCCCCCAATGCAAGTGGGTACCTTTTGAGCAACTTACAGTCTTAGAAAGTGACCCAGAGCACTAAAAGAGAAGATGACTTGCCCAAGGTCACACAGCCCCCACGGGTCAGAGGCAGGACTTGACTTCAGGTCTCCCAGCTTTGAGGGAAGCTCTCTATCCACTATACCTTAGGAAACACCTATTAGAGTCATCCCAGAGTGCAATAGGCTGCAATTGAAGACCTTCATGCAAAGACTGGCTTTGTGAGCATACTTGCTAGGTATGGATTCTTGGACAGGTCCAGCTTAAACTGGAGGATCCTTCCAATGCTGAGGTTTGACCTGAAATTAATTCGCCCAGCTCTAACTCTTCCTGTCCCCTTTTCTTGGTGACTCTGTTATTAAGATCAGTTATTGTACCACAGGGTAAATTTATGCCTGCAGACAGTCCAAGTCCCTATAAGAAATTACCCTAGGCCAATAGACTCTAAGTACTTAGTCACTTTCAAAAGCCCACATCCTCCCCTGGGCTTCTTATAACTTGTCTTATTTCAAAGCCCAGATAACCAAGAACTAACATGGTGGTATGGAAAGGCCCCCAGAGAGGAGGGAGATCTGAACTGTATTCCTGTGCCCACCCCAGTCAGTCTTTGTTACATACTTGCACCAAATCACATGTGTGAGGATGCCTTCCCTGGCTTCCTTCCAGCCTGAGCGAAAATCCTACCTGCAACAGGAAGCCTTCCTTCCATGGATCACCCCCGACGTATCCTGTATAGAGCTTTTGTGGACAGACAGTTATTTACACGTCATCTTCCCCATAGACTGGGAGCTCCTGGAGAGCCAAGGCTGTCCTTTGCCTTTCTTTGTATACTCAGCATTTAGCATGGTTCCTGGTGTACAGTCGGTGCTTAACAAGTGCTTATTGATTATGTCATCGGGGACAACTTCCTGGCTCTGAAATGGTGTCATTATCCATAAAAAAGGAACAATAATCTTTCTACTACTTACCTCAGGATTGTTGTGAGGAAAACATTCTGAAAAACTGAAGGTGGAAATTCTCATTTTTGAGAAGGGGTCACTTTGACACCCCCATGAATGTTTATAATGTCAGATCACTAGTGAGGACAAATCAAGGGATCAAATTACAGTCCCAGGACATATTTCCGTATGTTCTTTTGACTCCCTTTCACCTTTACCTCCTTTAACTTCCTTATGCCAGTGGGAGATTTAATAAAAAATGGCCATTGGGGAGGTTGGTGGAATGACACTTAGAGGTGAGGATGGTTTGAACGGAGCAGCTAAAGCCAAGGACGAGAAGGAGAAATGATTACTACTCAGATAACACCTTCATTTTTGTACAATTTTTATAGACCCTGGGAATTTTAGAACTTGAAAGGTCCATGGAGATAACTGAGCCCAGCCCTTTAATTTCATATATGGTGAAACTGAGGCCCAGAGATGTGAACTGATTTGCCACCTGTGTAACATTGGGCAAGTCACTCAGTCCTATTCGAGCCTCAGTTTCCTCATCTATCAGAGGAGGTTGGGTCAATCCATCAAGAATCTCTTAGACACTCACTTTATGTCAGGGCTGTGCTAGGAGCTGGAAACACAAATACAGGCAAAAATAAATACAATGCCTCTTCTTCTAATGAAGACAACACATTAAAAGAAACTGAAAGGGGTTTGTCTGAAAAACAAATTCAAAGGGTTAATGATGTGAAGTAGCTGTGAAAAAATAAATGAAATGTGATTTTAGTCTGCTTTAAGAAAGACTTGGTGTCCAAAAAGACAGGTGTGACTGTCTCAATGCTCTCTGACCTAGTCCAAACACAACTAGAGTAGATGTTCCATTTGGGACACCACATTTCAGGGAGAGCAACCAGGAAGTAAAGACACTAGAGGAGACAAGATAGAAAGATCGGTTGAAGGAACTGGGGATGTGGAACCCAGAGAAGGAGTGGGTGGGAAATCGAAGGACGTGGTAACTGTTTTTGAAGGGTTGTCCATTGGCAGAGGGATTAGATTTGTTGTGCTTGGTTTCTGGGAACAGAATCAGGTTTGATGAGTGGTTTCCTGACAGTCAAAATGACCCAGGGTGAAATGTGGTTGCCCCAGAAGGTAGTGGGTTTGCCTTGACTGTAGATCTTCAAGCAAAGGTGTATGGGGTATTCAGGGAAGAACTTCCGGTGTGAGGGCTGCCGAGTTCTTTTCACGGCTTCCTGAAAACTTCCCCCAGCTTTCACCTGTGGCTCCAAGAAGGTGTAGCATGGCCAGCAGCCACACCCTGGTGAATTGTCTGCAATAGACAGACAGGCTAAACCGGGTTGAGACCTCAAACCTGTTATTGAGTTAGAAAAGTATCCATCCCAAGCATGTGAAGAGTTTTCTGGAGGAAGGGGAACATGAGAACAGTTTGTACCAAAGGCCATGAAGGCAGCTGAAGCATTGTGGTCACACATGGAGGAGGCTGAGGTCATCCACTGCATTCCAGGCCATTGCCAGTCATCCTGACTTTTGTCCTGCCGCTGGACTTGGAGGACTCTGGAAGAGAGAGTGAGGTTGATGTCTTTGTGCAGCTCTACCTCACTTCAGTCCAATTCACCCTCTAGTCAAGACATCACCCATGAAGTCATGGGTCCTCTTCAAAAATCAAGAATGAAGAACAACTACAGCTCTTCAAGCAAAATCTGGATGGTCAGTCACGTGATCAGTATCTGGGTTGGGGCAGATGCCCCCTGAGACCCCTTCCAATCTTGAGCATCTGTGATTCTGGCACAGTTCTGGGGAGGGTTCCTCAGGCTCCTCCCAGGGCTGCCCCACAATCCTGTAAACACTCAGCTCTCAGAACCTGATTCTCCCAAATCTGATCCCATCTAGATACTATGCTCCTTTGGAACCAAACAGTGTCTTCACTGCAAATCCTGTCACCCTTGAAAGTAGGAAGTGTGTCTATTGCATTGTGGGCATTTAAAAAAATATTCATCATTTAGCAAAGGTAGAAGGAGGCAGCATCAGGAAGGAGGTAAAGTTTCTCTAAGGTGTCCCCAGCCTTCCCAGTTCTGGCCCTTTCCTCAACTCTGCAGCATCCTTCCTTAGCACCTTCTGCCTTACACTTTGGTTTTCCCTTTCCTTCCCAATACACTCCCCTCAACCCCCACTCTTTCACTGAGTGAGGCCTTAGGCTATAGTGGAAAGTGCTGGATGGAGTCGAGTGACTCTGGGAAAGTCACTTCATCTCATTGTCCCTCAGTTTATCCATCTGTAAAATGGGAATAATCTAGTACTGGCAGCATAGGGCTTTTGTGGGAATTGAATGAGATAAGGGAAGGGTTTGTAAACATTACAGCTCTACAACAATATGGGTTTTCATTATTCTTCTCTGATCTACAAAAGGAAGCTCATAGAAGGAGGTGCTATCAGTACCTCCCTCACAGTCTGCAGTCCAGTCAAAAGAAAGAACATAGGCAAAATTCTAGTGATGCTTAAAATATGCTGTGCCTGTCATATAGTGCAAGTGTTCTATCAAAGTCTGAGATCTGCTTTGGGTGGTGCCCATATAATAATGCAGCTACTGTGGGTGAGCCCCTGTCCCCTGGGAAAGCAGTCCCTGCTCCTAAGGAGTATTCAGTCTCAGGCATTAAAGATCAAGGAATGAGGATGTGAGAATGCCAGGGAATCAAGCAACCAACTGATAAGCATTCATTAAGTACCAACTGTGTTCCAGGCCCCGTGCTGTCATGGAGATACGAAGAAAGGGAAAAGATAGTCCAATCCCTGTTCTCAAGCAGTTCCCAGGTCACAGGCAGCCATGCACAAACAGGTGCCTTCTGTTATCCCCAATTTTGAGAAGAGACTGAGACACAGAGATGTTAGGTAACTTGTTCAGGCAGTGCCATAGCTTGGATTTGGACATTCCCCCCTCCATCTCTTATCCCCAAGTTCAAAGAGCTTTCTAGTATCCCCTCCTTGTTAGATGGTTGCATACTCTGGAGTGCTATGAACAGACCAGAGAGGTTCATTCAAAGAGACTCATGGAACCCCTTTCTAACTGTTTACTAGGTTTAAACAACTGCCCTAGTAATCCCAGGGAGAGTCTAGATTTGCTCCCATTTCCTGTTTCTTCTTGGGAGGAAGATTCTCATGGAATCCCAAAATCATGGAATGTCAGAGTCAGAAAAGTCCTGGGTAGGCAGAGTCCTACCTCCTTATTTTACTGATGAGGAAACCTACATCCTTGCCCACAGTCATACTAATGATTAAGAGCGAGACCAGAAGCCAAGTCTCCGGACTCATCTGAGGTCCCCGCGATTCTCACTCCATCGTGCAGTCTCCTTCAGTTCAGGAAGCGTGCTCTTAGAAATTGTCAAAGCCTCCCATCTATTTCTTCAGGGCCCTCAACAACTGGGCCAAATCCAGCTTTCTAGCTGTTTCTCACTCTCCTTACATAGACACAACGTTGCAAACTTCTGTTTCCTGTTCTCAGAACAGATCTTCCTCATTCGGTAGCCTCTCTATGGACTGTCCTCCCTTATCCCATCTCCTAACAGAATGATGTTCCTCTTCTAAGGTCAGTTCATCTCATCTATTCAATGAAGCTCCCAATTGCAACAGGCAAAAATTCATTCTCCGTCCTCTGAATTCCTATGGGGCTCGTTTGTATCACATACACGTGGAACAATCCAAAGAGCTGTCTATTGGGAGCCAAGACACCTGGAGTCAAGTTATGACTCGGATTTTTATTGGTTGTGTGACCGCGGACCAATCACTTGAACCGCAGCCATAAAATGGGGATTAACAGATTCACTTTATTTGCCTCAGGGGGTTGTCCCGGGATAGGGACTGGATTTTTGTGATTTTTATGCATCCAGGAAAGTCCCAGATGAGGAAATTCCCTCTACCAATGTGGGTCACACCTTCTCCACCATTTACAGCCTTAGAAAACTGTTCAGAGCACAGAGAAGTTAAGTGACTTGCCCAGTGTCCCACAGGTAGTATATGTGTCAGAGGAAGGACACAAATCCAGGGTTCTCTAGTGACTATTGACCACACTTATTGAGGTAAGTTCTCTCTGTAAACCTTAAGGTATTATACAAATGTGCTTTATTAGCATAGTGCCTTGAATTGTAGCTTCTATGTGCTTGTGCCTACCACCTGTACCTAACTGTAAGCTCCTGGTGGCTGTCACCACCTCCCTGACATTTCTGTCCTGCGCAGGACCAGCATGGGACCCGAACCGAGTAGACAATTGCTGAATGAATGCACAAGAGAATATGGGAGAAGTGAGCCCTTGAGGTGAAGATTAAAGGGTTGACTGCCCTCCAGAGTGGATGTTGAGCGCATAACCAATGACTGCGTGCTGCCCCTGGCAGCGTGTCCTCATCGGCTTGAGTGTTCGATTCTCTTTCTTGTGTCCATCTGAAACGAACAGGCAGGCAATCGAGAGTAGCGTGCCAGACCTTAGGCCTCAACTAGACGCCTGATGCGGAAAAATCCTCAGGAGACTCTGGTGGGGCCGGAGCAAGCAGAGAGGGCACGTGGAGAGTTAGGTTATTGCTAGCTGGCTGCTTGCTGTGCGGGAGAGGGCTGCCGACCTGGGTTCAAAACCCGTCTCCGGTAGACTTAACCAACACTGGGCAAGTAAGCCTCTTAACCTCTGAGGGACTGACTAAGTCATAGATGGGTTGCAGGACGCTTCAGGGAAGGGAGGTCCCCTACTCGGAGGAACTCTGATCCTCGCTGCTGCTGGTGCTGTTGTTAGTCTGTCTTTTTTTCTTTTAAAAACCTTTGGTGTTCCAATAGATCACAAGGGGTGGAGGAGGGAGACGAAGCTGACCTTGGCCTGGGTTCTCCAAGGCTGTGCCAGCCCAGTACGAAGCTCCAGCAGGATTTATCGACCTGAGATTTCAAGTGGGTTCTGGGTAATGGACGATGTGGCTGTCCTCTGAGAACCAGCCTTGCTAAGGGTGGTGAGCATTGTCTACGGAATAGCCAGTTTTTCAGGCCTGGCATTTGACAAAGACTATCATCTGAAAAGACCCAGAGAACTGTAATTTCCATCATCAGTGTCATCATGGACCCTGGTTCTAGAACCCCACCCATGAAATGTTGTGGGCCTCCCTTGTGTGAAGGGGATTTGTCTGTGAAGTCTGGCTTCAGTCAAAGGGCTGTACTTGAGGCCCACATGTGGCCTCCAAGCTGGCAGGTTCCTCACCCCTGAAACATTGACAAGTTTTGTTTTGGTTTGTTTTTTAGTACAATCTTATGGGTTAATAGTTCTTGCAGCTGGAAAGGACCTTAGAGGTTAACCTCGAGGAACTTTATTGTTCTACCTCGGGAGGCGGTGTGGTGCCCTGGGGAGAAAGACCTGGGTCTGAGTCCTGACTCGGATTCTTAGTCCCCTGGGGCTTGCCTTGCTTCATTGGTAGAACTAGGAGTTTGAGCCTGATCTCTAAAGTTCTTTCTAGCTTGAAATCTAGGATTCCAAATCTATGATAAACCTAGTGTTTATCCATTAGGAGGCAGAACAGATTGGATTCAGGCAATCAAAGGGGACCGAGTTCTAATCCTATCTGAGCCACTTAGTACCTGCTCGATCTTGGATACAGCCTCTCTGCCCCTCATTTTCCTCACCTGTAAAAGACAGCGTTGGTTTAAATGACTTCTAGGATCCATTCCAGCTCTAACTCCACCATCCAAAATGAAGTCATTTAAATCTCATTTGAAAATCCTTCTTTTAAAAAGGGGCCCTAAAAAACAGATTATGTGTCACATTTTACTCTTATAGGCAGAGAAGTAAGAGACCATGGACACCAATGCTTGTTATGCAATTCAATGCAGTCACTCTGACTTTGCTCAACTACTTTTTTCTTAGAAAGGAAGCCTCAAGGTGGGAGAGTGTTCAGTGAAGGACTGAAATGAAAACATAAAAGGTATCAATTAAACTTTTAAAAAAAATTACCAAAAAATGGGGGAGGCACAGTGGAAAGAGCCTTAGATTTGGATTCGGGTTCAAATCTTAGCTCTACCATTTCCTCCTGTGTGACCTTGGGCAAATCACAGCTCTAGGCATCATTTTGCATGGCTTGTAGCACCCTCTGTGTAGCACTCAAAAACTCCACCAGTGCCAGCAGGTTGTGTCCTCAGAGGACAGCTTACCACTTCTTTCTCAAGGTGCTAGTAGTAATCCGGAGGAGTTGAGGATTCGAGTATTTTTGTTTAGGAGCCCCCATCCAATGTGTTTCTGATTATCAATTAACTAGAATCAATTAGCTTTTTAAAAGGGGTATTTGCTGAGATGGTGTAAGAACAGTTGGTATAAGAATAGTCCCCTGCCAAAGTCTGTGACACATTTCTTTTACAAGTATATACGGAGTTCAGAGGAAGTGGGCTCAATGCTAGAGAGCACATGTGGCAACTTACATTCTTGGTTTCTTGAAGTCCTCATCTCTTCTTGTGGAACTCCCATGAATTTCCCCTTAGGTGGGAATAGTTCTGTGATGGGCTTTGAAAACCAGTGATCTCTCTGCCTGGAAAGTTCCTGCCCCCTGAAGTCACCTTTCCTCAGTCTGTTTAATTCGTCCTCTCTCAGTTCCCAGCTGGATACTTTGGCACAGTCTCCCTGATAACATGGTCAAAGTAAGAGGGATGGAAGAATGTGACACTCTCCCTAGGTTTCCTTTTCCCCTACCTTACCCCTTTATGGCCCTCTGGTGCTCAAAGCTTAACTCTCAAAGTAGCTGCTAGGATCTCTTTCTCTGATTTCCAATGCATTTCATCATTTGATTTTACCCAATGACTTTAAGAACTTCAATCCTTCCCAACTTAATTAATGGGGTTGTTCACATCTACTATATATATTTGATTGAATGACTCAATAGAGGTGACTAGGAATTGTTCACCCTAATTTATATGATTGATTCTCTAAATCAGTCATAGAGAAGCTTTCTCTGATAAAGGTATGGGGTATACCTAGATTATTTTGTTAGATACATCAGCTGGGTTTGGGGTGTGGGATTCCCTTCTTGTGAATAAAATGAGGAGATTGAACTAGATGACTTCCCTTCCAGGCTTATATCTATGATCCTATAACATTTTACAGATGAGAAAACCGAAAGCCAGAAAGATTAAACCACATGGTCAATGTCATACGGGAAGAGGCAGGATTTGAATTCAGGTCTATGGGCCTGAAACGCATTGCTTTTTTCCAGTGTACCATGCAGTTCCCCTTCCCCTCCACTCTACTTTCCCACCCCCAATAAGCTTAAGGTCTGTACCCTCTACCTTACTTAGTGTTTTGTTTATTTCTAGTTTTTTTTTTTTATTGAGGCTTTCTTTTTTGGTATCCTTCACGTTTATTTCATTGCATTATTGATGACAAACCTTTATGGAGCACCAACAGCATGGTAGGCAATATTAGAAAAATGGGATTAGGATTTGGACAATTATGAGCATCAATTCAAATGTCTAATTTCTTTCTAATATCTTCCTAATTGCTCTGTGAAGGGTCATATAGCTAAGTAAGTGTCTGAGGCTAGATTTGAACCCAGGATGTCCTGTTCTCTCCCAAAACCTCAAACCTACTGCGCTCTGAAACTGGGACTCCACTGGGGCCCTGCCTGAGGGCTCCTCTGCAAATGTAACTGTTGCTGTTTCCCACCCAGCCTGATGTCTTTCTTTTCTTGACCTCTTTAAAGGGACCATGCCCTGGCTACTTCTTAAACAGGCCTATTCAATGAATGGGCATTGCCTCACTCTAAGTGACTGCCTGCAAAGATCTTGGCCTAAAGGGCCCAAGGTCTCCCAGTGCATCCTGGGTCATCTCCAGTCATCCTGATGAATATCTGGTCACTGGATTCAGATGGCTCTGGAGGAGAAGTGAGGCTGGTGACCTGCACAGTCCTCCCTCCCTCAAAACAAAGTCAAGTGCAAGTCATGCCTTCATTTCTGTGATGGCATGATCTTTTTCGACAACGAAGGACAAACACAATTACTCTACCTTTCCCAGCTCTGAGTTGACCACAACACTCTTCTTCCATCTACCGACCTGTCTTTTGGTGGAGAGCACTTGGTCAACCTTAAAGTACCGTGTAGATGCTAGCTCTAATTAATGAATGTAGTAAGGATTAGGAGAATTGGTCATTTGGTTTCCTCCCCACTCCAGTATTCACAGAAAGGGGCTAGGTAACAAAGACAGTAAGTTGGTAATTATCTTATCAGGAAGTGTAAAGAAATTCTTTAGGGAAGCCTAAAGTAATTGGAGGAAGAGTTTGTCCCCCTATATAAGTTTGATGGAATTAGAGGCTGTCTAGCTCTATTTGCTCAGAAGGATAGGCTCACTTGGTCCTTTAAAAAATTAAGACATCTTGGCTAAGGAGTCTGTAGAGGCAGAAAACACTCTTGAGGAATGTGACTCTTGGCATCAGAGAAGAGAGCCACCAATGGAGGAATAACTCAGCTCTTAAGAAGAGATTGATCTTTGCTTTTTCCATTGTACCTTTACCAGGGGCAGTAGAGGTAGATCGGTGGAGGAAGTGATTTCTTTCCTCCCCTCCATTGGCCACACTACTTTGCAGTAGTGCTACTTACATAGTCAGAGACATCTTCCCCCACTGGGAGCAATCCCAGGGAGTGGAAGAAGGCAGTCCTGAATAGTATGACCACTGGCAGCAAAGAAGAGAGCCAACCCTGGAAGTTGGGAGTCAAAGCTTCAGGCCTATGATACCCAATTGAATAATTTGCTAAGGAAAGAAACCTAGGTCCAGGAGCAGCACAAGGATACCATGAGGAAAGAAGGGATATTAGGATATGACAGTTCACTAGGCTTGAGTTGCCATGGCCAAGTGGATTATCTACATATCCTCCTCTCTACTAATATATTCTTAAGTATTATATTCCTTGCTTCCAACTGATAATGAGTGTGGTTGTGAAATAATGAGCTCCGGGTTTACAGGGGGTTTATGAGTATTTTGTTAATATTGCTTTTATGATGCCATCTCGGTGTGTGCCTTTGCTTAGAGCTAATTATGGCTACTAAATGACTATTAAAAGTAAGTGCACCAATTGGGGCTCATGAGCTATAGTTTTTGGAGTCAGGAGCCACAGAACACCTCAAGCCTGAAGTAACCACTCTGTAGAGGCAGCCCCAAGGAACACTATAAGAGGAAGTGAAGGCTTGTGGGTAGAATAATGGACCTGAAGACAAGGAAACTTGGATTTCAATGCTACTTTTGATACTCACTAGCTGTGTGACCCTGGACAAATCATTTAACCCATTTGAGTATCAGTTTTCTCATCTGTCAAGTGGGATTAATAATTCCCAGACTTAGTGATGAGTCTACCAAGTTTACTACCCTGCCAAAATGGCTGTGAGGCTCAAATGAAAGAATGTGCATATACATAAAGTGGTTTGCAAACTTCAAGGTGATCTACAAATGTCAGTTACCATGGGGGTGATGGTGCTGATAGATGATATTCCAAGTTCTTTCCTTGTCAGTGGAGTTCAGAAATGGCCCAGAAACAATACTTCTATTACTCTTTTGTATTTAATGTTCTATGAACTATTGTACACGTGGAGAAAATAAGGACTTTTTGTAGTTGAATAACCTTGTTGGGATAGGAGTTCATCTTCTGTAAGCTCAATGGAAGTATCCTTGTTTGGTACAACCCCACTAGCAGACAGGATGACAGGGCTGATGTGCACTTCACCCTTTTTCCATCTGTTTCTTGCACCTATAGCTCTATATTTTGAAAGCATTGTCTTCCCGTGTAGTTTGGAGTTAGGGTATTTGGTCTGGTATTTTGGTATTGGTATTAAAATAAATGGACATTTATTTCCAAAGATGTTCTCAAGTTTTTATAGATAAGTATTATGTTTTGGTCATGACAGGCTGTAATAATGCATCAGTTTTCATACAGTCTACTTGTTGAGTTCTCAAGGATATCTTGAGGATTTGCCATCTGTCATCCATGAAAGGTAGAGAACTTTTGATATATGTAATTCTAGCTGCAAGGTCACAAGATGTGACCTTGTATTCAGTAGTTGCTACATTTTCTTAGTTTCTAGGGGCATGTTGGACAGTTTATAACAATTCCTCATGTAATCAATCTACCTTTGCCCCTGAGTCTGGGCTCCTTAATGATTAGTTCTGCTGTAATTTCTTGTGACAGTGGCTTGGTCCTCCTGAATTACCTTCCCTCTCTTTCCCTAAATCTAAACAAATGACATTGCTTTGATACTTCTTTGTCAATATCTTATTGTGTGAGTTCAGGTGGTTGTTGCCCAGGGAGAGGCTTTTGATTCCATACTTGGATTCTAACTCTTTCATAGATTACCTCTGTCTGAAGGTAAACCATTTTCAATGATACTGGACAGATCCACTGGCATGGGCCTGGTCTCAACCTTTATCATTGTTCAGGGAAGTAATGGAGTTATTACTGTAACAGGGATGATGAAACTGGGTATGAGATCATGCCACTTCTGGTTACACATGTGCTCAGACCCTTTACTGGAGGACACACATCACCAGGGCTCTGTCCTTGGGGTTCCCTTCCCATGGTCCTGTCACTGGGGCCTGAATCAAAGCTGATAGACACTGAGCAAGAAGAGCTGCCCATTCAGTTAGCTTAAAGAGAAAAAGAGTGTACTTTCCTGTTCTCTCTTCCCCACTCATCAGCTGTGTCACTCAGGATACCCCAGTTTCCTTCAGACTTCCAAAAGGCAGTGGGAGGTGAATTCCTATACCCCCTCCCTCTACCCAGGAGCAGCTATGATACCACACACATGATAGACAGAGTATGTGCTGGTGTAGGGGAGGATCCAGATCGAACCTGGATCTCAAATCCCCAGCTGCCTGTTCTGCCATGTTTCTTTCCCTGGGGGCAAGTGACCAAACAGACTAAACCTTTCAGCAGTTAATCCTTTCTCAGAAAAACCAAAACAAAAAACTACCACCACAAACTACCTCCAGGAGGCTGAGCTGTGCATTCCTGACTGGCCAGAAGATATGAGCTTGTGCTAAGGGCTTTACTTTAGTATCTCATTGGATCTTCACAACAACTGGGTGAGGTAGATGCTGTTATTATCCTCATTTCACAGATGAGGAAACTAAGGCAGCCAGAGGTTAAGTGATTTGCAGTGGTTAAGTCACACAGCTAGTAAGTGTCTGAGGCCAGACTTGAACTCAGGTCTGTCTGACTCTAGGCCAAGCACTCTATCTACTGTGCTACCTAGCTACCTCTGAAGTGAGAGTGAACTCTGTTCAGAAATTTAAGTTTCCTGGGAATCTTTACCTCCTGGGAAAGAGTGATCAGCTTCCATCTTTTGTCTCTTTTTGTATTTTTAGTGCCAAGAACAGATGCCTGGCACATAGTAGGCACTTAATAAATGTTTATTGATTGATTCAATGAGTTACTCAAGTAAGTGCCTTCTGTTTTCTGTATCTAGGGACTCCTCTGAGGCCTTTGTTATGGGTAACTTTTATGTTTCAAGCATCTGTGAATGTGTGCCAATGAGTATTTAGGGTAGAGGGAAGATATAAGTAGTTTTCTGACAGTGGATGCGTACTCCTTTGTCCATGGAGTAGCTTTCCCAGAAAGGCTTCTCTTTTGGGGAGACCTTAGATGTGAGTCAGTCCTAAGTTTTTGCTAAGGGGATGCCACTCTAAGTGAGCAGAGAAAGCAAGAAAGTGTGAGGAAAAAGTCTAACTCTTATTTGGAGAGGGGCGAGGCTCAGTGTCCCTTAGCCTAGAGCCTCTGGGGAAGAGGCATGTACTGAGGAGGTATGGGGGTCTTTAAATGCTATTGATCAGAGACCCCATCTGCTGGATCTCCTTGCCTCATCATTGCTAGTGATGAATGGCCCAATATAATTTGTCAGTGCCATTTAGTATCTAACAGGTATAATTTAATTTGTTTATATCTCCTAGATATCATTAATGAGGAATTAGCATCAATTAGCTTGTTAAAAAGAATATTTTCTGAGAAGATGTAGTAGCACAAACGCATAGCCTCAGACCAGGTGCCGCTCTCCCCTCTTCCACTAAAGTCCCTGGGGATAGTGGTCTTAAACTTAAAGTGATTCTTCCCACTGTGTTTGCTTTCAGGTGTGGCCATGGAAGAGTCAAATTGTGTTTGTAGTACATGGGGTCTTGGTTCCAGGCTGGGTCAAACAGGTCATTCCTCTGGATTGGCTCTTCTCCAGACTTTCAAAGCTCACAAGGTCACAGTCTGATCTATTTTTTTCTCTGGGAGGCAGCTCAGTGGCTCAGTGGATAAAGCAGTGAGCCTGCAGTCAGGAAGATCTGAACTCAGAACCTGCTTCAGACACTGACTACCTGTGTGACCCTGGACAAGTCATTTAACCTGTTTGCCTTAATCCATTGGAGAAGGAAATGGCAAATCAGTCTAGTATCTTTGCCAGGAAAACCCCATGCTATGGTCCCTAGGGTCACAAAGAGTTGGACACAACCAAATAACAACATTCCCTCTCCAATACACCTAAGAACAAGAAAGAAGAAACACAGTAGAGACATAAGAACCAAAGATGCAGCAAGTGTATGACCTGGTAGGGAGATCTCTCCCCACCTTAAGCTTAGAGGAAGTCTTGCCTCTGGCCTGTGAGGAAGACAGAGGTCAGGTTTTTCCATTGGAACCCTTTTATATCCAGTCAGTCCTGGCTCAGTAGTCATTTCAAAGAATTTGTATCACCTCATTGTCAGTTGACAGGAAACAGTTCTAAGATACCTGGGCACGATCTGAAGTGGAACACAAGATTCTCCATTTTTCATTCCTGGAAGAAGGTGGTTGGCAGCAGGCAGAGCACATGGGCATGCTTGAATGGCTTGACTCCTATTGGCCAGTACCTTATACATTTCTCCCTCTAGATCCTGTTTAGAAAATTGCTATCCTTGGCAAATCAGCTGGAGTACATTTTGAACATGTTGCCCGTTTCTCCAATACAAACAGGGTCCCAAGGAGGCATCCAAATTGTCCTTTTGGCTTGTTTGCCCACTGCCACATAGGAAGGAGTCTCAAAATAGTCAAATGGTATAGATCTTATACAATCCATATTTACAGACAAAAATCAAGATTATTCCCAAATACAGAATTTCAACAAGCAAAAAAATTTAAGAAATTTATTATAGCTTATGCTAAGTGAAAAGAGGCTATGGCCTGATTCCTTAACCAGATGAGAATATTTCTTGATTGATCAATAAGTCATAGGTTCTAGTAAAAATGTGGAAAGATTTCTTGATTAATTATTTGAAAACATTTGGATGAAGTGGTGTTAGAATTGGTTGAGGAAACTAAATTATACCCTGTGGGTCATGTACAAAATAGCAAACCAGTTTGGAACTCAGGAATTCAAAGATCTGGCAGCTTAGTGTGGAAGTCTTCTAGCCAACCTCAGAAAAGGAAGCACTTTGGGGAGAGAAGAATCCCAATTCTGATTTAGCCTCAGTTTCTGTCTCCTCTTCCCCCTCCCTACTCAACAGAGGAGGCTCTGGAAAGTTCTAGAGGAGCTTAGAAAGTTCTGAAAGGTTTTAGATTTTTCACTGTTGTCCTTGGAGTATTCCCAGGACAGCTGGTTGTCTACTCTGGGAGCCAAGGATAGGTTAGATGCAATGAAGAGACACAGATTCAAGGTTCTATTAGAATCCCATCAGTAAAGATACACTGTAGCTAAGAAAACTTCATGAGTAACCCCTGAAGAAAAGAAAAGGCCTTTGAGCACAGCAACAGTGTTACCAATTCACCACATATACACTCTAAACTTGAGCCCACTTTCCCCTGGACCCCTGTAGATATTGTGGGAAAGTATCACAGACAAGAAGGGAAGAACATTTTGTATCAACTTTCTTTGTTATGCAACTTTGGTAAATACAAAAAAAAAAAAAGCTAATTAAGCCTGGCTGTCAAAATGATATCAACTGATAAGAAATGGGAAAAGCATACTGGTGAGGCCCTCTGCCCGATTCCTCAGTGTCAGCTGGAGAATTCCAGATTACAGGGGGTGCCATGCCCCTAACCCTCCCCCCATGTGGAAGGGCCAACTGTGTACCCAGGCAGCTTTGTTGTCCTCTCTCCTTCTTTGTGTTTCCAGATCCATGGAATCTATTTCTCTGAACTCGCTCCTATCTTTTATCCAGGCTTCCAGGAGGTGCCTAAACCTCTCATCCTTTTGAAACAGATAGCCTGTTCTACCTAACTGAAATGGCTTAGATTGATTCAAGGTGGTGGCCAGGCCTTGTTCACACCTGGTTCTAATTGAATCAATCAAGATGTGTTCTCACTTAACAAAAGTAATTACTTTTAAATGGGGTGAGAGCTTTCAGTGGATCCAGACTCTTACTTCTCCAATATTCTTTCAATGTACATATTGGCACATAATGAAAGACTCCATTGGTTCAGTCTGTTTCATGCATTTCTGTGTAGTCAGCACCAACCAATGCCTGGAAGCATTTCTAACAGGTGAGGTAGTTGTACTAATACTAATAGCTTTTATTTAGCTATAAATAGCTAGCAGTTATAATTTTAAGGTTTGCAAATAGCTTTATAAGTGTAATCTTATTTGGTGTTCACAACAACCCTGTGAAGTCAGTGCTATTAGTATCCCCATTTTACAGAAGAGGAAACTGAGGTAGAGAGTGGTGATGGTATTTGCCTAGGGGGTAACACAGATATCACACACAGACTAGAGTGGTTTACACAACCAGTGATATTGTCAGAGACCAATCGATTGTCCAGATTTCAGGGTTCCTGCCAAGCCTTCTCAGGGAACAGAGAGCCCCTGTTATCTCTCATCCGGGCTAGAGTTCCCCTACTTTGTCATTGTTCCCCACCCTTTGCTGAGCTGGACTTTGAGAATTATGTCAGCTCTCATGGCAGCTAGGTGGTGCAGTGGATAAAGTCCCCTAGCCTGGAGTCAGGAGGACTCATCCAGTCTAGCCTTAGACACTGATTAGCTGTGTGGCCCTGGGCAAGTCACTTAACTCTGTTTGCCTCAGTTTCCTCCTCTGTAAAATGAGCTGGAGAAGGAAATAGCAAACCGCTCCAGTGTCTCTGCCAAGAAAACCCCAAATGGGGCCACAAGAGTCAGACACAACTGAACTACAGCAAAGGTGAGCTCCTTGGGATAGGGAAGGTTTTTGTGTTTTTGTCTCTCTATCTCCAGAGCTTAGTACCTAGTAAGTACTTAATAAATACTTGTTGTTGATTGAAGGGGATTCTTTATTTTTATTGTTCTTATCCTCCTCTTCCTCTTGTTCTCCCTCTTTTCACTAGGACTGGCCACCCCAAGCCTTCAAGCCATGTCGTGTCATGGCCCAGCATCATACAGAGCACCCTGGGATTTCCTCCAAAGCCACCCACAGGCAGGGGATGATTCCAGCAGCCCGTGCCTCCCTAAATCCAGCTCAGATCTCGCCTGTCTCAGCCTTCAGTGAAAAGCAGCCACTCCAGTGCCAGGAGCTAATCCGCTGACAGCTGGTTCTGTTGGTCAGGATAAATAACCAGAAGCCACTCCGTCTGCTCCCAGAACTCAGCGGCTCAGGGCTCCAGGAGCCACCCTGTCACCTTGGCCTCCCTGTTTTGGGACTTATTTCTGTAGAATAACTAAGGCCTTTTAGCAATGGTGCTAAACAGGTGGGTCAGGGTTCTAATCTAATGTCTTGCCTTAGTTGTTGCCATTGGGCTGCAATCCTAGCTTCCTGAAGAGAAAGGGGAGGGGAAGAGGGTTAGTCATGGAACCTTAGGAAGGAGCCATGGGAAAAGACCTCACCAGTCACGTGCAATGCCTTCCATGGGGCTGGGGCTGGGACTGGGCTGCCGGCTCCCTCTTGTGTATTTCTGGCAGCTCTGTTCAACCTTCTTGGTGCCCTAAACACTATGGCCCTCAACCCTTCCCTGGGGAAAGTAATTTCTCACTGGTAAATCCCAATAGAATTACCTTTCCCCTGACGTATACCTTCTAAACACTTTCTTCAATTTTCGGTTCTCATTTCTAGTTAAGTAATTAGAAAGCACATTAAACAGTCCATTTTTCTTTAATTGCTTCATCTTTCCAGTGTTTGCACTTGGAATGACTTTTTCTTGAGAGACTAAGGTGAGTCTTCACAATGATTTCTTCATCCACCTCATAGATTCTTCAAAGAGCTCCATAATGGCACTTCTCTCCTTCTTCCTCCTTCTCCTCCTCTTCCCATGTTCGACAGAACTCAGAGAGAATGGTCCTAGCACAAACCACCATCCTATGAGTTTTCCTTTTCATTTGGTGGATATACTGATTACTTTTTGTAATGGACAAAAGTGTTGAAATGTCCCCTCATCCTCAGGAAATGCATTGAAAGTATCTTTGGGATGCTTCCTCAAGCAGATAGGATGTTGGGAGGCGGGGCAGTGGTGAAGAGTACCTCATCCCCTTCCCATATGATTTTGACTTCTCTCACAAAGTCTCTACATTTGTTAATGCTTTTCATTCATTGATAGTTATGAGCGTTTGTTATAACTGGGACAGCAACATCTATTAAACAGGGTTCTTAAGTTTTTATGGGTCATTGTTGTGTCCAGGAAGTTGTAGGCAACAGATTTTTCTGTAATGAGTGTACCATTCCAGCACAGTTTATTTCCTGAATTTTCAAGGATATTTTGTATTTATATTTTGGGAAATTGCCATCTGTTCATTTATGAAGGATAGGGAGCTTCTGGTATAAGATTCTGGCTACTAGATCATGTCTTTCTAGTTATTCAAAAGGCACTATTTTTGCAACCAGAAGCAATATGTTGTTTTTTTTTAGCTGAGATTGAGATTATTTGTTTTTTTTCTGATATTTTGTATCTATTGTCCAGTTACATTTTCCCCATCCATCTCCATAATTGTTTTTTAATTAATTATTTTTAGTTTTCAACAGATACTTCCACAAGATACTGAGTTTCAAATTTTCTCCCCATCTCTCCCTTCTATCACACCCCTCCCTTCTCTTATTCTTATTCTCTCTATTTTCTTGTAGGGCTAGATAGATTTCTGTACCCCATTGCCTGCATATCTTATTTCCCAGTTGCATGTAAAAACAATTTTTAACATTCATTTTTAAAATTTTGAGTTCCAACTTCTCACCTTCCTCTCTCCCCACCCATTCCCATTGAGAAGGCAAGCAATTCAATATAGGTTATACATGGGTAGTTATGCAAAACACTTCCATAACAGTCATATTGTGAAAGACTAACTATATTTCCCTCCATCCTATCCTAGCCCCCATTTATTCTGTTCTCTCTTTTGATCCTATCCCTCCTCAGAAGTGGTTACTTCTAATTACCCCCTCTTCCCATTTTGCCCTCCCTTCTATCATTCCCCCACCCCCTGATTATCCCCTTACCCCCTACTTTCCTGTAGTGTAAGACAGATTTTCATACCAAATTGAGTGGGCATCTTATTCTATCCTTAAACCAGATATGATGAAAGTTTACTCTTTCTCTCTCACCTCTCCCATCTTCCCCTCCATTGAAAAAACTTTTACTTGCCTCTTTTATGTGAGATAATTTGTCCCATTCTATTTTCACTTTCTCCTCCCAATATATTTCTCTCTCACCCCTTAATTTTATTTTATTTTTTAGATATCATCCCTACCTATTCAACTCATCCTATGCCCTCTGTCTATATGTATGTAATCCCTCCAACTACCCTAATGCTGAGAAAAGTCTGAAGAGTTACAAATACAATCTTTTCATGAAGGAATGTAAGCATTTAGTAAGTCCCTTATGATTTCTCTTTCCTGTTTGCCTTTTCATGCCTCTCTTGATTCGTGTTTGAAAGTCAAATTTTCTATTCAGCTCTGGTCATATCAATAACAATGCTTGAAAGTCCTCTGTTTCATTGAATGACCATTTCCCCCCCTTTATACTCAGTTTTGTTGGTTAGATGATTCTTGGTTTTAATCTTAGCTCTTTTGTCCTCTGGAATATCATATTTCAAGCCTTGCAAACCCTTAATATAGAAGCTGCTAGATCTTGCATTACCCTGATTGTATTTCCACAATACTTGAATTCTTTTTTTCTGGCTCTTTACAATATCTTCTCCTTGACCTGGAAGCTCTGGAATTTGGCTACAATATTCCTATAAGTTTTCTTTTTAGGATCTCTTTCAGGAAACAATCAGTGGATCTTTCAATATCTATTTTACCCTCTGGTTCTATAACATTAGGACAGTTTTCCTTGATCATTTCTTGAAACATGATGTCTAGGATCTTTTTTTGATCATGGCTTTCAGGTAGTCCAATAATTTTTATACTGTCTCTCCTGAATCTATTTTCCAGGTCAGTTGTTTTTCCAATGAAATATTTCACATTGTCTGCTATTTTTTCATCCCTTTGACTTTGTTTTATAATTTTTTGGTTTTTCATAAAGTCATTAGATTCCATCTGATCCATTCTAATTTTTAAGGAATTATTTTCTTCACTGAGCTTTTGGACCTTCTTTTCCATCTGGCCAATTCTGCTTTTCAGGACATTCTTCTCCTCACTGGCTTTTTGGATCTCTTTTGTCATTTGGGTTATTAAAGTGTTGTTTTAGAGTGTTGTTAAAGTGTTGTTTCTTTTAGCACTTTTTTGTGTCTCCTTTAGCAAACAGTTAATTAATTTTTCATGATTTTCTTGCATTACTCTCATTTCTCTTCTCAGTTTTTCCTCCACCTCTCTTACTTGATTTTCAAAATCCTTTTTGAGCTCTCCCATAGCCTGAGACCAATTCATATTTTGCTTGGAGGTTTTGGATGTAAGAACATTGACTTTGTTGTCTTCTGTTTGTATACTTTGGTCTTCCTTGTCACCAAAGTAAGATTCTATAGTCTGATTCTTTTTCTGGTTTTTGCTCATTTCCTCAGTCATGTACTTGACTTTTGAGCTGTTTGTCAAGGTAGTTCTCTGCTTCCAGTGGGGTTGGGGGAGGCATACTGGCAGTCATTCAATCCCCCCCACAATCTGTGGGCCTAGAGCTCCAGAAACAGTTGAACCACTGCCCCTGCTACTGCCAGAGGCTCCTCCTCTAAGGGTTCTTCTACTCCTTCCACCACACTGGAGCTTGGGCCTGACCACTCTCCTTTCTCACACAGGTCCCACAGGTTTTTTCCACTGACCTTCCAATTTGTCCTCAGTGTGTTGGGATTGTGAAGTCTGGAAACCACCACAGGTACCTGAGATTCATTTCCCACAAAGCCTACTCAGGTCCCATCTGTGCCAGTGTGATTCACACTGGATAGTGCACTGCTCCTAGTGTGATGCAATAGACACTTCCCAGCAACCTTCCAGGCTGTCTTGGGCTGGAGATTTGCTTCACTCCCTCATTCTGTGGGTTCTGCAGCTCCAGAATTTGTTTAGAGTCATTTTTTACAGGTATTTGGCTGGGTTTATGGGGAGAGTGCTAGCAAGTCTGTGCTGTTATCCAGCAGCAATATGTTGTACAATGTCAATTCCTTTCTTACAAAGTCTGTATCAATTATTTTTATTAGATATATGTCCATTTGGACTGGCTAAATGCATGCAGGTATAGGTTGCAGGTAGTATGAATGGATACCTCTGGAATCTGACTCACCTCTCTCCAAGGAATACTGCTATTTCTCCCTTACAAGGAGCAGGAGAAAGGCTATAGCTATGAATTTGTCTATTTCCAAGAAGGATGTTGGACTAGAATTTTCTCTGATTCCTCCAATATTGGTAGTTCAAAAGTTTGAGTCTAGTTCTTTTTTTAAAATATAAATTTATTTATTTAACTTTTTACATTCATTTTCACAAAATTTTGGGTTCCAAATTTTTTCCCCATTTGTCCCCTCCCCCCCACCCCAATACACCAAGCATTCTAATTTCCCCTATCACCAATATGCCCTCTCTTCTATCATCCCTCCCTTCCCTTGTCCCCATCTTCTCTTTTGTCCTGTAGGACCAGATAACTTTCTATTCCCCATTACCTGTATTTCTTATTTCCTAGTAGCAAGAACAATACTCAACAGTTGTTCCTAAAACTTTGAATTCCAACTTCTCCTCATCCCTCCCTCCCCATCCATTCCCTTTGGGAAGGCAGGCAATTCAATATAGGCCCTATCTGTGTAGTTTTGCAAATGACTTCACTGATAGTCATGTTGTATAAGACTAAAACTATATTTCCCTCCATCCTATCCTGCCCCCCATTGTTTCTATTCTCTCTTTTGATCCTGTCCTTCCCTGAGTATTGGCTTCAAATTGCTCCCTCCTCCCATTGCCCTCCCTTCCATCATCCCCCCTACCCTGCTTATCTCCTTCTCCCCCACTTTCCTGTATTTTAAGATAGGTTTTCATACCAAAAAGAGTGTGCATTTTATTCCTTCCTTTAGTTGAATGTGATGAGAGTAAACTTCATGTTTTTTTTCTCAGCTCTCCTCTTTTTCCCTCCACTAAAAAGTCTCCTGCTTGCCTCTTCTATGAGAGATAATTTGTCCCATTCCATTTCACCCTCTCTCCTCCCAATACATTTCTCTTATGTATTTACCTTAATTTTTTAAAAATATGATCCCATCCAATTCAATTCACTCTGTGCTCTCTGTCTCTCTGTGTGTGCTTGCATGTGTGTATGTGTGTGTGTGCGTGTGTGTGTGTATGTGTGTGTGTAATCCCAGAAACTACCCAGATACTGAAAAGTTTCAAGAATTATAAATATTGTCTTTCCATGTAGGAATGTAAACAGTTCAGCTTTGGTAAGTCCCTTATCACTTCTCTTTGCTGTTTACTTTTTCATGCTTCTTCTCATTCTTGTGTTTAAAAGTCAAATTTTCTTTTCAGCTCTGGTCTTTTCATTAAGAATGCTTGAAAGTCCTCTGTTTCATTGAAAGACCATATTTTCCCCTGAAGTATTATACTCAGTTTTGCTGGGTAGGTGATTCTTGGTTTGAGTCCTAGTTCCTTTGACATCTGGAATATCCTATTCCACACCCTTCTGTCCCTTAATGTAGAAGCTGCTAGATCTTGTGTTATCCTGATTGTATTTCCACAATACTGGAATTGTTTCTTTCTAGCTGCTTGCAATATTTTCTCCTTGACCTGGGAATTCTGGAATTTGGTTACAATGTTCCTGGGAGTTTCTCTTTTTGGATCTCTTTCAGGTGGTGATCGATTGAATATTTATTTTGCCCTCTGGTTCTAGAATCTCAGGGCCGTTTTCCTTGATAATTTCATGAAAGATGATGTCTAGGCTCTTTTTGATCATGGCTTTCAGGTAGTCCCATAATTTTTAAATTGTCTCTCCTGGATCTATTTTCCAGGTCAGTTGTTTTTCCAATGAAATATTTCACATTATGTTCCATTTTTTCATTCTTTTGGTTTTGTTTTTGTGATTTCTTGGTTTCTCAGAAAGTCATTAGACTCCATCTGTTCCATTCTAATTTTGAGAGAACTATTTTCTTCAGTGAGCTTTTGAACCTCTTTTTCCATTTGGCTAATTCTGCTTTTTAAAGCATTCTTCTCCTCATTGGCTTTTTGAACCTCTTTTGCCAATTGAGTTAGCCTATTTTTCAAGGTGTTATTTTCTTCAGCATTTTTTTGGGTCTCCTTTAACAAGGTATTGGCCCATTTTTTATGCTTTTCTTGCATCTCCCTCATTTCTCTTCCCACTTTTTCCTCCACCTGTCTAACTTGATTTTCAAAATCCTTTTTGAGCTCTTCCATGGCCTGAGCCCTTTGGATATCTATTTCAGATGTTTGAGATACCGAGGCCTTGACTTCTATGTCTTTCCGTGATGGTAAGCATTGTTCTTCCTCATCAGAAAGGAAGGGAAGAGATATCTGTTCACCAAGAAAGTAACCTTCTATGGTCTTATTTTTTTTCCCTTTTCTGGGCATTTTCTCAGCCAGTTACTTGACTTCTGAGATTCCTCTCCAGCCCTGCCTCATTCGTGCTTGGGGGCTCCAGGAGCCCCTGACTGCCGCTGCCTCTGCCGCTTCCTCCCAAGGGGGCCTGAGTTATGAAGACACCCTCCTCCCCTCTCAGCCCAGAAGTCTCTCACTGACCTGTAGCACCTGTGGGTGGAGGGACCTCCGTGGCTGCTGGAACTTCCATCCCTGAAGACCGCTCGGATCTGCTCCTCTTGGGGCCGTAGCCACGGCAGGGCTGGGCTTTGCTCTGGGTCCGGTGCATGATGGACCTTTGGGGTCAGTTTTTCAGGGCTCTCTGGAACAGAAATCTCCTCCACTCCATTGCTGTGTGGCTTACACTGCTCCAGAATTTGTTGAGAGTTCCTCTTTACAGGTAATTATGGGTTGCGGGTTCGGAGCTAGCATATGTGAATCTTTCTACTCCCCCATCTTGGCTCCTCCCCCCCTTGAGTCTAGTTCTGAAGGAAAGTCCTCTTTTTTGCTCAAGAGGGAGAGTAACCCTCACCTAACATTTGACAACTTAGTTCCTTCCCCATCAGACACTGATTACATAAAAGATCATCACAAATAGTAAATAGTAAACAAATGCTAAATAGTCAATGAGTAAACCCATTTACCTAAACAAATGGCAGATAGAAATTAGAGAAGCCATATAGGTTAGCATTTGCCAAAGAATCTATACAAAAGCACTTGAGCTCTTTAGCTTGGAGAGAGGGAGGATCTCAGCTCAAACAAAGAGGGCAGAATTTCACCCAAGGAAGGCCTTTCTTGGAGTCTCTAGGGAAATCAAGCTAGAAATCCATAGTGCTTTGAGAAGTCATCTTTCCACAAGTGTCTGAGCTTCTCTCTCCCATGCATCTTTCCCAAAGGATTTTCGAAGTCATGTATTTCTCCTCAAAGAAGCTCTGTCTCCAACTCTAAAAGCCCTGTACACTGGCATAAAGCATAGTGTCCTGCTCAACATTACCTCTGTCAATACAGAGACACATCTCCTTCTGAAAAACACCCTGGGCTTGGACAAAAGCCTTGTTACACTGCCATCACTACCATCACTATTACTACAATTTCTTTAATCATTTAATTTCTCTTAGGAGCGGGAAAGGAACTTAGAGCCCAACTTGTACAATTAACCTCCTCATTTTAAAGAACAAGACCTAAAAAGGGGATGTAACTTGTCCAAGATTTGCATAAGTCATAAATAACTAAGCCAGGATTTGAACCCAAAGCTTCTGTCTCAAAGGACAAAACTTTTTTTTTTAATTTCCACTCTTTTTGAGTCTTCTTGCAGGATATCTGGGGGTGTGATTTTAGAGTTTCATTGTAGTGGCTGCATTTTCATTGATGGTGAGACAGTTTCATTATATGCATCTTTAGAGATCTCTCTCATTTGTTGCCTGTCTGTTTTCCTCTGTCCAGTTTCACCACCAAATAGCCTTGGAGTGACTTTGCTTGGCTAGGTGGCTCGCCAAGCTTTATCCAAATTCATTTTTCTTTCTGCTGCCATTTTATGAGCTAATACTACTCATAATCTTCCTCCATTTTCCTCCAGGATATCAGATGTACAAGAGTATAGCTTTTGAAACAGCATGCCTCTTAACTTCCACATATTCCCACTTGGCAAGGCGACCTAGTGTTCACTGGCTAAGATGCTTCCTCAGCGTTTTGATCTCCTCCTCATGTGGGTTCATGTACATCAGACACATTTCTTTAGAAAATGGGGAATCTAGTGTTTGGGTTATGGAAGTAGAGAGGACAGGTAATGTGTTCTTTACTTTCACTCCCTTGTTGAACACTTATCTGTGACTTTCTAGAATGGCTATTAATTAAGCTTGATCAAAACGCTGAGCCTCAAGACATTTATCTACAATTTGAGGTGTCTTTTTGTCACAGCCTTTTTGTTTGGGGTTGCTCCTTATGCAGGATAGACTCAGGTACATAAGACTTTAAGAAACACATTATTACCTCTTCCTAAGGAATGTGTTTGTGGAAACTTTGTGGAAATAGGCCCATAGAATACAATACTGTAATTATTGTATCCCCTGGAGGAATGGTCCCACCAATAAACAAATGCTTTAACAATAACAAGTCAGGGTCCTCAGGGTGAATTCATCCTACCCTTCCCACCTTTGAAAATCTGGCCCTTTGGAGATGTTGCTCAGGCAGATGATGTTAGAAGAGTATTGGATAGGCAAAGAAAAGGTTGGGCTCCCAACCCAGTTTTCTCTTTCTTTGCATCCTTTTCACCCCTTGGATTTATAGAAAAGGAAAACATTCACACTTGACCAGGTATCCCTTCTGCAGGTGGGAGAGAATGTAGACCTATTGGAATCAATGGTCCTTATGACTAGATTTCCATTTCTTCATTTGAATTTTCATCTTTTTCAACAAAATCAACTTGATTCAAGATGACCTTTGATAGGTTTAAGGGTGAAAGTCCTGTAGCTGGGTCCAAAAAGTTTTTTTAAAATTGTGAGTGAAAGATGGAGGTGACATGGTTAGATAGGCAACTAACTATCCAAATAATTGACAAATATTTAAAAGTGTTTACTAGACCAGGCCATGGAGATACAAAGAAAAAGAGAACAGTTTATATGAAACCTACCTGGGGTCAACAATGTGATATGACAGAAGAACAAGTCAGTGCTCACCCAGGCTGCATTAAAAAACAGAGAACATTCAGAATAAGGGCGCTGATAGTTTCCTGACATGGCACTTTGACCAAACCACAGTCATGGTGGTGTGTGTTCAGTTCTAGATGCCACATTCTATGGAAGACATTAAACTGGGACACCAACAGGCAGCTTGGCACAGTGACCAGCATGTTGGACTTGGGGTCATGAAGACCTAGATTCAAATCCCTCTTCTGACACTTACTAATTGTATGGCCAGGGTCAGATCACTTCATTTCCATGTTCCTTGGTTTCCTCATCTCCTTTCTCACCTCTATCTCCTATTTTCCCTGACTTCTTCATGATTCAGGTCAAATCTCATCTTTTACAAGAGGTTTTTTACTGATCTTCTTCTCACCTCCTTCTTCCAGTCTTTTCCTTCCCAAGTTACCTCCTTTATTCTGTAGGTGTCTTGTTTGTCCACAGTTGTTTTCATGTTGTCTCCCCCATTAGATTGTGAGCTCCTTGGGGGTAGTGATTGTTTTTTGCCTCTGCTCTAGCATGTATCCCTACTATTTAGCACAATGCTGTGTGTGTAGTAGGTACTTTGATATTTGTTCACTACCTTCTCAACCTCTCTGAACTTTGGTTAGCTCCTCTGAAGAAGAAGGCTAATCATACTCCATAGTTACTTCATGGAACTGTTAAAACATTGGAATGTGATGGGTTTTTTTGTTGTTTTTTTTTTTTAAATATAAATTTATTTATTTAACTTTTTACATTCATTTTTCACAAAATTTTGGGTTCCAAATTTTCTCCTCACCCCACCCCAATACACCAAGCATTCTAATTTCCCCTGTCAACAATCTGCCCTCTCTTCTATCATCCCTCCCTTCTCTTGTCCCCATCTTCTCTTTTATCCTGTAGGGCCCGATGACTTTCTATTCCCCATTACCTGTATTTCTTATTTCCTAGTAGCAAGAACAATACTCAACAGTTGTTCCTAAAACTTTGAATTCCAAATTCTCCCCATCCATTCCCTTTGGGAAGGCAGGCAATTCAATATAGGCCAAATCTGTGTAGTTTTGCAAATGACTTCAATAATAGTCATGTTGTGTAAGACTAACTGTATTTCCCTCCATCCTATCCTGCCCTCCATTGTTTCTATTCTGTCTTTTGATCCTGTCCCTCCCCGAGTATTGACTTTAAATTGCTCCCTCCTCCCATTACCCTCCCTTCCATCATCCCCCCACCCTGCTTATCTCCTTTCCCCCACTTTCCTGTATTGTAAGATAGATTTTCATACCAAAATGAGTGCGCATTTTATTCCTTCCTTTAGTCGAATGTGATGAGGGTAAACTTCTTGTTTTTTTTCCTCAGCTCTCCTCTTTTTCCCTCCACTAAAAAGTCTCCTGCTTGCCTCTTGAATGAGATATAATTTACCCCATTCCATTTCACCCTCTTTCCTGCCACTACATTTCTCTCTCACCGTTTACCTTAATTTCTTTTAAGATATGGTCCCATCCTCTTCAATTCACTCTGTGCTCTCTGTCTATGTGTGTGCATGTGTGTATGTGTGTGTGCGTGCATGCGTGTACATGTGTGTGTGTGTGTATGTGTGTGGCCCCACCAACTACCCACATCCTGAAAAGTTTTAAGAGTTACAACTACTGTCTTTCCATGTAGGAATGTAAACAGTTCAGCTTTGGTAAGTCCCTTATCACTTCTCTTTGCTGTTTACTTTTTCATGCTTCTTCTCATTCTTGTGTTTGGAAGTCAAATTTTCTTTTCAGCTCCGGTCTTTTCATCAAGAATGCTTGAAAGTCCTCTGTTTCATTGAAAGACCATATTTTCCCCTGAAGTATTATACTCAGTTTTGCTGGGTAGGTGATTCTTGGTTTGAGTCCTAGTTCCTTTGACTTCTGGAATATCCTATTCCATGCCCTTCTGTCCCTTAATGTAGAAGCTGCTAGATCTTGTATTATCCTGATTGTATTTCCACAATACTGAAATTGTTTCTTTCTAGCTGCTTGCAATATTTTCTCCTTGACCTGGGAATTCTGGAATTTGACCACAATGTTCCTAGGAGTTTCTCTTTTTGGATCTCTTTCAGGTGGTGATCGATGGATTCCTTCAATACTTATTTTGCCCTCTGGTTCTAGAATCTCAGGGCAGTTTTCCTTGATAATTTCATGAAAGATGATGTCTAGGCTCTTTTTTTGATCATGGCTTTCAGGTAGTCCCATAATTTTTAAATTGTCTCTCCTGGATCTATTTTTCAGGTCAGTTGTTTTTCCAATGAGATATTTCACATTCTCTTCCATTTTTTCATTCTTTTGGTTTTGTTTTGTGATTTCTTGGTTTCTCAGAAAGTCATTAGCCTCCATCTGTTCCATTCTAATTTTGAGAGAACTGTTTTCTTCAGTGAGCTTTTGAACCTTCTTTTCCATTTGGCTAATTCTGCTTTTGAAAGCATTCTTCTCCTCATTGGCTTTTTGAACCTCTTTTGCTGATTGAGTTAGTCTATTTTTCAAGGTGTTATTTTCTTCGGCATTTTTTTGGTTCTCCTTTAGCAAGGTGTTGACCTGCTTTTCATGCTTTTCTTGCATCTCTCTCATTTCTCTTTCCAGTTTTTCCTCCACCTATCTAACTTGATTTTCAAAATCCTTTTTGAGCTCTTCCATGGCCTGAGCCCACCGGACATCCACCTCGGGTGTCTGGGATACAGAGGCCCCGACCTCCATGTCTTTCCCTGTTGGTAAGAATTGTTCCTCGTCATCGGAAATGAAAGGCAGGAACATCTGTCCCCCAAGAAAGTAGCTTTCTATGGTCTTATTTTTCTTCCCTCTTCTGGGCATTTTCCCAGTCAGTTACTTGACTTCTGAGATTCCTCTCCACCCTTACCCAGATCTGCCCAGCTAGTGCTTGGGGTCTGAGATTCAAATGCTGCTCCCTAGCCTCGGGGCTTTCCATGGCTGGCTCAGCTGCTATTCAATGTGAGCTTAAGTTCTGGTGCTCAGGTGGGGACAGGGCCGCCTCCCAGGCTCAGTTCCCTCTGGGTTTTTATGTGGAGACCTTCTGTAATGACCCTGAGCTCCTGTCTGCTCCGGGAGTCCTGGGCTGCCACCGCTGCCTCTGCCACTCCCTCTGCTGCTGCCTCCTGAGGGGGCCTGAGTTATGGAGACCCCGCTCCCCTCTTGGCCAGCCCAGATGTCTTTCTCACTGACCTGTAGCGCCTGTGGGCGGAGGGACCTTTGCAGCCGCCAGAGATTCCATCCCTGAAGCTTGCTCAGATCTGCTCCTCTGGGGCCGCATGGGCAGGGCAGCGCAGGGGTGGCCTCTGCTGTGCGGACCATGATGGACCCCTGGGGTCAGTTTTTCAGGGCTCTCTGAAGTGGAAATATCTTCCACTGTGTTTCTGCATGGCTTGCAGTGCTCCAGAATTTGTGGGGAGTTCTTTTTACAGAAAATATATGGCTTGTGGGTTCGGAGCTAGCATAGGTGCCTCTTTCTACTCCACCATCTTGGCCAAATGTGATGTTTGTAAAGCGATTTGCAAACTTTCAATCACCATATAAATATAAATTATAATGATTATTCCTATATGAGTTATCTGTGTCTCCATTTCTCCACGTTTAACCCCTCTGGATCTCTGTAGAACAAGGGAGTTGGCCCTGATAAAAATCTATAATTTTATCAGCACTAAATCTATAATCCTATGATAAAGAATATGGGAACAACTTACTTAGATGAATTATCTCACAGAATCCTTGAGAGGAATTGTGCTTTTTAATCCACCCAAAAAACATTACAGAAATAAGAGCTGCTATTACCATTTATATGTGATTTCCCCAAAGTCACTTAGCTCATAGATGTCAGTACTTAGACTTGACCCCCAAGTCCCTGGACCCCAGCCCTTTCTGCCCTCCCATACTATGTTATATAAGAGGTCTGGTTCATGGTAATTTTCACTTTAAGATTCTGTTCAACATTGCCTGTGATTTTTCAGAGTCTACTTTGGGATCAAAACATTTTGTACTTGGTCACTTTCCAATGGTGGATTGCTTTTGAAAAGTTTGAACTAAATCTGGTCAGCTGGTTTTGCTTAAGAAGTATGGAAAAATATATCTCCTTCTCTGCCCCCTTACCTTCTAGGGAAAAAAGAGTATCTAGGTTCTTTTTAATCCTACATAACTCATTCTGAACTTCCTGAGTTGGAGATCTAAACAACATGTGCAATCTTAGAGGGTGAGTGGAAAAGATCCTGTATGTAAAAAATCCTAATATCAACTCTTTTTGTGGTGGTAAAGAACTAGAAACTGAGGGGAGGAGGGTGTCCATCAATTGGGGAATGACTAAACCGATTATGGTATATGTATGTGACAGAATGCTGTTGTGCCATAGAAAGAAGCAAAGGGGATTATTTTAGGGAAATTTGAGAAGACTTGTTTGAACTGATACATTTGAAGGAGGAAAACAACTTAAGACATAACAATAACATTGTAAAAACAAGAACTTTGAAAGACTTAAAAACACAACAATGCAGCATGATAAACCATGATTCCAAAGGACAGATGATGAATAATAAATAAATGAATAATGAAAGAGGCTTGATAATGATAGATAAAATAATGCAATATTAGACACATGTTTTTGGACTTGGCCAAAATGGGAATTGATTTTGCTTGACTCTGAACATTTGTTACAATATTTTTTTCCCTTTTTTTTCTAGTGGGGAAGGTAAGAGAGAAAGAAAATAAATGCTTAATTTTTAAAAATGGAATGAAAAAGTCAATAGAACAAATCCCTCTACTTTGCACAGGTAACCAGGAGATCCCACCAATTTGCATAAGACTTTCCTCATTGATACAGAATAATTATTTAATGATCCCATTCAGTTTATGAGAGCTTGAGAGAGGAAAGATCCTTGGTCTTCTTCCAGCATTGATAGAAGAGACAGATTCTCTTCAGGGAGAGGTACCTGGAGGGATAGAAAAACTCTGGGAAGAAGCTGATATATACATATACATATACATATATATATATGTATATGTATAAAATTCTATGATTTCCCCAGAGGGAGGACATACATACATACACACACACACAGATACACACATATAGATATACACACAGATACACATATATAGATATACACACATATACATATATATACATATATATACATATACATATATATATATACATATACATATATATATATATATACATATACATATATATATATATACATATATATATATATATATATATATATATATATATATATATGATCTGGCACATTGATCATGTCTTTTTTCCACAGCTTATTACACTAGAGACTTCAGAGAGTTTCCCCTGGGGTGAGATCTAGTCCTCTCTCTCTTGGTTCAGTTGAGATAGCTTGCTCTTGATGGGAGATCTTATTTTTATCCTATATATTGTCTGGCATATGCTCATCTGTATAACTTTTATTGTTTCTGTCTCCTATTGGTCTGAATAAATGGGTTTATTTGCTGTGTGTGTGATCTTTATGTAAGTGGCATTTGATGGGAAGGAAGTCAAACCTTATGTGTTTTATTTGGGATGCTCCTTCCTAGGAAAGGAATAGCAATTATGCTGGAAGTTTAGATCTAAAAAGTATCTCTCTTGGAACAACAAAATGTAGGAGAGTGGATGGGGGAGCAGAGCGGACAACCACATGGTCCCAACCTCTTGTTCTTCTCCCAATGGGAATCAAAGTCTCCTTTGGAAATGGGGGGATGGAGTAGAGCCTTTGGATACCTATCCATGCTCCCCTTGGAGCTACACCTAGACAGTCCTATGTAGACACACATAGCCTACATGAGCAATACACTCACTCACCCAACACTCTTGAGACCCTGAGGCTCCACAGTTTATTCAGGGTTGAAGATGGGATTCAAACCCTTTCTTCCTGATTCTAAGTCCAGAACACTTCTCATGCTACCATGCAGCCATTTATTTTAAAAGGTGATCTAAGCACAGAGTGGATCAATGAAAAAAGCCCTGGATGAGGTGGCTGAGGTCCTGGGTTCAAGTCCCAACTCTGTCATTTACTGTGTGATCTTAGATCAGTCATCTCCCTTCTCCAGGTCTCCATTTCTTCATTGGCAAAATGAGGTCACTGGATGATCTTGAAGATCCCTGTCAGCTCTAAAATTCTATGATTTCCCCAAACAGAGGGAGGACATACACACACACATGTATATACATACACACACACAACTTTGAAGGCCGGGAACCAAGTTCATATTTTTTTATGCTAGTGGAATGATTTTGGTGGACACTGTTGACAAGAAACTGGGGGAAGAAGACAAAGAAGTCAATCCCATCCCCAAAGAGCATCTTCATGTACTCAGAGCTGGAAGGGAGCTCCCTAATCTCCTCAAGCCCATAGAGGGATGGTGACTTGCTCAAGGCTGAGGCAGGTATCATTCTTAGAATGCTAGGTGAGTTCATTGTGGGTAGGTTTTAGGTGCTGGTAATCAAGGAAAGAGAAAAAATAAAGTACGCAGCTATGTGAGCCTTCACCTAATTTAATTCTGTTTAACAGAATGTAATCTCTTGGAAGGCAGAGACTTTTCATTTTCATCTTTGTATCCACAGCACCTTGCACAGTACCTGTCACACATCAAGGGTGCTTAATGAATATTTATGATCAATCAGTCTAGGTTTCCAAGAGAAAGATGCTTCTATTACTTTATCTGCTATCATGAACCATTAAACAGCATAGAATTCATGACAACTAGGTTGGATCAGTGTATAGCATGCAGGACTTGGAACTAGGAAGACCTCGGTTCAAATCATATCTCAGACTATTGGCCAAAGAGAGTGGAACCAGGAATGATGGGTAGAAGCTGAAAACACATAGTTTTGTTTTTAATGGGAGGGGAAAATGACTAACCGTTAGAGCTGATTAAGTGGAAGGGGTTGTGTGGAGATTGGGTAGGTTGTATTGTATGTTGTAGTGGGAACTCCTTTTGTGAATTGGTCATAGTAAGTGGCCATTGAGGTCCCTTCCAAATCTCAACATCTATGATTCTGTAATCCAGCCACTTTTTTTCACAGCCACGTATATTGAGATTCAGTGAAGAGAAGAAACTTAGCCAGATCAGGAAAATGGTCAGTCGCAGAGACAGGATCTGAACAAGGGGCCCCGATCCCAGATCCAGTCCTCTCTGGAAAATATCACAAACTGGAGATCAACAGAAATGCTTTTTATTTTCCATGTGCCTTAGGATGCTTATTTGTTAAAAACCCATCTGGAACAAACAGATCAAGGTCCTAAAAAGACAACGAAGTGAGATACCAATTATATCAAAAGAGGAGTCTCAGGTTGGAATACAGCAAGGAGCCAATATTCCTTTGGGTGTCCCAACTCAGAAAGGTCAACTCAAAAGCTGCCTTCACACCTTAAGCGTGAAGATGGAGGGACTTTACAGAACCACCTTCTTACTGCAGGAATCTTTTCCTGACCCCCAGCTACTAGCCCTCTCTTTCTCCTTCAACGATCCTGGGCTTCCATATCTGGGTGCACACTGTGTCTTTCCCCAGTAAACTAGAAGCTTCCTGAGAGGCTGTTTCTCACTTTGCATTTCTATCCCCAGTGCCCACAAGGAGGGGCAGGTCTGTAGAAAGGAAGTAATAGAGCTGGGGTTCAAACCCACATCCTCTGAAGCCAAAAATATTGATAGAGGTCCTTTTATTCCATATCACAGCACAGACACTTCATTGGGTATACTGCAGTATAGGGGTAACTAGGTGGTGCAGTGGATAGAGTGCTTCCTGGAAGTCAGGAAGACTCATCTTTGCGTGTTTGAATCTGGCCTCAGACACTTACTAGCTGTGTCTCCCTGGGGAAGTCACTTAGCCCTGTTTGCCCCAGTTCCTCATGTGTAAAATGCTGGAGAAGGAAATGGCAAACCAGTACAGTATCTCTGCCAAGAAAATGGGAGGTCAGGCATGATTGAAAAAAATGACTTAATGACAACAGCTTGATAATGTTTAATATAAAATTTTGGAATAATTTCTTTGTTCTCTCTGAAGCAAACTCAGAGAATGCCTCTTCCTATGTCAACAAAAGCCAGCCAGAACATTTCTGGCTCCATAATGCATTATGTTACCGTTATCTTTAATAGGGAATTGATTAATTAATTAAATCATAAAATGTATGCATTTAGCCTGTTGCCTTTTCTTTAACCAAGTTTTCAGGTCAACAAGCTGTGTTATAATTTTAACTATTTTTTCAATTAGTGAATATTTATTTACTCTCTTACAGCTCCCCTGCCTTGAAAAAAAAACCAAAATCAGTTCCTTTTGAGAAACATGCAAAATAAATTCCCACATTGGCCACATCCCAAAATCTTTATCTCCTTCTTCATAGAGTCCACCTCACTGTCAGGAGGTGGACAAAATCCTTATTCCTTTGTCCTCTGGAATCAAGGCTGGTCACTGCTTAGAGTTCTTAAGTCTGTCAAAGGTTTTTATTTTTCTCAATTTTTGAGAAAAAAATTGTGAAGTATTGGTATTCATTGTTCTTAAAAGTTTGATAGAATTTTTCTGTGAATCCATCAGGACTAGGAGCTCATTTCTTTGATAGTTGCTTTACAAGTAGATCTATTTCCTCTTCTAGATGTGTTATTTAAGATCTCTCTTTGGTCTCCTGATAGTCTGAATGTTTTAGAAAGTATCCCTCTATTTTTTGTATTTGTTCTCAGTTTTGTTAGCTATAACTGTGTATGACATTCTTTTTATTTCTTCTCGTTTTTGTGGTGATTTCACCCTGCTCATTGGCTATTTTATGCTTTCACTTTTTGAACCTCTTTTCAATCAAATTTATTAAAAACTTTATTTATTTTATTTTCAAAGAACCAGCGTTTCATTTTATTTATTGTTTCCATGGGTTTTTTTTCCTAATTTATCTTTTTCTCCTCTAATTTTTAATACCTCCTTTCTTGTGCTTATTTTAGGTTTGTTTTTTTGTTGACTTTCTAATTTTTAAAAATGCATATTCAATTCATTGATCCTCTCTTTTTCTATTTTGTTAATGTATGCTTGTAGAGATATAATTTTTCCTCTCAAGTCTGATTTAGCTGCATCCTAGAAATTTTGGTATGTTATTTCATCATTTTCATTTTTCTTTTACTTAGTTATTAAATGTTTCTATAGTCATTCTTTAACCCACTCATTATTTAGGATTTCATTGTTAAATCTCCATTTGGGTCTGCATTTTTTGTTTGTGGTCCCTGAACCAAAAACTACTTTTATTATGCTATGGTGTGTAAAGGATGTATTAACTATTTCTACTTTTTAAAATTTGCTTGAAATATTTCTGTGCCCCAATATATGATCAATTTTGGTAAAAATTCCATGTGGTATTGAGAGATATGCATATTCTTTAGCAGTACCATTTAGAAGACTCTATAAGTTTTTCTAACTCTAGTTTCTCCAGTAATTTATTCAGTCCCATATCTTCCCTTTTGTTTATCTTTCTGTTGTACTTATTCAAAACTGAGAAAGGGATATTAAAGTCTCCTGTTGCTATTGTGTTACTATCTATGTCTTCTTGTAACTCCGATAATATTTTCTTTATGAATTGCATGCTAAAGCATTTTTGGAGTATATAAGTTTATTACTGATAGTGATTTGTTATCTATGGTTTCTTTCACTGTAATGAGTTTTTCTCACCCCCTCAGTTTTTTATTTCATGTATGTCTTTTTAAAAAATTTCTTTGTCTAAAAACTGCCTGTTCATATCCTTTTACCACTTATCAATTGAGGAATGACTTGTATTCTTGTCAGTTTGACTCACTTCTCAATGTATTTGAGAATTGAGGCCTTTAACAGAAACTTTTTAAAAAAAATTTCACAATTTCCTGCTTTCCTCCTAATCTTGGCTGCATTAATATTGTTTGTGCAACAACTTTTTAATTTAATGTAATCAAAATTATCTGTTTTACATTCCATAATGCTCTCTATCTTTTGTTTGGTCATAAATTATTCCCTTATCCATAGATCTGACAAGTAAAGTATTCTATACTTTGTTAATTTGCTTATGATATCACCCTTTGTTTCTAAATCGTACATGCATTTTGACCTTATCTTGGTATACAGTGTGAGATGTTGGTCTACACCTAGTTTCTGCTGAACTGCTTTCCAGTTTTCTCAGCAATTCAAATAGTGAATTCTTATCCCAAAAGTTTGGATCTTTATGTTTATCAAACACTAGATTACTATAGTCATTTACTACTATGTATTGCGTACCTAATCTATTCCATTGATTCATCACTCTATTTCTTAGCCAATACCAGATTGCTTTGATGATTACCTCTTTGTAATATAATTTGAGATCTGGTACTGCTAGGCCACTTTCCTTCACATTTTCTTTTAATCTATTCTCTTGATGTTTTTGTTCATCCAAATGAATTTTCTTATTTTTTTCTAGCTCTATAAAATAATTCCTTGGTAGTTTGATTGGTATGGTAGTGAATAAATGAATTGATTTATGTAGAATTGTCATTTTTGTTATATTGGCTTGGTCTTTTCATGAGCAATTAATATTTCTTCAGTTGTTGAAATTTGACTTTATTGTGTTAAAAGTATTTTGAAATTGTATTCATATATTTTCTGGGTTTTTCTTGGCAGGTAGAATCCCAAGTATTTTATGCTGTGAGCAATTATTAGGTGGAATTTCTCTTTCTATCTCTTGCTGCTGGACTTTGTCAGTAATATATAAAAATGATGAAGATTTATGTGGATTTATTTTATATTCTGTAAAATTATTTCAATTAATTTTTTAGCTGTTTCTCTAGTATATTTTCTATGTATACCATCATATTGTCTGCAAAAGAGTGACAGTTTTGTTTCCTCATCACCTAATTTAATACCTTCCATTTCTTTTCCTTCTTTAGCTAGCCATAGCTAGCATTTCTAGTACAATATTGAATAATAGTGGTGATAATGGGCATCCTTGTTTCACCCCTGATCTTATTGGGAAAGCTTCTAGTTTATCCTCATTACTGATAATACTTTCCGATGGTTTTAGATAGATGTTAATTATTTTAAGGAAAGCTCCATTTATTTCTATGCTTTTTGAAGTTTTTAATAGGAATGAGTTTTATTTTATTAAAAGCTTTTTCTGCATCTATTAAGATTATCATATGATTTATGTTGGTTTTATTACTTATATTGTCAGTTATGCTGATAGTGTTCCTAATATTGAACCAGTCCTGCACCCCTGATACAAATCTCATCTGGTCATGGTGTATGATTTTTGTGATATATTGCTCTACTCTCCTTGCTATTATTTTATCTATGTCTTTTGTTTTTTAAAATGTGTTTCTTGTAAGCAACAAATTTTAGGGTTCTTTTTCCTATCCAGTCTATCGCTCTTTTTTGTTTTATTGTATTATTTTGTTTTGTATGGTCCACCATCTTGTTTAACATGTGATCCAGAGAGGATTTGAACCTGTTTCTTCTACTCATTCCAACATATACCACACTGTTTCTCTAGCCATCCTCCTCCAGTCATGCAACTAATCATAGTCACTCAATAGAAATTTGAAGAACAGAAAGTAGGTTTCTAGCCTTGCACCATTTCATAGGATGCAGACCTGGAAGAGACTTTGGAGATGATGAGAGCCAAGTCCTTCATTTTACAGATGACAACACTGAGGCTCAGAAAGGTTAAATGCTTTCCTTGGGTCACACAGGGAACAAACAGCAGGCCTGAGATTTGAACTCTGGTCCTTTGATTCCAGAGGTGGTGCTGTTTCTCTCCTCAGCACTCCTCTCACTGAGAACTGAATAGTAAAAATCTGAATCGATTTAAATGGCAAAATTTGGAAATACTAAGATGCTGGGTATCAGAAACCCAAAGCTAAGCATGTCTATGCGATTCCCGAGAGAATTTTTTTTAAAGAGATAGGACAAGCAAGTTACCACTTTCCCATGAAGCTTCCTTTTGCAATCCAATTTCTCTAATTGGTAATGACTTTTTGCCCTTGAGACCACACAGAGCACTTAGTTTTGTACTCCTTCGGAGACTTATGCATGATCATCACTTGTATATATGCCATGTCCTATCTTCTTATTAGTCTATGAGTGTCTGGAGGGCAGGGTCTTTGTCTTAGCTATAAGTGTACTTTTCTCAGTCCAGATACAGTATTCTGCACACAGTAGGCGCTCACAACATTTCTTGAATTAAATGAAATAGAAATTGACTAGACCTAGAGATCAAGGATGAGGCTAGAACCCTGTACAGCATCCTAAACAGGTGATGCATCCTTTGGTATAGACACTAGTATCGAGAATGAGTACTGAGTCTTTAAAAAGACCAGAAAGAATTTAATGAACATTTCTGGTAGGATCCTGGGATAGTGGAATATAAGCTTCTTGAGGGTGGGGATGGCGTCCAACTCCTAACACCCATGAACTCCGTCATTGGTGCTTAACCGGTGCTTGGTGATCGTGGTGATGCTGAAGCACGCAGTGCTCGGCTCGCAGGCTCTGAGTCCTTCCTTTGGCGCTTGGCTCACCAGCCATCCCTTTACAAGGATGCTCCGCCCTCACAGCCCAGAGGCAGGTGAAGAGCTCCTACTTCCCAGGGCCGATGGAACGCGTTCATTGGAGCGCGTGGTTTCAGTATTTGTTCACGTCATCAGGAGATCACAGGGGGAAGAATTTTCATGCCTGTGATCGTCTGGCCTGAGTTTGTTTTATATTTAGGCACAGTGTGACAGGGATTACGCTGTCAGCATGATTGTAGACAGTCAAGAAGGGGTGGGAAGAACTCTGAGATTGGAGCCAGAGATCCTCGTTCAAATTCTAGCTTTGTCATTTGCTATCTGAGTGACCTCTGGCAAGTCATTTCCCTTTTGGACTTCAGTTCTTTTACCTGTAAAGTAAGAGGGAAGTGGTAACTGGCATAGTAGGATAGGTAGCCTAGGGGGTAAGGAAGACCTGGGTTTAGATCTGGCACCTACTAACTGGGAGAACTTGGGCAAGTCATTTGAGCATTCAGTGTCTCTATGCTATTAATTGCTATTAATTGCAGAGCAGGGGCTGGTATATATTATCAGTAGGAGTTTCCTTGTCTTCAGTTCCTTATGCCAATGATATTATAGGTCTGGCCCTAAATAGATGGGTGAAGGGGGGGGCTGGGAAGAATGAGGGAGGGAGGAGAAGAGAAAGAAAGAGGAAAGAAAGAGAGAAAAGGAGAGAGAAGAGGAGAGAAAAAGAGGGAGAGAGTAAAGATGAGGGGCAGAGGGAGGAGGGAGGGGAAGAGAGAGAAAGAGAAAAGGAGGAAAGGAGGGAGGAGGAGCAGAGAGGGAGGGAGGGAGAGAGACAGGTAAGAGAGGAGAAAAAGAGAGAAGGAGGAAGGTGGAGAAGAAGGGAAAGGGAGGGAAGGAAGGAGGGAGAGAAAGAGAGAGAGAGAGGAGAGAGAGAGTGACAGAGACAGAGACAGAGATAGAAAGAGCGCAACTGATGGAATTAAACTAAATAATCTGTAAAAGTCCTTTCCATGTCTAACTCCTGTTCTTATAACAATAACTATTAGCACATTTATCTACCTCCAGTACTGTCCCCCTCTGATACCTCATTGTGGCAACAAAAAGATTACCCTGCATTTTAAAAGGCTGGGATAGATGAGTGGCCTCCTGGTACAGTGAGAAGATCTGAGTTTAGCCAGAGGGTCTGGGTTCGAATCCTAGTTTTGTTCTTCATGACTTGTGTGATCTTGAGTAAATCATTTAATCTCTCTGAGGTTCAGTTTTGTCATTTATAGAATAAGGGGGGAGTTTGGACTAAATGACTTTGGGTTCCCCAAATCCTAAGGTCCTAAGCTGAGGCCAGTCCTGTTGAGCTTCGAAGCCTTAGAGTACAGGTCTGGGGACTGATGGTGTGACATTGTGCAGGCTTTTGAGTTCTGAGGTCCTGGTCTTGGGATGCTAAAATTTTCAGCTATGACAACTTTTGAAAACCATTTGTCAAGTTAGAGAGGAATTGGGTCCCACCTCCACCGATGGAACCCCTTTCCCAGTGAAAAGTGTGTGTAGCCCTTTGGGGGTGATTGTCCTTTCAGCAGAGTAAGGAATGAATCATGTGGGGAACATCCTTTACTGATAAAGAATCTTGTGCAGTGTCTGGGGCACTAAGAAGTAAAGGGACTTCCCCAGGGTCTCACAGCTTGTGAGTGTGTAGCAGACCAAGACTTGAATCCAGGTCTCTGGGATGCCAAAACTGACCTTCTTTCCACTAAGGCCCAGTGCATTAAGGTTTACAGAGAGTTCATTGGGCAGGGCTTGTTTTCCAGGGGACGGAATGCCTCTCTCAAATCTCTTCACCAGAGACTGGATTGTTTTGGCTCACTCTCAGACCTCTGGATCCTGAACTGACTGAGGCAGGCTTGGCCTTGCTGCCTATGTCCTGGAGCAGATCTGGGTCATTTCTGGGTTGGGAGATGCCCCCAGTACTGGAGTCAACTCTGGGCATCTCTAGAGTCCAAGGTTTGATCCTCATGCTGCTCTGGGCTCCTGAGAGTTGTTTGACCAGAACATAGCAGTCGTGAAGTGGCCTGAACCTTTCCATTCAGCATACCATGAGAGGAAAGTGACTGCTCTCTTCTACTTAGAGCAGGTCCCTAAATGAACTGGCTCTTAAGGAGGGAGGGAGAAATCTGGAGCTTGAGACTGTGCTTCTCCTAAGGAATCCTAGAAACTGACCAACCAAAGAATAGGGAATTCATGCAATAAGCATTTGTGAGGGCCTCGGCGTGCCAGGCAGTGTGCTTGGGGCAGAGAAGATAAATGGTGACAAGCAAACGGTTCCTGCCCTCCAGGAGCTTATATTCAATAGAGAGAAAATGAACAGATGGAAAATTCAATCCAAAGTAGGTACGATGTAATTTCTAAGGAGGAGGAAGGCATTCCAAATCTATGGGGTCAAGAATGCCCCCACTAGGAAGTGGCCAATGAGGTGCCTCAGAAGGATTGCCCTGCGGCCAACATGAGGAGAGAACAGGAACAGAGGAAAACTCCAGCCAAGGCACCAAAATGGAACTCCAGGAACAAATCCCTTTGGCTGGAATGTTGGGTAAATACAAAGAAAGAAATACAAAGATAAAGATAAGATGGTCTCTGCTCTCAAGGAGAGAGCCTACCTCCTTTTAAAAAAAAATTTATTTTTCCCTAATTATATATAAAAACAATTTTTAACATTCTTTAAAGTTTGAGTTCCAAATTCTATCCCTCCTTCCTTCCTCTTCCCCCTCCCTGAGATGGTAAGCAACTTGATGTAGGGTGTATGTGTGCAATCATGTAAAACATTTTTATAATACTTATTTTGTGCAAGAAGACCTGAACAAAAGAGAAAGGAAAACGAGAAAGAAGGAAGGAGAAAAATAGTATGCTGTATTCAGACAACATCAGTTCTTTCTCTGGAGGCAGACAATACTTTTCATCATGAGCCCTTTGGGATTATCTTAGATCACTGTAGAACAGATAACTCATTCACAGTTGTTCATCGTACAATGTTGCTGTTACCGCATACATTGTTTCCTGGTTCTGCTCACTTCACTTTGTATCAGTTCATGTCAATCTTTCCAGGTTTTTCTGAAATCATCCTGCTTGTCATTTATTATAACACAATAATATTCCATCCTAATCATATACCACAATTTGTTCAGCCATTCCCCAACTGATGAGCATCCCCTCAATTTCCAGTTTTTAGCCATGACCAAAAGAGTTGCTATCAATATTTTTGTACAAATAAGTTCTCCCCCCCCTTTTTTATCTCTTTGGGATATAGACCTAGTAGTATTGTTGCTGGATTAAAAAGGTATACACAGTTTGATAGCCCTTTGGGAATAGTTCCAAATTGTTCTCCAGAAAGGTTGGATCGGTTCACAACTCTACCAGCACCTTAGTGTTCCAGTTTTCTCACATCCCCTCCAACATTTATCATTTTCCTTTTTTTGGAAATCTGATAGGCATGAGATGGTACCTCAGTTTCTTTAATTTGTATTTCTTTAATCAATAGTTATTTAGAGCATTTTTCGGGATGATAGATAGCTTTTATTTCTTTATCTGAAAGCTATTCATATCCTTTGACCATTTATCAACTGGGGAATGATTTGTATTCTAACAATTTTTATTAGTTATTTTTTTTTACTTTTAGTTTTCAACATCTACTTCCTTAAGTTTTAAATTTTCTCCCTCTTCCTCCCCAAGATGGCATGCAATCATATATGGACTCTACACATACATTCCTATTAAACACATTTTCACATTAGTCATGTTGCATAGTCTTATAAATTTGACTCAGTTCTCTATATATCTGAGAAATGAAGCCTTTATCAGAGGCACTTGCTGTAAAAATCTTTAGGGAGCTTACCTTCTACAGTGGGGATACAATGTGTAAAAATAAGAAAATCCAAAGTACATAGAAAATGACACAAAGACATTTCAAGGGGGAGAGAATGATCATTTATAACTGGGGAGCTTAGGTAAGGCCTTGCTTGGGAGGTACTCACTGAGCTGTGCCTAGAAGAGTTATAAGGGTCAGAACATTGGAGGTAGAACATTGCAGACCTGGGGTGCTACCAATGCAAGAAACTAGAGAAAAGGAACATCTCTCCCAGAGGTGGAAGGGTCATTAGAGGTCATCTAGTCAACCCTCCTATTTTACAGATGAGGAAACTGAGACCCAGAGTTCAAACTAGGACCATGCATTGTAAAGTACTTGGCAAACCTTCCATCACTATATTCAGGTCAGTTTTCTTTCTTTCTTTTTTTTTATAAATTGAGAAACTGAGGTACAGAGAAGGGAAGAGATCCCACAGATAGCAAGGCACACAGCCAGAATTTAAGGGCAAGACCTAGAACTCCCAAACCCATCCTCTTGCTTCCATGGCAAGAGAGATCCTCCCCAAAGGAGGTGAGAACCACTGACTCCCAGTTCTGGGCCCTCACACACGGCCCAAGGAGAGCCTCATTCACAGAATTCCAGTGTCCCTCCTCTGCGCTCCCCAAACACACAGTACTTGCAGTATTTGCATTCAGAACATGTACAGTTCAAGCAAAGCAAAAGCTTCGTCCTCCACTATACAGAAGGGATTGGCAGCTGGGACTGAAGATGATAGAAATAAGCTATTGATCAAGGGTTTTAAAAGTGCTGCAGCGGGGCTCTGTGATGCCGGCAGGCTGAGGACCGCACTCAAGCACTACACAAATGCAATAACATTCATTACCCAAGGGCAAATGCTTTTTACATGAAAATAAAAAGACAATCCTCTGTTCAATTATTTTCCTACTCAGGGTTTGCTTTGATTGGCTAAGCCAGCTGGGCTAACCTAGCTGGCAGGCACAGGGACAATCAACACTGGATTTAGAGTCACAGGTCCCAGGTTCAAATCCTGAGTCGGTCCCTTACAGTATGATCTCGAGAAGGTTATCTCCCCTCTCTGACTCTCAGTTTCCCCATTTACAAAAAGAGCAATAATAGTAATAAGTGACACTTATTCAGTGCTTCAAGGTTTGGAAAGTGTTTGGAAAATAATTTTATCTGGGAATCAGAACAAGAGGTGGGCAGTACAGTGTTATGATTCCCATTTCACAGATGCAGCTGCTCTCTCACTGCCCTTTTCCTACTCTGATACTACAAGGTAGGTGGAGGTGGCATTTGAAGTCAGGGTAGCAACTGGAAGAGCAGTCACAGGAGAGAGACCCTCAAAGTCAGGGACCCAAGCTAGGGGCAAGCAATGGCCCGGTTGCCCCCTGCTAAGCCTGGTTGCTGCCTTCTCTGGCCCACTCCCGGTGGACTCCATTCTCCTGACATTTTCTCAACAGCTTCAATAGCTGCCTCACTAGATCTCACACACTAGACTCTTTCACCATCAGAACTTATGTCCTGGGCTCCCCACACCACCACTGGTGACTGACTGGGGCGGGGGGCGGGGCAAGAATATCAGGCAGGCAGGGCCGTGCTGTCTTCGCTTTCTCCTGCACCAAGAGCTGTCTCCTCTGCAGTCTCACTGCTACCCTGCTTGTACCCCCTCCTTCCCTGCCCCTCTCCAGTACTGGCTCCACGATCAGCTCAGTTATGCCATTCCTATTGTAAAGGGTATGTCAACCAACCACTCTCCTATGGCCTCACTCAAATTCCTGTCATCTTGACCAGAGTGCCGCTCCCTGGCCACCACTGCTCTTTGAGGGTAAGAGTTCTCCTCTTTTAATGTTTGTGTTTCCAGAGTTTATCCATCTATGCCCTTTATACTTGTGCTTTTTGCATTTTTATATGTATCCCGTTTCCCTCATTAGATGCTCAGATTCTTGCTTGTAGGGATTTTTTTCCTTCTTTATACTTAACAGTCTCCTTGGTGCCTAGCATAGCCCTGGACGCATAGCAGATACTTCATGAACACTTGCTGATGGTTTGATTGACTGTGAACATCCCCCACTGAGGAGCTGACCAGTCTTTGAGGTCAGCCCATTTCCCTTTTAGATAGCTCTAACTGTTAGGTTGGTTCATTTTTTTTGCCACCCAAAGTTGCCTTTCTGCAGTTTCCATCTCATCGGTCCTTGTTTTGTCTCCTGGGGTCAAACAGAATAAGCAAATCTAGTCCCTCTCCATGTGATAGCCCTCCAAGTACTTGCAGAAAGCGATCCCACCTCTAAAAAGGCTTCTTGTCTCCAGCTAAATATTCCCAGCTTCTTCACTTGATTCTGGTCTGATTTGGTCTCCAGTTTCCACCACTTGCACCATCCTTATCTGCCTGTGCTCTGGAATGTTGGCTTCTCCTTCCTGTCCTGTGGTTGTCTTACTGATGTGCTATGTGATTCAGACCTGGAAGTCATTTGTCCAGCATGTCATGGAGGAATCATTGGTGGTCCCGCAGTCCCTTGAGACTGTCTGCTGTTTTGGCATCACAGGAATTACTTTGGCTGGCTTTGTGAAGTATGTCTCATCCAGCTGGGAGCTGGGCTTTGTACTCAGATGAATACTAGAAACAGCTGGCCTTCATAGGTCCCTAAGCCCTGAGGCTTTCAGGGACCATAGTTCAAGCACAGAAGGTCAGCACAAGAGTAGGTATGGTGCTCTATGGGTGTGACCAATAGAGAATACACCGTAATTACTAGAGAAGAGGAACCTGATACATGCAATTGACAACTTTTTTTTCCCCTTTCTTTCTTTTAAGGCTACCAGGTGTTATTTCAAAAGGCATAGAGATCCCACCTTTCAGCAACAGAGTAGAGGTACTCCGATTCTCAAGACAGCCTGATAAATTTTAATAATCCCCACTATTCCATTAGCTCCCAGGCTACAAATCAAGGGTTCCCCATAGGTCAGTCACAATCTATTAATATCAGTTTTTAAATGCATAATCATACAAGGGTCACATTTCTACCTGCTGTATATCCCAGACAGCACAGGGTGGTGGAAACAGTGGGAGAGGGTGTCCTCACAATGCTAGCTGGTAGATCTCCACACAAGATGTTGCTGCCACATTCCTCTCCTCTTATGGACCTCTGGGATTTTGAGGGGATTGAGGGAGCCCAGCTGGCACTGGTCTTCTCAATTTCTTGTTCAATCGATCCTTCTCCCTCCATCAGCCATCATAAGACTTCATGAAAACCAAAACCAGTTCCTCTTTGAGTAACAGCAGGGGACCTTTGTTTCCCTTGGGACCCATTGGTGGTAGGAACTAAGGCCATCTAATCCAAATTCTCATTTACAGAGGAGGGAACTGAAGCTCAGAGAAGCTAAACAATTGCCACAGACACTGATTCCAAAGCCCCAATTCTTTGTGCCATACTTGTGTTTCCTGGAATAGGAAGCTGGCAGAAATGTACATCTCTAGACATGAAAAATGGAAACCTATTATTTTAACTGGTGTAAAGCAAGTTAGAGACAAAATTGCATCACCATCCTTATTCCCATTTACAAAGGCCACTTACTTCCCTGGGAGAAAGGAGTAGGAACTCCTAGATGTTCTCTGAGCACACGGTAATGAAGGGAGTTTAAAATGTGCAGAAATACTTCTGGAGCTTCACAAAAGAATAAAGGCCCCCAATAGGCAGACACCATAGGATCTGCCAAATGTGGTAGAAGGTGGTTTATCTGGGAACAGGGTCTCCAAAGCATTCGGTCTACTAATGCAATTGGTCTAAAGATGCTCTAACATCTAATTGTGGCATCAAAAAGGATGACATCCACAGAAACTCAAACAATGACAGAGGCATTGAACACTTGGCTGAGCCATGGAGACCTCTTGTTAGGACTATAGGGCTTAATGAGATTGAGCTGGGATCAGGTCTCTGCTCCCACAAATGATAGAAGAGCCTTTCCTAAGGAGCCCATATTTGGGGACTGATGTAGATGATTACAACAAAGATGTGGAAGTTAGGCAACATATCAAAACAGGTTACCCAAATTTAGCTTTTATCAGATCCCCCAGAGGTGTGATCAGGTGGCTAGAATTATATATCAGAAGTTTGCTATCCTCTGTAAACTAACAGATGAACAATTTCCTGACCTACAAACACAAACCCCCCAAAAGATCCTTGAGAATTCATTAAATCAATGTGCTGGAACAGGAGCATCATTACAGACAGAACCATTGCCCACCACCAACGAGAGATGGCATTGACCATAAAAGCTGTAAGAACAGCATGTTGAATAGACGTTATTATGCCAAATGCTCATAAACTCCAAACAACATAGAATGGAGAGCTTTGGAAATAGAGACCCAAAGAAGAGAAGAAACTGAATGTGGGAACTGCCTGTGGTGCATGTTATCCCCATTCGGTCTACTAATGCAATTGGTCTAAAGATGCTCTCAGTCTATAGAAGATGAGCTCATATCCCAGTGCTCACGTTTAAAAGACAGTAGGCAGACATTTTATCCATCTGGGCAACAATCCACAGAACATGAAATATAAAAGAATAATAACGGGATAGAGAATTGTCCTTGGACCATTTCTATATGAATACCATCAAAAAATAGCTAGCTAGCTAGAATAGGTAAGTTAGGAAGGTAGCATTTGTTTCGAAGTACTTACTATATTTCGGGCACTGTGCTAAGCCTAGGGCACACAAACTCAAGCAAATATGTTGTTCGTACCGTCAGAATGTTTACATTCTAAAGGGTGAAGGAGACAAAAGTGAGATGGAAAAGAGCAGGTAGAGAGGAGACCTCCAGGAGCAAAGGCTGCCAGGGAGAGGCTGGCAAGTGAGTTGAGCTGGAGGATCTTACACCTAAGCCTCGTGAGGTTGGGCAGATAGACAAAGTGACTATTTGCTTTAGAATCTTTAGTAACTTCCTATTGGTTCTAGAGTAAAATACCAATTCTTCAACTTTGCCTTAAAAAGATGAACAGGATAACATAATAACTGTCACTACTATGATGATATCTAAAGTGACTTAAGGATTTAGGGCTCTTGAGGAGCCTTTCTCCCAACAAACTCAACATGCCCAAAATGAACTTAGGATATATTTCCCTTCAAATCCTCCCCTCTTTCAAACTTTTCTTTTACCATCCAGGATGCCAACTATCCTCCCAATCTCCCAGACGTGAAACCTAGATGTCATCCTCAACTCTGCCTTTCTCTCCCCCTCCCCCACATCCAATTTGTTTCCAAGTCTCTAGTATATGCCCCCTTCTCTCCTCTGACCCTGCAAACACCCTGGTACAAGCATTTATCATCTTACTCCTATTGGACTATTGCAATAGCCTTGGCGGGGAGGAGGTCTCCTTCCCTTAAGTTTCTCTTCCATTCAGCTGTCAAATTAATCTTCATAAAACGTAAGTCTGACCATGACCTCTCCCATTCAGTAAACTCCAATGTGTATCCCTACCATCTCCAGCATCAAATACAAAGCCCTCCGTTTGACATTCAAAACACTTTGCAACATGTCTAGTCTTCTGACTCCCTGGAGGGTTCCATTCAGTGACAGTGGTCTGGCTGTTCCTGGAACAAGACAGTTCCTGACTCAGTGCATTTTCCCTGGCTGTCCCTGGTGCCTGGAATGTTCTCCTTCCTCATCTCTACCTCCTAGCTTCCATCAAAGTCTCAGCCCAAATTTCACCTTCTAAAGGAAGCATTTCCCAATCCCTCTTCATGCCAGTTCCTGCCCTTGGTTGATTTGCCCAGTTTATCCTGACTAGAGCTTGTTTGTACATAGTCATTTACACTTTGTCACCTATATTTCACTGGGCACTGCTCGAGAACAGGGACTATCTTTTGTCTTTCTTTGTAACCCCATGGATTAGCTCAGTGAGTGGCACACAGGAGGTACCTAACAAACAGTTGTTGACTTGACTGGCAGTCTGTGAGGTAAGTAGAATTTTTCAAGTTCCTGGTCCCAAATCCAACCACTACAAATAATCCTAATATAGTATGAGTTGTTTACAAAATAGATACATCATGACATAACTGGATAGGTGACTATACAGGACAGAGAGCCAACCTTGGTGCAGCCCAACCTTAATACCCACTGGTTGTGTGACTTCACTTCTCAGTGAATTAGGCAACTCCTTGAGACCAAAAGTTGAAGACAAGGTGCCTCCAGCGCCTGGCAGAGTGCCTGGTGTGTAGCAGATGCTTAAAATGCTTGTCAACTTGACATATCAGCTTTGGTAGAGGAAGTTTTCTCACTGGGAATTCCCTATACTAAGGAACTCTCAGGTATACTCCAAGAGGGAAAAAAAGGCATGATCACATTAAAAAAATCCACATTTAAAAATGATTCGATTATATTCAATAGCTAGCCATGTTGTTTAGAGGCACCCTGGCTTCCTATTGCCCTGAGAATAAGGTAGCATCAGAAGTCCTTCCCAAACACCTTCCCATGACACCCCTTCATGCTCTCTCTGTTCCACTAAACTGGCTTCGTTGCTGGCCCCCTTACTCAAAGTTTGTTCTCCTGTCTCCTGGGCTTTGGCACAAGCTATTCCATCCACGTGAACAGGTGCCCTCCTCAACTTTGTTTCCCCAAATCCTTGGGACCAGCCCTTCAAGGCTTACTCGTGAGCCCTCTCTTATGGAAAATCTTTCCCAAATTCCTCTGGTTGTTGGTGCTCTTTTCAAATAATCTCGTTTCCCTCATCAGCTTTACCTGTTATATTTCCCCTCCTCCTCTGACAAGCTCCCAGGAGGTAAGGACTTTCTTTGGTTTTGCATCCTTAATGCCTTAACATAACTAAGCAAGGGTAAGATATCAAAAAGTCTTGACCTTACATTATTACCCCCAAAAGACAACCAAGACATTTGTAACTATTGACTCTCCTGCCTACTTCCACAATTCTACTAAGTTTTTGTGAGAAAACCCTCCCTGAGGGGATCCTGGATTCTAGATACTGGAGGAATCAGGGGTTTATATGTGATCCCCAGATCCCCCAACTGGATACTCCCTGGATTCTGGAGACTTGCGAAGGGCACAGGCAGACCTCTGAAAGCAGAATTCTACTGCAGCGTCTTGTCTTTACAGACACATAACTAACTGTCTACCATACTGGCTGGTTGTGGACTCTTGATGGAGCCCCTGATGGGGAGAAGCAAAGTACTCTCTTATAGTATCTCTCCTCCAACAAAGTGCTTCCCAAGCACAGGTCAAAATCATTGCAGGATTCCTTGATCTGGGCAGCAATAGGGCTAATTTTGTTCAGTGGTCCTCTGATGTTGAATGTCAAGTGAGGCAGAAAATAGAGAGACATATGCTAGCTGACAGTCTTTGTCCCCTCGTGTCACTAAAGAATTAAAACTGGAAATTCTCCAAAGGGCATCAGAGACACACAGTGGGTGTAAGTAGGTTGTCATATATTTCCATCTAAAAAGTGAATGAGAGAAGTCACCAGAGAGATGCATACCTGGGAAAGAAGATGGGCTGGTCATGCAGAGACAACTCCATTAGTACCTACCTACCCAATGTTAGGATCCTGCCCCAATACTTTAAGTGGACCCACACCCTGGTGGACATGGCTAGAGTCATGTGGGAAGAGAGGGCTTCAATCTGCCTCATTGGTGGAGGGATCCAGGCTTCTGGATTCCCAAGGTATTCAAGAAGCACCTCCCACCCCCAGACCTTTCACAGAGTAGGGGCTTCATAAATACTTGTTGGATTTAATGGACAGAAGGGAGGCTTTACCTAGGTCTCAGTCTCCTCATCCATAAAATGGGGTTATAGTTCTTGAAATTTACAAGATTATTGAAAGGAAGATTCTTTTTTAAATCTTAAAGCAGCATAGAAATGTGAGTTATTATTTTTATTTGACTAAGCAGAGAGGTAGATGAAACATAATGTCTCAGAAATGGGAGCAAATAGTACAATTACAAGTACAATTAGAAATGAATATAAACCATGTCTGAAATTATAATACATGTTAATACAAAATGACATTTGATTTAGAAAAACTCGATCTTAATAAAGTTGCAAGCTGGTATAAATGGGTAGTGTTGGTCTGAGGCAAGAATTCCTGGCTTCCAATCCTGTCGGCATTAACTAGCTGTGTGACCCTTTACAAGTCCCTTAGCTTCTGGGTTCCCCATGTGCCTCCCTATGAGCTCTCTACTCAGTTATAGATGGATAGTAATCTGCACTGGGGGGTCCCAGCCCCTTGATATGACCTATCTTTTATGTCTGATCTGACAGTACAACTTCATACCTTTTGTTTTGGTCTAACATGACATACAGCTGTTTTCCACATTGCCTTGTCTCAAATTGTGGCTCTGATTTTGTAACTACAGGAAAATTTTCTTTGTATTTATAAAGGTTCATTTGTCAGTTGACAGTTAGGCCAGGTCTAGATCCCTGACACACAAGAACTCTCCATGTTTTCGTTGTTATCCTCTCTGTTGATTTTTGTTCAGAGACCTGCCTTGGTTTGGCCCTGACCTGGAGGCTCAGTGACTCTCACATGTCAATGACCATTCATTGCTCAGGTGAGCCCACCTTGGGACTGACAAAGAAGGAGATGGCTGAAACTGGAATGAGTTTTTCTTTTTTATTTGATGAACAAACACAACACAATGTACCTGGGAAAATCGTAAGTGTCTGCTTCAGCTAATTGGGGACCTAGTATGAAAATAAAATGTTCTTGTGGCTTTGAGACATGGAACACCTCCACTTTCAAAGGGACAACAATCTCCAAGTGGCTCCTGGAAAATGCTTCTTTTCACATTTCTCCTTTCCCTTTCTACCTCTGCAAACTGGGAGAAGGTGATGTTAGAAACCATTTTTTAGCCACCAAGGCATTTCCACGTTTTCAACAACCAACAAAATGCTTAAATTTGGTGGAGTGTCATCTTTTCTTGACAAGTCAAAAATTTATAAATGCTCTTATTTTGAATATAAACTTTTTTTAAAATTTAATTTTATTCTAGGATCTGAATTCTATTCTCTCTCCCCTCCCCTCTACCCTAATTGAGAAAGCAAGAACAACAACCCTTCCTGTTACAATTGTGTAGAGTCAAACAAAACAAATTCTTGTACTGATCAGGTCCCAAAAATATGTCTGAGTCTGCCCCCCTGAGTGCCATCACCTCTCTGGGCACTGGGTAGCATGGTTCATCTCTAGTCCTCTGGGATTGTGGTTGGTCACTGTGTTGATCAGAGTTAAGTCTTTCAAAGCTGACTCTCTTTACAATATTGTTGCGACTGAGCATATTGCTTTCCTGGTTCTGCTCATGCCGCTCTGCATCAGTTCATACAAATCTTCCTCGGTTTCTCTGAAACCATTCTCTTCATCATTTTTTACAGAGCAATAACATGTATCCACCATGACTTGTTCAGCCATTTTGCAGTTGATGGACACCCCTTCCATTTTTAATTTGCGCTACTATAAATATTTTTGCACAAACTGATCCTATTTCTCAAAAACAACATCAACAATGCCTTTTTGGGGTGTAGACCTAGTAGTGTTATTGCTGAGTCAAAGGGTGTGCAGAGTTTAGTAGCTTTCTGGGAATAGTTCCAAATTGCTTTCCAGAATGACTGGAATGGTTCATGGTTCCTCCAGTAGTGCAATGATATAATGTGCCTATTTCCTCACAGCCCCTCCAGCATTTGTCTTTTCTCTTTGGTGTCAACTTTGCCCACTTGGTTGGTGTGACTGTTTTTGCATGCTTTTCTCTCATTATCAGTGACTTAGAACATTTTTTTTCATTTGGTTACTGAGACCTTGGTTTCTTCCTCTGCAAGTTGACTATTCACATACCTTGATTTTTATCAATTGGAGAATGACTTATTCTTAGATATTGGAATCAGTTCTCTATACTGTATGTCTTACAAGAAAGGCCTTTATTCAAGGCAACTGGCTGCGAAGAAGTTTTTTTCCCATTCACCTGTGAATGTAAGCTTTTTAAAGGCAGGACAGCCCGTGTGACGCCTCTTGGGGGAAGCCTTGACTGATCCTCACAGTTGTCAATGCCTTCTCCTTCACCTTGTGTTGTCCTGCACATACATAGCTATTTATGTGTTGCATTGTAGCCCTCCCCTTCCAAAGGGCCAGCATGGTGCAGTTGATAGAGCATGGTTTAAGGCTGTGACCTTAGTTAGCCCTGTGACTTTGGGAGAATCACTTAATCTTTCCATGCTTCCCTAAATGATTAAAAAAAAGTCCCTCCAGTAGAATGGAAGTTCCTAGGGGCTGGGAGTGGTTTTTTTATTTTGTCTTTGTATCCACAGTGACACTCATACATAGCAAGTGCATGGGAAGTGCTTATTGGATTGAACCACATTGAATTTGTTCTTGCATCCCCAAGCGCAATGCTCTACTCCCTAAAGAAGCTTAAGAAATGTTTGTTGAATTGAATAGGGCTGTGCTTTTTTTCCTTCCCCTTATAGGATCATAGGACATAGAACTAGACAGGACTTTTGAGATCATCTAACCCAGAGGATACAGCTAGATTTGAGGAGGAATGAGAAAATCAGTGACATCTTCATTTTTCTCTACCCCTTGGTTTCATGCGTTTGATTGATGGATGTGTTGATTGATGCATTGATAGACTGATTGATTGCATCTAAAAACACAATTCTAAGAAGGGGTCCATAGGCTTCATCAGATTGCTAAAGGGGTCAGGAACCTAACCTAGCCTAACCTTTTCATCTAAGGAAACTGAGGCAGAGAGTGGTTAGGCTACTTTACCGAGGACACACAGTAGGTGGCAGAGCCAGACCTTCTGCTTCCAAGCCAAGCCTTCTTTATGATGAACTGAGATAGAATCCATCTTCTCCAAATCCAGTCTTCTGGAAATACTATTCCAGGGGTTCTTTCTGCCAGAAAGGAAGGGTGCTAAGTGGCAAAGGGTTTTTTCATTTGACAGATGTGGAAACAGAGTTTGCCCAGAAGCTGTAAATGATCTCCCTGTCATCTCATTAATATCACACGGCTGAAGTAATGTAGCCCAGACTGAACCCTGAGAGAGGAATGCCTTGTGCCTCCAGCCCTCCCTCCCTCCCTCCTAGTAAAGTGGAACAAGGAACGGGGTGGGTGGGTGGTAACCCATTTTGTGGATGGATAAAATAAGCCTGGAGAAAATGAATAACTTGCCTAGACATAGGACCAGTGGTCTCTGTGGGTGTGGTTCCATGTGGATTCTAGATCAGACATTCTAGCTTAAGTGTTTGCACTAAGAAGTGTCCATCCAACCTGGAGGGTACAACCTTGGCTACAGTTAGTCAGCATTACACCAATGCTGTTATTTATAGGTAGCAAATCACATAATGAAACCACTAATTGTGACCCACTCCGGGCATGCCTTCATCAGTGCAGTATTCATGGTATCCACTGTTTTGGGATCCCGATAATATCCCACTGAATCTGTGATCTCACCTGTGTGGGTCTGTGATTTCCACCAGTGATGTGGAGGGATGTGTACACCTCTCTTTTTTTCTTCCAAGTAGGTGATAGATAACATTCCCTTGGAGTGTGGAATTCTTTGTAAGTATGTACTTCTTACGTGGGAATGAGGGAGGGGAAGAAGAATCTACTATGTGCTAGGCTGTGCTAAGAGCTTTTCAAAGAAGACCTTATTTCATTCTCACAACAACCCTACCAGGTGGGTGCTATCATTATCCTCATGTAACAGATGAGGGACAGGAGGCAGACAGGGTTAAATGACTTGCCCAGGGTTACACAGCTAGTCAGAGATAGAGCCTGGATTTAAACTCAAGTCTTCCTGACTCAAGATGTCCTGGGAGAACTCTGGCCATTCTTCTCTTTCTAGCTTTCTTTCTAGGTCTCATAGAACCCACAGTTAATAAGGTGACCGATGGGACTAAAAAGTCAGAAAACCATGCAAGTTTTCTTAATTTCAGCCACAAAGGAGTAGCAATTTATAAGACTGTACTACCTTGAGCCCATCTGTGATAAAGCAGGGATTGCCACTTTTGGGGGCTAGGTCTTTGGTCAGAGCTGTAACTAGCAGTTGTGACCTCAGGGGTGTGAACCAAATCAACTTTTAAAAGACAAATCTTTTGGGGGTGGGATGGGGAGGAGAGGATGGAAGGAAAGAACTAGGATAAGAAGCCCCAGGACTCTGACTTAAGTGCTTGTATGGAGACAGAGAACCCAGCACAGGCTGTTAGAGCTGGTAGCTCCCTATTTCGATGAACTACTTTTCGTAATGAGATCGGAAGTGTCTCTTCTATGCCAGGCACTGGGCTAAGAGCTCAAGATACAAAGAAAGGGAAAGACCAGTCCCGCTCTCCAGGAGGTCGCTTGGTGGTATTAATACTAAGCTCACTCATTTCTTCTGACTGAAGCACAGATGCTCTTGGTGCCCACCCTGGACCAAGCCCCAGTTACCTTGCCCCCTGATCAACAACCCCCACCCCAATCTTCTCCTCCATTGCTCCTGCTTTCTCTCTTACCCTGTCCATTGTATCTGTCCAAATCCATCACTAACCTTGACTAAAGTGGGCAGGAATGAATTCATCCCCAGAAGAGGCAGCTCACAACGGCTGGCTCCTGGCTAGGCCAAGAACAGTCCAGGCCCCAGCTCTTGGTCACCCCTCGTGGGGTTTCCAGGCCTTTCCTTACGCCTGATCCACCTGTTTCACCTTCAGTTCCGGGTTGAGCTGTTGTCATTTGGCCTCCTTTTGGTGTCTCCTTTGGGTCCCTGGGAAACTCTTGCTGCTCCTGTCCCTGTTACTGTGTGTAAACATGCACAGGAATCTGTTCTCTCTGCCCTCCCACTAGATTCATTTGAACTAAAAACACACACTAGCTCCCCACGAATTCTTCTCTCTCTTCTCCTCCCTGAACATTAATCTCCCCACGTGGAAACAGTTGACCTTATTCCTTTTGAACATCCCTATTTGGGGATCCACAAACACACCCTTATGTGTTAAAGACAGTCCCTTTCCCCATATTTTCTTCTTGCTCACCTCTAACCCCCATCTTTGCCCAGAAAAAACCCCCTTGTCATTTCTGTAGACATCTAACTTGCTGCATGACTTTGTGGCAGTCGCTTGCCCTATTTTCCCTCAGCTCCTTTCTCTAGAAAATGAGGGGGAGGGGCTAAGTTCCTTCCAGCTCTCCATCCATAATCCTCTGGTCTGGTTTGCTGTTTGCCTTTGGACAAGTCACTCCTCCTTTCTGGGCCTCCCTTACATCCTCTCTGCCATGGGGGTAGAGGGTGGGGATGGGGTGGACTAGATGATCTCAGTGGTCCATTCCAACTCTATGATTTTGTGAAAATACTTCAGACCTTGTCCAAACTTCTCCCCATGCCCCACTTTACAGAAAAGAGAGCCCTTTCTTTTGATGGAGAGGTTTTTCAGAGTTGTTTTTCAGAGCTGTCCTCTTCCCCTTCCAATGAGAAAGTCCTAATGCCACTGAACTCCTAAGAGAATATGTTCAGCTGAAGATTCAGAGATAGAGATACAAGCCCCAAAATGCCAAGCACTCTCAGGAGGGGAGGAAGAGCTCTGGGGTAATTGAAACTCGCTTTTTCGGTCTTCCAAATGGATCTGTCCACAGCAGGCTAGATGTTGCTTCCCCAGATTGGAAGAAAGGCTGGAAATGGCAGTAGAAAGAGGGAGACAAACAAAACAAGCCCACTGACAGTAGACAAAAATGGTTATAGACCAGTCATTTCAAAACAACACCGTGTGACTAATAGCTTAGTTACTCAAAGGAATGACAAAATCCATTTCCAGCTCCCAGTGGGTGGGTGATCCCTGGGACCATACCCCCAGGCGCTCTGGGGATACATTTCTCCTGAGACAAGAATCTGATCCAGGGGCTGGTTTCACAGTAAACAAGTGAACCAAGTTAAGGGGTGGAGTGGATAGGAGGATACACAGAATGTACGTACTTATTAGATATGTGACCATTGACAAATTCCCCCATCTATTATCCCATGATAGTGGGAGCACAGATTTTGAGCTAGAAGGGACCTTAGATGTAATCCAATCCAACCTCCTTATTTTTCAGATGACCAGTGATGCTAATTGATTTGTCCAAGGTCACTCAGACAGGTAAGTGGCATTAGATTGGATTAGAACCTAGGTCCCCTCACTACAAATCCATTGAACCCCACTTCACCATGAAGGTTTTCATGGCTGCCTTTTTTTTCCCACTTACAGTTTTATTTAAAACAGATTTTTTAGGGGGGGGTAACAAACTTTTTTTCTTTCCCATCTCTCCTGCCCCCCTTAAAGAAAGAGAAAAGAAAAACAAAATCCTTGTAACAAATATGCATCACCAAGTTAAACAAATTCCTACACTGGCCAAGTACAAAGATTATCTGTCCCAACCTTACCCTGAGTCCATCATCTCTCTGCCAGGATATGGGCAGCATGTTTCATCATCCTGGGCCCTCTGGAATTGTGACTGGTGATTGTGTTGAGTTCTTTTTAAAAAAATTTCTCTCCATTGACACATGAAAACAAATTTTAACATTTGTTTTTAATTTTTTTTTGAGTTCTAAATTCTCTCCCTCCCCTCCTCCTCATTGAAAAGGCAAGCCAGTTGTTCAGAGTTCTTAAGTCTAATTATTTTTCTTTATGATGTTGTTATAGAAATCATTCTCCTAGTTCTGCTCACTTTACTCTGCATCATGTCATACAAGTCTTCTTGGTTTCTTTGAAACCATTCCCTTCATCATATCTACTGAAATGGACGGACCGAGAATAAATCACAGGCATGTCAATTAGGAATTTTGAGAGCATCTTTTATTAGCCAGGCTGGCGGCTGCCTTATGGAGAGACCCAGAGGAGACAACCCCAAACTGAGGTGGGTGAGTGCATTTTAAGCATTTCTGCACTACTCGGTACAGCCTTGCAGTTTCCACAACAAATAGAGTTCTGACAGAGCAAGAGGGGGGCTTGCTGCTAGGCAAGAGCCCCCAAAACAGAGGGGGTTGTCAGGGTGCTACTAGGCAAAGGACCCCAACAGAGGAGAGGTGCCAGGAGAGGTAGCCAATCAGACTGGTTGTCATAGTTGTCAGGAAGGGGGGGTGCTCAGCAGAAGGTGGTTACCTGGTAAAGGGGGTCTAACATTAGGTGGGGCACAGGTGGTTACCATGCAAATGGACTAAACAAGAAATGACTGTTAACAATTCATCAGATATTAAACCAAAGGGAAATAACATTTTGACAGGGGCCCAACACAGAAAAACTGTTACTAGGCAAGTTATCCAAACCTGCCCAGTAACCTAATAGATATCACTCAACCTAGGGGCCCAGGGAGGAATAATGTCCACTTCACTACCAACATAATAACATCGTATTACATTCATATGACACAATTTGTTTAGCTCTTCCCCAATGGATGATTCCTCTTTCATTTCCAGTTCTTTGCTGCTACAAAAATAACTAATATTTTGCTGTAGATGAGTGATTTTCCTCCATCTTTGATCTCTTTGGAATGTAGACCTGGTAGCAATATTTAATTGCTGGGACATATGCAAAGGTCAGTAACTTTAGGAACATAGTTCAAAAGGGATTTCTGGAACAGCTCCAGAATGGCTATCTCCTCAGCTACTCAGGCTCACAGTGTAGGTGTCATCTTGGAATACCTCACTCTCTCACCACTCATATCCAGTCTGGCACCATCTTGTCAATCTTACTTCCATCATGTCTCTTGTATACACTACATTTTCTCTGCTGACCCTGCTACCACCCTGGTGTTGACTCTTATCACTTCACCCTGGCTATTTGGATAGCTTCTGGAGGATCTTCTTGCCTCAGATCTCTTGCCATTCCAGTCCACCTCCTATTCGAGTGTCAAAGTGATCTTCCTACTGACCATGTCAACACTCTCCCAGCTCACATTCAATCAACTCCAATGTATCCTTATCATGAATTCAGGAATAAATTTTAAAAATCTTGTGTGGCTTTTAAAGTCTTTCAAAAACCTAATCCCCTTTTATCTCATTAGTCTTCTTAACACTCACCCCACCTCCACACGTACTTTGGCCTCCTTGCTGTTCCAGAACAAGACATTCCACCTGCAGATTCTATGCATTTTCTTTGGTTGCCCTTCATGCCTGGAATTCTGTCCTTCCTCATCTCTGCCTTCTGACTTTCTGGCTTCCTCCTCGTCCCAGCTAAAATCTGTGCCTTCCAGAAGTTGGCCTTAATGCTAATGTCTTCCCTTTCTTGACCATCTTCCATTTATCATTTATGTATCTTGTTTGTACATAGTTGTTTCCATGTTGTCTCCTCCAGCAGACTGTGAGTGCCTGGCACATAGTAGGTGCTTAATAAATGCTTGTTAACTGTTTTCCCACAGCTCTTACAACATTTGTCATTTTCCTGGCAGCCAGTTTCCCAATCTGATGAATGTGAGGTGGAACCTGAGTTTCTTTAATAATTCGTCATTTAGTGCATTTTTATATGACTATTGAGAGCTTGGATTTCTTCTTTAGAATACTGTCTGTTTATATTCTTGGACCATTTCTCAATTAAGGACACTTACCCCCCCCCACTCCCCCACCTCTCACCTCTATGCTATGTATGTGGGAAGCGGGGGGGGGGGGGGGGGGGGGGGGGAATGTGTCTTCTCTGCTTCTTTCTCCAAGAAATCTCTCTGCCAACCAGGAGCCACATCTCCTGGCATCATCATTATTATCCACTGGCTATAGTAGAAAGAGCAATGGACTTGATCAGAAGACAGATGGTTTCCACACTACTTCTGACACTAGTGCTGAACCGGCAAGGAGATCTTTGCAGTGTGACTTCATTACCATTCATTAAACCTCCCTAGGCCTCGGTTGCCTTATACGTAAAATAAGGCTAAGAGCACTTGTACTACCTACTTCACTGGGATGAAAACACTGTGTAAAATGTAAATCAGCTCATTTAGGGAAGAAACATTTATTAATTTTTTATTTATTAATGCACAATTAATTAATAATTATTTATTTATTAATGCACCACTAGGTGCATTAGGTGCATTAAGTGATAGGTGACAAATTAGGTGATTAGGTGACAAATACATGGAGCTTCTGGTCTACTCTTCGAAGTTTGAGTTCTAAGAGACTGCTGCATTAAGATGTGTGTACTTCAGGGGGTCTTTGATCTCATTGTTGTGGACATTAATGCAGATGGCAACTCATCCACAGTTCCTTGTAATGTATAATTTTTGTTCATGTTCTTCCCCAAATCCTCTGAAGGCATATCACCCCATAGAGAGACCTTCTTCTGGCTTTTAGTTTCACTGAGCACCAAATATCACAGGCTCTCAGAGATTCTCTGATGACCTCAGAGGTCATCTAGCCTAATACGTATCTAATCAAGAATCCCTTCAACGAGAGGTTGGAAATCCTGACGTCAACCTCAATCTTCATTCCATGCATCCAACTAGTTGCCATATCTTGTCATTTCTACCTCTCCCACAAGTCTTCCTTTCAGTTGCTTGCATGGCCACTGCCCTCTTTAGTCTTTGCCTTTCATCCATACTACCTCCAAAGTTTCCCTGGCTCTTGTCTCTTCCCTTGCCTCTCTCCAATCCATTCTTCTCACAGTTGTCAAAATGACTTTCCTAAAGCTTGTATGTGACCATGTCACTTCCCTCCTCAATAAATTCCAAGGGCTCCCAGTCACAAATTCTGTTGGGCATTTTAAGTCCTTTACAAACTTGGATCCAACCTACTGATCCAATCCTACAGAATTTCTTTTCAAACACTCCACAGACCAATCAAAAGGGCCTTCTTGCTGTCTCTCACATGACAGTCTATCCTCCACTTCAGTGCCTTTGCATGGCCTGTCATCGATGCCTCAGATACACTCCTTCCTCATTGCTACCTCTTAGAACGGAATCCCTCTTTTCTCTCAAAACTCAACTCAAGGCTCACCTTCTACATTGATCCTGTAGCTGCTAGTGCATTCCCCTCCAAATTACCTTGTACTTATTTTGTATGTATATGCGGAAGCTTTGACACACACATATTTTATATGTGCTCATAGATGTACATATTTTTGTCTCTGATAAAACACAAGTTCTTTGAAAATAGGGAGTATTTCATTTTTGTCTTTGTATGAGCAGAGCCCAGCACATGGTAGGCATTCTGATCAGTACTTGTGGATTGATATCTTTATTGACTGAAGAGGAATTTCACCAGTGAGAGCCCATTGCACTTTTGAATGACTCTCAATATGAAGATATGTTTTCTGACATTGAGCTTCATTCAGTCTATCTTTATGAAACCTTTTCCTCCCATTGTATTCTAGGGATCCATGTAGAACAAATCTAATTCCTCTCCCATGTGACAACCCTTCAAACATTTGAAGACCATTGTCACATCCTTCTCAAATCTCCTCTGGGTTAAACAAAGTCATTTCCTTCAACCAGTCCTCATTTGGCATGGTCTTTAAGTCCTTCCCTGGCCTGGTGGTTCTCCAGCTAATCAACGTCCTTCCCAAATGGCAGCTCAGTTCAGTTCAGTTCAATCTGTTGGTCAGTGAAAAAAGATCTCACATTTAGAAAAGTTAATGTTTATAGACAGGGGGATATGGTTCTCAGTACCTCTTTTCCTATCTTTCCACCATTCCAATGCTAAAAAGTAGGAGGAGGCTGTATAGGACTGGGGTCTATCACTTATTTTTCTTCATTTCATGGGTTTCCATCGCCAAACCTCCTTTCCTTAGCTAGGCTAGCTGACCCAGTCTGTCACTGGGATTCTGCTCCAAGCTCTCCTAGCATGGTAGAAACTGTCAGACCTACAACCACCTCCACAGTGGATTAGTGGAAGAATGAATGAAGCAGTGGAGGAAGACCCTCTAACCATAAAAACAAAACACTTTATTATTTCAGTTGGAGGTACTGGGGATTCTTAGCTTGGAGAAGAGGAGATTAAAGGACTATACTTCTTCCCTTACCCTGTTATTGTGAATTCAGGCCAAAGGTGAGATGGGGGAAGAGAAAGTTTTCCTCAACTGCTGGCTCCTGCCTCGATGGACATTGTAAGGCTAATTTTTGACCAGCCAACTTTGATCAGTGGAAGTTGTCCCTTCCAAATCAAGATACTTTTTCATATTTGTAAAAAAAAAATGTAATCCATTTAGTGCCAGGCACTGTGCAAGGTGCTGTAGATCTAGCAAGGACCAAGAATGAACCAACCCCTACTCACAAAGAGCTCATATTGTAAAGGGGGAATCAACAAAAAGTCAATATACATAAATGTAAAGGGAATGTAGAGTAAAATACACAAAGAAGTATACAAAAGAGTAAAATATAAGGTAGCTTAGAAGGCTAATGATGAGTAGCTGAGTTTCTTGCAGGAGGTGGTCCTTGGGATGTCTATGAGGCAGTGATAAGGTAGGAGTACAGTCCAGGTATGGGGAATGGTTACTGAAAAGAAGTGGAAGGACAGAGAGTTCAATTTGGCTGGATCAGAATGTAAGAGGGAAATAATGTCCAATGAGACTGGGAAGATAGTTGGGGTCAGATTGTATGGGATTTTAAAAGGCAAACAGAGAAATTTATATTTGATCCTAGAGGCACTAGGGAGCTACTGGAACTGATTGAGTAGGGGAGTCACATGGACAGATTTTTACTTAAAGAAAATTATTTTGACAGCAGTGTGTAGGATGTACTGTTGTAGGGATACACTTGAGGCAGGGAGACCAATTAAGAGGCTGTTGAAATAACCTAGGTGAAGGGTGATGAGGACCTTTCCTAAGGTGGTAGCTGTGTGAGTGGAGAGAAGGGATGAAAGTGATGTTGTGGAGGCAGAAATAATGAGATTTGGCAACTGAGCTGAGGATGATGTGGAAATTATAAACCTGGGAAACTAGAAAGATGGGGGTGCTTTTGACAGAGGAAAGTTCAGAGGGAAAGATGAATTCAGTTTTGTACCTGTTGAGTTTAACAAGTCTCCTGGACATCAAGTTTGAAACATCAAATAGGCAAAATTGATGATGCAGGACTGATAGTCAAGGGAGACTTGGGATGCATCTATAGATATGGGGAGTCATCTGCCTGGAGATGATAATGAAGCCAACGAGAACTTACGAGGTTATCAACAGCACAGAGGGAGAAAAGGGCCCAGGCCAAAGCTTTGGCCCACAGCTACAGGATGTGACATGGATGATAAGCCGACAAAGGACACTGAATAGTCAGATGGGGTGAATCAGGTGAGAGCAATGTCATAAAAAACCTAGAGAAGAGAGCCACCAAGCCGCCAACGAAGAGATGATTGGTAATTCTGGAGAGAACAGTTTCAGTTGAGGAGTGTGGTTGAGTCTGCAAAGGGTTGAGAAAATAGAAGTGAGCAAGGATAGCTTTTAAAAAAAAAATTTTTTTTTTGTAGAAAATTGATTGAGAAAGGAAGAAGAGATATGGGAGGGTAAGGTCTAGTGAAGCTTTTTTGTTTGTTTGCTTTTTAAAATTTAATTAATTTTATTTACTTTCAGTGTTCTACAATCACTACCACATAACTTAGATGATTATTTTTCCCTCCCTCCCTAAGACAGCATACAATTTTATATAGGTTCTACACATACATTCCTATTAAATACACTTTCATTATAGTCATGCTGTGTAGAAGAATTAACATGATTGGGAGAAATCATATAACAAACCAAAACATAATACACACACACACACACACACACACACACAATGATTTGCTACATTCTGCGATTGAATTCCACAGTTCTTTCTCTGGATGTGGAAGGCATTTTGCCTTAGAAGACCATAGAGAATTTTTTCTAAGTCCTTGCATTGCTACGAAGTTCCAAGTATACCAGAAAAAAACTCGCACACTGTGGTCATTGCTGTGCACAAAGTTCTCCTGGTTCTGCCCCTTTCACTCAGCATCAGATCATATAAGTCCTTCCAGGCCTCTCTGAGGTCTTCCTGCTTATCATTTCTCATAGTGCAATAGTACTCCATTACATTCATATACCATAATTTATTCAGCCATTCCCCAATTGATGGGCATCCCCTTGATTTCCAGTTTTTGGCCACTACAAAGAGTGCTGCTATAAATATTTTTGTACATGTGGGACCCTTTCCCATTTTTATGGTCTCTTGGAGATACAGTCCTAGAAGCGATATTGCTGGGTCAAAGGGTATGCATATTTTTGTAGCCCTTTGGGCACAGTTTCAAATTGCTCTCCAGAATGGTTGGATCAGCTCACAGCTTCACCAACAATGTATTAGTGTTCCAACTCTCCCACATCCTCTCCAACATTTATCATCTTCCTGTTCTGTTATGCTTGCCAATCTGATAGGTGTGATGTGGTACCTCAGAGTTGTTTTGATTTGCATCTCTCTAATTAGAGCATTTTTTCATATATGACTATAGATATCTTTAATTTCTTCTTTTCGTTACTTTTTAAAGGAAGGGGAAAATGCACATATTTGAAGGTAGTATAGAGAAGAAACCAGTAGAAAGGGAGAGGCTGAAGATTGGAGATGAGAGGGAGTGATTAAGGTTCCTATCTACTCAAGAAGACAGGAGAGGAGGTCAAGTGTGTATACAAAGGAAGTTGGCTTAGGAAATAAGGACCACCTGTTTGTCAGGTGCTGGAGGAAGGAGAGAGTAGAAGATGGTGTCAAAGGGTTTTGAGATAAAGAAAGTGGGAGAAGAGGGATCTTGCTGAATGGCTTCATTTTTTGTTTTGTTTTTAAAGAAGAAAAATCCTGTTTTGACACCATATTACTATTCTTTTTTAATTAACCAAAATTGCATTTCTTCTTCCCTCATTCTATTATTGTCTTTCATTTCAGCCTGGGCTAATGGTTAGTCAAGGATTAACTCTTTCCTGGACAACCCCCTTTCCCCCACATTGGAGAAATATTTTGGGAATTTTGAGTTCTCTACTTTTGGGTCATAGTATGAGGATTAGAGAAAATTAATTTGAGGACTTTTTTCTTAATAGTATTTTTTTCAAATTACATGTAAAGATAGTTTTCAACATTCATTTTTATAAGAATTTGAGTTCCAAATTTTTCTCCCTCCCCTCTCACCAAGACAGCAAGCAATCTGACATAGGTTATACATATACAATCATGTTAAACATATTTCCACATTAGTCATGTTGTGAAGGAAGAATCAGAACAAAGGAAAACTATGAGAAAGAAAAACCAAAAAGTGAAAATAGTATGCTTTGACCTACATTCAGACTCTATCAGTTCTTTCTCTGGATGTGGATTGCATTTTTATCATGAGTTTTCTGAAATTGTCTTGGACCACAGTATAGCTGGGAAGAACACTGTCTATCATAGTTGATCATCACACAACGTTGCTTTAACTGTGTACAGTGTTCTTCTGGTTTTGTTCACTTCACTCTAAATTATACATTAGTTCATGTAAGTCTTTTCAGGTTTTTCTGAAATCTACCTGCTCATCATTTTTATTTTTTTGGAATTTTCAAAAACTTTTCCCACTCAATATTATTTTTTTCCAATTACATATAAAGATAATTTTCAACATTCCCTTTTATAAGATTTTGAGTTCCAATTTTTTTTCTCCCTTCCTCCTCTCCTCCTTCCTCCCCAAGAAGGCAAGCCATCTGATATAGGTATACATGTACAATCATATTAAACATATTTCCACATTATTCATGTTGTGAAAGAAGAATCAGAACCAAAGGAAAAAAATGAGAATGAAAAACACATAAAACAAACAACAAAAAAGAGGATAGTATGTTTCTATTTGCATTTAGATTCCACAGTTCTTTCTCTGGATGTGGACAGCATTTTCCATCCTGAGTATTTTGGAGTTGTCTTGGATCATTGTATGGCTGAGAAGAGCTAAGTCTGTCAAAGTCGATTCTTGTACAATGTTGCTGTTACTGGGTACAATGTTCTGATTTTGCTCACTTCACTATCAATTCATGCAAGTCTTTCTAGGTTTTTCTGAAATCTGCCTGCTCATCATTTCTTGTAGAATGACAGCATTCCATTACATTACACTTGTATACTACAACTTGTTCAGCTATTCCCCAACTGATGGGCATCCCCTCAATTTCCAATTCTTTGCTACCATGGAGCTGTTATATTTTTGTACATGTGGGTGCTTTTCCCTTTTTTTATGATCTCTTTGGGATACAGACATAGTAGTGGTACTGCTGGATCAAAGAGTATGTACAATTTTATAGCCTTTTGGGAGAGTTCCAAATTGCTCTCTAGAATGGTTGGAGCAGTTCACAACTCCACCAACAATGCATTAGAGTTCCAATTTTTCCACGTCTTTTCAGGGTAGTTTCAATGGTGAGGAGGGGGGAAGATGCTTTATCATCATTACTGCAACACTATCATTACTAAGAAAGCCTTTCTAAGAAATTCAACACTGGCTCCACATTGGGATTTAACATGTCAAAATCATTGTGCATCATACTATTTTATATATAGATAGGAAAATTCATAGACATATCCCTTTTTAATATATTTGGAATTTTTACTATGAATTTACAGATATTTTGGATTTTACCATGAAGGTTGAATTCGAATTCTAGCACTTCCACTTACTACGAGAATGACCATGGTCAAGTCACTGGCATGGTTTTTTTTTAAAATGATAGAATTGAACTAAAAGGTACTAAGGTCATTCTAAAACCCCCTTCCCCCCAACCCCAGGGAACACATTTTAATCACACAAATACATGAATGATGATGGATAATGTCAACTTGTTGCTTCTGTCACAGCCCATTCCAGACCTAGTGTGGTACAGTAGAAAAGAGTAGTGGTTCTGGGGTAAGATGTTCTTCAAATGTCTCCTCTGAAGCTTATTCCGAGTTTGACCTTGGGAAGCCACTTCACCTACCCGGTGTTGTGGGGTTCTTTCTCCCTTCTATGCCCCAACTCCCTTTGAGTTCTGGAGTCTTTCACATGTCTCAAAATGGAATGTCAGAGGGGATGACACCCGAGTCTTTGGGTCCCCCCACCACCACCAGGGGCAATGAGACAGGCTCCCTCCAGAATCTGGACAGCATTAGCAGTGTGGTTTCAAAGGCATCAGCAAGGTTACAGTTAGTCCGACTTTTTAGAATGAGCCGTAACAAAGTAACAAAGGCTTGTGTTACTACCCAACGTGTCCTTCCGTAACTCATCATGCTACATTACGGGCTCGGTTTCACAACGTGGTAATGAGTTCATCCAGGCTTCTTGAGTCATTTATAGGAATTTTCATTTTCTGTACCTTTTACAATGACTTTTTTCCCTTCTGCCTTGCCCTGCTGAGATTTCTTTTTTTTTAAAGCCTGGTGTGCTCGAGGTCAGAACTTTTAAAACCCACTGTATCCATATCTGAATCTCAGTTTTCAGAACTTCTTATTTTGAAAACCTGACTTTGCAGCTCACCCGGGAATAAGTAAATACTTCATAAAGCTTCACTCATTGAAAGGGGAAAACTAAGGAAAGTGAAATGATGGAGAGACCGCCTCCTCCCGGTCTCCGTCCTGGGGAAGTCGGGGAAACTCCGCGCCCGGAACCACGCTGACCTCCCGCGCCCGGACGGGGCGCTCTCGGACCCGGGCCGCCGGCGGGCCGCCCGCGGTGGGGGCTTCCCGGGGCTCGGTCCATTGTGGCGGCGGCGGCGGGCGAGCGCAGGGCTCCGCGGGGCGCCGGGCAGTGCCGGGCCCGGGGGCGGGGCCGGGCGCCCCGAGGTGCGCTCCCGCGGCCCCGCCCGTCCCGGTCCGCGGTCCGCGGGCGCTGCGGGGCGCGGGCTCGGGGCCGGCCGGGCCGGGCGGCTCGCGCCTCCTCCGCCGCCGCCTCCGCCGCCGCTGCCCTACTTCACTCGAGTTTAGTTTCACTCACTTTACATCCGGGTTTTTTCCCTAGGCAATGGGGACCGCAGCACACCCCGTTCCTTAGGCAAAGTGAAATAAATTCGCCGCACCGCCCCGACAAGTAGTCCGCCCGAGCGCCGCCGTTAGGCCTCCTCCTCCTCCTCCCGGCCCGGCCCGCCCGGCCCAGGCCCAGGCCCAGGCGCGGCCAGGGAGGGAGAGGAGGGGGAGAGCCCGGCGCCCCCGCGCCCCCGCGCCCCGCGGTCCGCCCGCTCCCTCCAGCTCCCTCGCTCTTTCCCGAGCAGCGGCGGCGCGCGAGCACGCGCACGGCGGCGGCGCGCACGGCGGCGGCGGCGGGGCCGCGCGGCGGGCTCCCGAGCGAGCGAGTGTGCCTGGGCCTGGGCCTGGGCCTGGGCGGAGGGATCCCCGGGCTGAGGCGGCGGAGGTGCTGCGGCCCGGGGCCGGGTGGTGAATGGGCTGGTGGTGCTCGCTGCTGCTGCTGCTGCTGCTGGGAGGAGGAGGAGGAGGAGGAGGAGGAGGAGGAGAAGGAGGGGGGGGGAGGAGGAGGAAGAAGAAGAAGAGTTGGGCTGGCTGGGCTCTCACAGTTTGTCTCCCGCTGCTCGGCTTCTCCTCCGCCCGCCCCCTCCTCTCACTTCGGCCCCGGGCCTCTGTGAGAGTGAGTCTCCAGAAGGAGGAGGGGGAGGAGGACGAGGAGGGGGAGGAGGACGAGGAGGAGGAGGAGGCTCCCGTCCCTCCCCCCGCGGCCCCCTCCTCCCCACCCCCCTGCCTGGGGAAGCGGAGGAAAGAAACAGCCCGGAGAGAGGAGTGAGGGAGTGAGGGAGGGAGTGAGAGTGAGGGAGGAGAGAGGAGGAGGAGGAGGGGGCAGCCTCCCATCTTCGAGTAGATTCAAAAAGTGAGAGGCCCAGAGAGCCCAGCTCAGCCCAGCTCCAGCCCAGCAGCAGCGGCGGCGGCGGCGGCTCCAGCGCCTTCCCTCCCTCCCTCCTTCCTTGCTTCCCTCCCTCCCTCCCCATGAAGAAGAGTCCCCTCCTCCTCCTCCTCCTCCTCCTCCTCCTGCTGCTTCTCCTGCTCAGAGTTCCTGCCTCCAGCTGCCAGGGGGACAGCCAGCCAGCAGCAGGAGGGTGCAGTATCCCAGCTTTTCCATTCTCTCTCTCTCTCTCCTCCTCACTCTCTCTTTTTTCCTGGAGTAGCTGCTTCTCCTCCCTCCTCCCTCCCTCCTCTCTCTGTCTCTGTCTCGTCTCTGGGAGATGCAGGGGCTGCTTGCTGGGAGTTTGTTGGGGTGGTGAGGGGGAGGGGAGGGATGGAGCAGGGAGGGAGGAGAGGAGGGGGGGCTCTGGTCAGGGCCCCAGGAGTCAACTTGGGATTTCAGGAAGAACTTCCCGGGGGGGGGGCGCCCCTCTCCGCGTCCTTCCTCTCCTCCACCGCCCCCCCAAAGACAATGGAAAAATCTTGTCTATTTCCCCAGCCCCCCTCCCCTCCCCTCCCCCCCAGGATGAATTGGAAGTAAGTTTATGAGCAGCCTGGGGAGCGGGGGAGCTTCGGGCAGGGCCGCCGAGGGAGGGGGGCCGGCCCCCCCCCCGCGCGGGGGGAGGGGCCCGGCGGGGGGGTCACGTTGTCCGGGGGGGCGGGGCGGGGGTGCCGGGGGAGCCTCGTTCTCTGCCCTCCGGTCCCCCGGCTGATGATTGTTTCCTTTTCTCTCCGTTCTCCCTCCCTCTGTCGGAGGGGGGAAGTTTGGAGGAGGAGGATGGGGACCATTTTTTTTTTGGAAAACCATCTTGTTTGGCGGCCGAGAGATCTGGTTCAAAAAAAAAAGCTGCGGCTGCTGACGCCGCCGGGCTCGCGTGTGTGCGAGTGCGAGTGTGCGCGCGTGTGAGTGCGTGAGTGTGTGTTGGTGCATTTGTGTGTGGGGGCCGGGGCCGCGGCGCTGGGGAAATTCCGCTCCGTATTCTTCTTGGGCAACTTGTTATTCTGGAGTGAGCCTGCACCCCTCGCCCGGGCCCCGCGCACGCACGCACGCACGCACGCACCCGCGCGCGGACCGCAAGGACTCCCGCGCCCCCCACCCCGCCGGCGCGGGGGGTGGGGTGGGGGGACGGGGGAGGGGCCGGCTGGGCTCCGCGCGCTGTGCGGGACTCGCCCGCACTTGGCTGCGCTCGCCCTCGCTGTCCCCGGGCCGGGCCCTGGGGGCCGCGGAGGGAGGCCGGGAGCCCGAGGGGTCCTGAGGAGTTAGTTGTGGAGATGGAGGGGTACGTGGGGCTGGGGGGGTTGTTTTCTGGGGTGAATCCGTGTCATCACATCCTGGTCAGATGGTGAAATAGTCTTTGTCTGGGTCCCCACTCGTGGGGCTCCTCGTGTCCGGCCCCCTCGGCCTCCCGGGGCTGGGGTGGGCCCCAGCCCTAGCCTTGACCCTGAACTTGGCGCTTGGCTTCTCCCCCCGCTCCTCCAAGGGGCTTGCTGGCCCTGCGGATGCTCGACCTGGGGAACTTAGATGGGCTGGGGCCGGGCCCACGCTGAGAGGAAGATACCTTGTAACTCATGGAATTCCCGTTGTTTTGTTTTGTTTTCTTGCCCTGTAGGGAGAACTTACATAGGTGCACGTTCCAGAGGTGTCCGAGGGTGACAAGGTGGGACATCCTTTCTGTTGGTTGGTTTGTTTTTATAAAAGAAGAGAGAATCCTTGTTGAGTAAAATACGTTAAGGTGACTGAAATATGGGGGACTTTGAAAACATCGAAGGACACTTCAGCATTTGCACCTTTAGCTTCAGTCTGGGATCGGTTCGGTGTGGACAGTGAAAATAAAGTGGGTCAGCTTCACTTCTTTTTTGAAGAGAAGCCCAGGAATTTTTTTTTTTTTTAAGTTTTGCAGTTTGGTTCACAGAGTTGTAGGGAACTGTTACTACATATTCGTTGAAAATGCTGTAATTTATTTTTAAAATCTGATATCCCTCCTTAGTTGCCCTCCTTCATGGGAAATCTTCATTGGGAGTCTAAAACTGATTTATTAATGACCATTTAAAGTCCCAAGAATGCATCTTTAAATCCTGGGCATGTCTTCTGAGGGAAAAGGAGTTAGTGTGCAGTTGAACTCCTGTTTATCAATGAAATTTCTGTCCTGAAGACTACATTAGGTTTAAAACTGGGCTTAAAGACCTTTCAGATAATAGTTTAAAAATACCAAAATACTAACTTTTACATTGAGCACAATCACCGGGAACATTTTCACTTAAGACTTTGTTTTCTTTCTTATGAAGGTATTAGTGTTTGTAATTTGACTGGTACTACCCAAGGGGACTCTCTCAGGAGAAAATCTCTTCTGGTGGAGTCTTGCTGAAGATGTTTGAGTTTTAAGAGTTTTTAAAAGTTATGTTCAGGGGAAGCAAGTTGTATTCACAGCTCAGACAAGTTTGCCTTCTTTTTCAGATTTCATGGACCTGGAGGTAAAGGGCTTTTGAGAAAAGACATCTGCCGGGGCCTACGGAAGCCTCAGTGGTGAAGGGGGCCGCTTTTTTCCACTTACTACGTTCTTATCACTGCTGCCATCCTTGGATCATCCATGTGGGTAACTGCTTGGGAGATAGATGCCCACTCGCCTTGTATGGACAGCTCTCAGTTCTGCCCAGTAGGAGGTGCTGCAGCGACAGAAGGCCATCCATTGGCTGAATTTTGAGCTTGGGCTTACCTCTCGTTTTCGGCATCTGGGTCAAAGGAGTGACAGGTTAACATTCAGCTCAGAGTTCCAGGAGTGCCTTCAGTAAGTCCATTTAAGATTCCATTTCTGAGTGAGACGTGGTTATATTGTAATGGAAGCCTGGACGGCCTTCTGTCTGGCTCAAGGAAGGCGGGCTGCTTTTCCACATGTACATTGCATTGTTTCTGCTCATGAGGATGGAGTTTGGGACGCTGAGCTTTCGTGGCTCAGTTGTTCAGAGTGCATGCACAGAAATAGTTCACTTCAGGGTTATCAAACTTTGACAGGATCCCTGGGATCATTCGTTTTCTCATAGCAACATTTGCAATTGATGATTGGAGTTTGAGGCCTGGTACTGCTTATCTCTCAATATTCCTATTAACTGACTTTGGGGCACTGTAGTTTGGAATTGGTAATTTTAGTGTATGGTAGACATTTCAATCTCTTTTTGGGTGAGGTGGTTCTCCAAATTGGTAAAGGACCGTAACGGATAGATACAAAGGGATTAATTTATACAAGTCCAGTTCACCCCTTTTCCATTGGCCTCCAGAGGCTACATATTCTTAAACCTTAAGTCAGGCTGTACCAGTGTGGCTAAATTATTGCAGATGTTCACAGAGTGTGGCGTATGGACGTAATGGGGCTACAAAGGAAAAGGCCACTGAACAGCTTCGTGGTGTTCAGAGCATGTGGTCTTCTGAAACTCCCCACGTTTAAGATGATTCGTATCTTTGGATGTTCGTTGCCATTGCTTGTGAGGTCCTACAGAAAACTTTTTAAAAACTTGAAAGGTTTGTGAAACTTTTGGAAAGTTATCTGGACTAAATTACTAGACAGACAACTCTTGAAGCATGAAACTGAACTAAGACTTCTGGGACACTTGTACTTTATAGCTGTCATACTTGGTGACAGACTGCCATGTGGTCTGTTGATTGTCTCTTTGGAAAAGAAAGCTGGAACCGGGGTTGATAGTGGTTGAAAAAAGAGTGAATACGAGGGAGAATAGGGTCCTGAACATGTGGGGAAAGTTTCAAGAACAATGCTGTGATGTTGTTTTTTAAGATATTTGTTAAAGAATGTTCTCAGTGTGTTTTTTTAGTTAAAAAAATTACTTGTCACTTTGTTTTTGGAGTTTGGCTGTGAAATCTTTTCCCCTCATTAAAATTTGCTTTTTCTTTATCTCCCTCTGAAAAGAAATATGAGAACAGGCACACACTCAGTTGTTTGTGGCAGAAATTCTTTCTGAACCTGAGGATGCTGTCTGCATCCACAGGAGGGATGACTTTGGCTGCCACTGTAGATCATCTGGTTTTGGACGGTTGGTCTCCCCTGTCAGTGCAGCCCTGAGTTGTAGGGGGCCTGGGCATCTCTCTACTGCTCCCACATGCTTCCTAATGTGCACACTGGCAGGTGTCATCACAGAGCCTGAGGCTTGTAGAGGCATTTTCAATGTCACCTTGAGTTTTGATTTGCCCACAACTTTTCAAAAAACTCTGTGATAGAAACTTTCAAGCATGTTTTAAAGACCAAGATAAATTGCGTGTCTGATATGTCTGTGGATGGGATTTTTTGTGGTTGTTTTTTCCTTCTTTTGGAAGAAAGCAAGAAATAAACACCTGTCTGAATTATGGGAGGAAAACCTTTACTTTTTTTCCTCCTTCAGATGTTTTGGTAAAGAAGTAACTTAGAGTTTAAAGTTGAGAGCTTTGAACTTTGTGATTTTCTCTGTGGCCCAAAGATTAAAGACTTTTTGAAAATAAAAGTACTTGTGTATCAACATACATGAGAATATGTAAAAGTTACACTCTTGAGTATTAGGAAACTTTGCCAAGTGGAAGAAGAGTTTTGTTTAAAGGGGAAGACCAAAGAGAAATTTCCAAGAGCAACATTCCCTTTCCTGTATCACAGTCGTCTTGAAAGAGTGGCTGAAGTGACAGTCTGTTTTATCCTCAGCATTGTATTGTCTTTGTTTAATCATTATTTGAGGGGGTAAATAGAAGCAAATAAACTTTCAAGCCTAGAATCTTTGGATAGAATCCTCTTTTATTTGGAGTACAGTTAGGTTTGGTTTCTTTTATGTAGTTGAATCTACAGGTTAGTTTTAAGACAATTGTGTTGCCTTTTCAGGAACTTCCGTTATCTGAATACTTACGTAGTCCTCGGTTTTCTTTAGAATCTCAAAATGGATTTATTGACATCAACTTTATCTGAGGTCAGGGGCTTTTTTTTTTCCTGCTTTGAGAATTCATAGGGGTAATGTGTTAACATTGCACATAGTTTATTACAAAACAATTATTTCTCAAAATAGCTTTTTTTTTTTTGTGCAGTAGTATTTTATAAAGCTTTCCTATTCTTCTGATGTCTATCTGGAGCCTTCAGTTAGCAGTTCTCTGTGTAAGAATATTGACCTATAATTTTTAGACTAATTTCTATATTACTATTTCATCAGCCCAATAATCTTAAGGAGGGGGTGGTAATCCAGATGTTATAACTGAACTGTTAATGCACTGATCCATTATCTTTGTGTCTGTACCCTGCAGTTCTGAGTTGGGATGTGAATGTAACCTCATTCTTCCCCACCCTTTAGACTTTGGAAGTTTACTTTTAAAAGCTGGCTAGTTAGCCCTTTGCAAACTATTCCAGGTCTCTGACTCGGAATTTGTTATGGAAGTATTTCTTTGCAGAATCCTTCTAAGAGTAAATTGCTTCATGGGGAGAGAGGAAAGGGATGGGGCCTAACAGGTTGGTGATCTAGGCTTTGTTTTGTAACTGTTTGTGGGGTTGGGGTGGGGGACCTAGAAAGATGGGTTTTGTTTTATTGTTTTGGCTGCATTGAGAATACAAACTGTCAGTACTTGAGGAGAAGGAGCGGCAGAAAAGAATTGATTTTGTTCTCTACTGCAGATCCAAATATTGTTAACCATGTGCATCTCTGAAGCATCCTATTTACAAACTGGGCAGCAGCTGATTTGTTCAGTCAGTTTACTCTCAGAACCAGCAACTGTTTTTTAGAACCCAAACTTAAAAATAATCCTAATACTCTCCAGATAAATTGAGGATGGTAACCATAGCAACCACTTTTATGGACAGGGATTTGGTTATGTCGCTGAAGCTTCAGACCCTTTGTAGCCAGTTGTAGTCACTTGTGTAGGGAAATGGAGGCCTGGAGGCCTTGGGTGACTGGAGTTGAGTTACATCATATCTGTAGGCTAGCTAGCCTTTTTCTTTTAAAAATTTTCTGAGCTTGATTCTCTTGCCTGCATGTGAAAACCGTGTGGGGCCTCCTGCCTAAAGTTTTACTTAAAGTCAAAATAGTTGTTGGTATCCGTACTCTTTGTGTGTAGGGCTGTTGTTTTCTTGGGGAAGATAGGGTTGGGTTAGGGCCTGTACTGTCACTGGGGTAAGGAACCCTCTTTGTGGAAATTACCTGGTGTTTGTTTTGTATATACTTAGGTGGGCATGTTTCTCTTCACAGAATGTGAGCTGTCCGAGGAGGCTTGTTTCTTTCTTGTCTTTGTACCCTCCACAACTGTCCTAAGGCCTGGCACAGGATGAGGGCAGCTTACTAAGTGTTCCATGATTGATTTATCTGGGCTGCTGGAGGGCACTGAGAGGTTATGTGGTAGGTGGGGATGGAGGGCACGGCCTCAGGCTTTTCTGAATCTGAAGCAGGGCTCTATTCACAAGGCTCATTATGGGGGGTAGGCATACTAATTGTGTGATTTATGTATCTTTTGGGGGATGATCCCCGAAAGTCAGTTTTGATAGGAAACCCAGCAAACAATATTTTTTTCAAAGTATATTTTCACACTGGCCAAGTTAGAAGCTGCTGTATTTTGGACCTTGAAGGGCAAAAATAAATCACAAAACTTCCAACATTTTCTGCTCTTTTTCCTTAGTACATTATTCCATATACCTATGTTGACACATTTTATGTGTGAAAATGTACCGATTCAGATGTTTAATAGATTGTGCTGAAGGTAATCTCTGCAATGCTCCCGAAGAGGGAACAGAGTAGTTCCTTCTGACTAAAGCTCGTCAAGCCTTGAAAGATGGTCCAGACTTTGTTGAACTTCTGGTAGGATGCTGTGGCCTGTGTACTACAAGTCCCAGGATGCAATGCAATCTTTTATTTGTCATCTGATGAGAGCATTGCATGCTGGGATTTGTAGTTTCTTCAAACTTCTGCTACCCTTCTCACATTGTAAAGTCCATTTAATGAAAACTGGGGCAAAGCCTGAGGTTCTTTGAAAAGCAGTAATCGCTCTTAGTTGAGTGAATTTTGATTGTTATTGTTTTTTGTGTTGTATGATTAAATTTCAGAATGAATATTTAAAAAGAACATTTCCGTTAATTTTAGTTAAATCTGATTTTTACCAGCTTCTTTCACAGTTTATGATGATGAGTTGCAGACGGTCATGATTTTTGAGGGTCCTGGGGGTCTGCAGGCTTTATGTTAAGTCTCCTTGGAATTCTGGCCTTGGGCAGTGCTAGAGTCAGGGGGTCTTCATCACTTGGACTGCAGTATTGCTGTTTCCTCCTATTATAGCTTGGTTGTTAAAGATGGCCTGCCAGAATTCAAGTGTGCAGTTGCATGTTTATTTTGTAACTGTCACTAGCATCATGGACACTTGTAATAGGAGACGGAAATACATATTGTTGACAGTGATTAAAATGCAGCAATGGACATCTAGAACCCAGAAGTTTAGTCTGAGCGGTAGCCGTGGGGATGGAGGATGCTTGGTTTCTTCAATTTCCTCTTTGTATGTACATTTCTAAATTTTAAGTTTGGCTAACTTGGAAGTGGGCCGGCCTTTCTGCCCCATTAAGCACAACATTTTAAATACAAAATCTGTACACAGACCTTGGAGTCAGAGGACCTGGGTTCAAATCTTGCCTCCCTCTCTGACTACCTGAGTAAGTCACCTTATCTTTGTGGGACTTTGTTTAGGACTATGTGTCTATAAAAAGAGGAGTTTAGAGTAAATGGCCTCTGAAGGTCATTTTAGCTCTAAGTCTATGACTCTGTGACCTGATAAAATTTGCAAAGCATTTTGTGGGTATCACTAAAGTTATGCAAATACAAATTTGATTGCTGTTCACCATCAGAAGTCCAAGTGATAATATCAAGATTTTTGGAGTAAAATCCTGTTATTGTCCTAGTCATAAAATCCTAGCACTAAAAGAACCCTGCCTGTAATGAAGCCCAACTTCATAATGGTTTTACAGATGAGGACCAGACCCAGACAGGTGTGTTCTTTAAGATTCAGCACTGGTTAGCAGCCGAGGGGCCAGGCCCAAAACTCAGCTCCCCCGACTTCCAGACAGTGAGTGCTTTGCCTTTGGTTACTCTGAGGAGTTATAGAAGTTTAGAGTGGACAGTGTGTGAATCTGTTTGGCTTGGTAACACTTGTTTGGTACAAAGGAATGGGGAGAGATGGATGACCATAAGGGAGGTGATGGAAAAATGGAAAAATAAGAATTTGAAATGAGAAAAGGATATGAGTGAAAGTGACTATTTACAGAAGAGAGTGGAAGTTCAGAAGGGGACCCAGGCCAGCCAGCCAGTGCTAGTATTACCTTTTAAATAACCAAGTCATAAAAGAGGTTCATAGGTAATCTGTTCCTATTCTTTACATAGAGACAAGTTCATCTTTGAAGTATGTCAGATTTATTATAAAAGAGCATAAAACCATGGGTAATATGATCTTGGCAAAATTCTGCCTTCCAGAATTTAAAAAAAATTGTAAACCCTGTCCCATCTTCCTAGTGCAATAGGTGTTGGTGTCAGGAAGGTGTTGGGTTCAAGTGACCCAACAGGCTCTGTGACCCTTGGGCAGATTACTTACCCTGGACTCAGTTTCCTCTTCTGTTCAAATGTGGAGGGTTGGACTTAAATCACCTCTCAAGCTCCTTAGAGCTAAACATTTGTGATACATCATGACGCATGGGAAGGAGCAGTCCTGTGCCCAGGGTTGCAGATAATTCTTGTTTCTTTTCTTTTCCTTCCTTTGTTTTAGGCGTCTTTCTATTTCTTTCAGGCCCTTCATACCTGAATCTTAATTGTGTGACTGGCATAGTCCTGGACTAATCCCTTTGTTTTATCTGGATGGGAGCCCGGTTAGAGTCACCCAGTGCCTCCCTGCCATTTTACATGTGGGGAAACTGAGGCTTTTACCTATGCTTAGTAATTTGTAAGGAACCAGTGTGGAGATCTTTCCGTCTTCTTGGTTTATTTCTGCATAATCTTATTTTCTCTGCTTCTAGTGTGGAGTTCACAGAATCTGGAGCTGAGAGCTACTGTGTGGATTTAAGAGCAAAACTGTGCCTTTAGTAGCAATTATTTGAATACTTATTTACACAATAAACCTACTGTAATACCAGGAACCTTTTCTTCCATAAATAATACAGGTTGGAATAGTATTAGTGTGCTCATGTTAGACATTAAACAGCTCCTTTGGAGGTGCTGAAAGTTTATTGTATCTGGGCTGATGTCTGCCACCCCATGATTAATCCTATAGGTATCTTTTTTCAGCCTATTAATAAAAAGTGATGAAATTCAGAGGGTTTGATTTTTTTTTAAATAAAAAAAGGGTCAGATTCTAGAAAGATAAAAAAAAAACAGGTTTTAACTGTGACCAGTGCAAGAAGAGGGTTATGCCGCAACTTCTATAGCTTATAAGTCCTCATATTTTTCATCTACGGGCACCTGTGTTGATAAGAGTGATAGGCACTTGAGAGGAAGGGAGAATTTGGGCTAGTCATATATAGGTTAGAACTATGTAATCCTAAGGCTTCAGCACAGTTTCATCTTCAAGGTCAGGTGTGCACTGGTGAAGTGGCTACACAAAAGTCCTAAGTTGGGGATAGGGAGGGAGGCAAAGGGATAGGTTGAATCAAGTCTAGATGAAAACATACTATACATTTCATATTAATTTGTACTTTGAAGAAATGATATATTCAAAATTAATGTTTTTCCTCCAGTGGCTTTTTAGAAAACATTACTTATGTATGGAGATGGCCCATTTAAAAGAGGCCCCATTCAAAGTGTCATAGGGGTTGTGTTAGGTTGCTATAGGAACCAGAGTAATTAATTTCAAGACTTATATATATTTTTAAAAAAGATTCCCGTATGTGTTTTAACTTAGTCTTTGAATTCTGCTGGTCACACAAATAATTGTGTGTTCTTGAACAAATCATACACACACACACACACCTGCTGAGTTTTAATGTTTGGAAAATTGGGAACAGTATTCTTTTCTTTGTAGTTAATGTTATTTGTTAACCTCTCTTGGCATACGTGTGGTTAGTCTCCAGTGTACTCTGCGGTGATTCTTGAGTTGAAACCTTTCAAGTAAATTGCTAAAAAGTTTTTCAGTTCCTGGAAATCACCTCTGATACTAAAAACATGATAATTTTCCCCACCAGACTTGGTTGTTAGAGGCTAAATGGTGACAATAGGGGTTAGAAATTTTACTTTCTTTTTGGAACTTCCTAAGAGATGTAAACCACCCCCCCCCCCCCCCGCACCTTCCCCCTGCTCTGTAAATGTCCTCCCCCCCCAGTTCCTTGTTCAGCTTGAGAACTTGATTTTACCAATATTTTGAGGTTAATTAGGTACTTTGATTTCAATACCTGCCTCTTGTGTGGTTGGAGCTTCAGGAAAGGCTTGTGATTGTCCTTGGAGGTTAAAAGTCCACACAAATTAAGACTTGTAAGCAAAGGTTTAGTGTTGTGTCCTCCTTTCTGCTGGATTTTTTTCTCCTCTCTGTTAATAATATTGTACAGGCTATTAACGATAGCTCTACTATGGTTTCCTATGCTGAATTTTGTGGGTGTGGGTATGACTTGATCTGTTCTTTATTTTTAAACTTTGTAAGTTGGGGTATGTTATTTCAGAGTTAAATTCTAATGCTTCATTGGCACTCAACCTCCTAACATATGAAGTAATGAATGTAGAAGGTGATTAAATAATTTTTTCTTTATAATGATGGTAGATTTTCTTCATATGTACCTGTCTAATGGCATTTTGAATTTTTTTTTAACATTTAGAAAAATAAATTTGCTTTTAGAAACGAAAGAAATTCCTTACGCTATTTGGGCTTAATAAAATCTTGGCCAACGTTGCTTCCTTTGCTACAAACTGGCAGGAATGTCTTCCCGAGGAGTCCCAAACATCACTTTTCCAGGGAGGAGAACTCCCTCTCGGGGGTTCCCTCCAAGTGGGCTAGCAACATAGCCACTTTTCAAATCGTAGCCTCTTATTGGTCAAATACTTGGATGACAGTAGAGGATTTGGCATTGTTTGAGGAAGGCAGAGCTCAAGGCCTCCAGGTCCAGAATAGAGATCCTCTTTGGATTGTACCTAGGAGGGAATTCTGATCTGTGGCTGAGGCGAGCTTTTTGGTCTTTAGAATGTGCTTGTCCTGGTCCCATACTTACTGAGTTAATGAGATCTCACATTTTGCAGGATTTTACAGGCTTCAAAGTGCTTTTTTTCACAGCCATTTGAGGTAGTTAGTTTACAGAGGAGGGAAACTGAGTCAGAGAGGTTCAGTTACTTTCCTATTGTAGGGGCTTTCTTCCCCACCACAAGTACATGATCCTATGGTGGCTATTGTGGAGTTCTCCTTCCTTTTAAGACTTTGCGGAGTTTCTGCAGCCAGGGTGGTTCTGTGTGGAAAGAAATTGATCCAAGGATGGTGGGCAGTGCTTTTCCCCCTTCATCTCCCCTCCATTTCAAACTCTGGTATATAGAAAAAGTCTTGACTGCCATAGGACCTTTCATTCTGAGGGTTTAAAATATCAGGGCAGATTTTGCTATCCTCCCTCCTGAGTTAGGAGCTCTCTGGTTTAGTGTCATGAGTGGAGAAACAGTGGAAGATTCCTGGGTCAGTGGCAGTACCATCTCCAGACAACCTTTGCTTGCTTCCTTCTATACCCATCTGCCCAAGCAGCCCTCTTAAGGAACTAGTCTAACTGCTACTCTCCCCCTCAACCTTCAGGGACTCCCTGGGACTCCCCAGCCTGGCCCTGCAGACTTGCCACAGTCTGGAACCAGGTGAGGGCTCTGCTCCCACTACATGAGGCTACTGTTGGGGGTCACTCTGTGTTCTGTCTCCCACCCCATGTGGCCCTGGGCTGAGGGGGCCCTCCTCTGGCCTCTTCTTTGTTCTGTCTCCCACCGCATGTGGTCTTGGGCTGAGAGGGCCCTCCTCTGGCCTCTCTGACCCTTCTCTGTTCATGGGTTAGAGGGCTTCAAAGGAAGGGAAGTCCTTTGAGGGCAAGCATTGTTTGCTTTGTCTCTTTTGTGCCACATGCTTGAGCATGGTAGGCTGGTGGTTCATTCACATTTGCCCTGTTGAATTCTGTCTTGTGTTTATCTGGGCATGAGGTCATCAGGCTCCTCTAACATAACACTGATTTTTGCAGTATTCCCCCTTTAAAATAATAAATAAAAAATTATGGATGCAGCAGGGCTTTTTGGGTATGAATTTCTTCTGTTTTGCTCCAACATGACTTTTTCCCAGGGGTGTTCTTGACTATTAAACCACTAGCCAGTACTTGCTGGTTCTGTCCGTGTCTTTCAGGCCCCTCAGTGTCCTTTGGCCAAATTAAGTTGGGAATCACTTTTCTAAGATTCTTCTTCCTGCCTTCAAGCACAGTGGAAAAGGCATAGTCACCAGCTCTGGTGACAGCAGCAGGCCAGTTGCTGCAAGGTTCAAGGCTTTAAGTTGCGGGAGCCTTTGGGGCTTTCTGTATTTTAAAGAAGCCTATTTCTGTGGAAGAGAGAATAAAGGTGAGGGAGGCCTGGGCAGACCTTGACTTGTGGTTTCTCTGGGGTCTGAGCCGGGGAGGAAGCAGCCCTATCCTCTCCCCCTTCAGGAGCAGAGCCCAGGATAGCTTGGTAAGCGTCTTCTCCCAGCGTGACATGACGTAGCGCGCATGTTAAATGGAGGTGGTGGTGGTTAGTCCGTGTGCTGCAGCAGTTCTGAGAACGTCCTCAGGCCCGGCTTTTGCTCACCTCTGGAGCTTGGGCAGTCCGAATGACTGGAGTTTCTCTTATTTCATGAAGATGAAACTTTGCACTAAATTCTCCTGTTAGTGTCCAGTCATGTGCACCTCCCCTCCCAGTCCCATTCCCATTCTCCCAACTCCTCGTAGTGGTCTTTTTTTGTGGAAGAGGCGGATGTCTTGAACTTATCAGGACTTGAAACTAAGGATCCCCTGAAAACCTTTGTGCTATTTATTTCTTTTATTCAATCTATATGCAAAGCATACAGTAATTATTGTTGTAAGATGGCTTTAAGCTGCTGATCTTTTTTGGAGTGGGCCTTTGTGCTCAGGGGAGATTAGGGATGCCAAACTGACAACCTAGTATAAAGAAATAATGACCAGTGAAACAAAATAGGAGTTCAGCTCAAAAGCAAGCCAGATACAAATGTGGAATGAAAATATCTTTTAGTAAAATGTTAGCATGCTGTACTTGGAACAGATGTCACATTAATTCAAAAGAGAGCCCAGAAAATGTGGCAACTTTACGATGTCAATGGAGGGAGCTGCAGTAGCTCCCATTCTCCTTGCATCAAGTTCACAGAACCCCCAGCCCAGCACTCTTCCACTCGCTATTTATTTTCTGCATGTACTACATGTACATATATTTAAGAGAAATTAGTATAAATTGAATACTTAACATTTTGCTGTGTATGTACTTAAATCCATTGCCATAGGGGTACGTGTTGGTTTGGAAAGCATCAACTGGTGTAGCATTAAGGATTTATGTTTTAAATATGCATTTCCAGAAATGCAGAATCCACGAGACTTTGACCTTTACTATACCTTTCAAGGCATGTGTATGATAACATGTGGTGTAGCCTAAAAAGTGAGCTTTTCATTGAAGCCTAGTGCTCTGGAGTGTAAATATGGTCAAGTTACTAATATATGAGAGTTGTGTTTTTCATTTTGGGCTTAGGTTTAAGTTAATAATTATATTGGACAATTACAGTTTTTAGGTAGCTAGCACTATATTCACCTCTCTCTCTCTCCTTTTGGAGAGTGTATCTAAAGACAGTACCACCAAAGTAAGACTGCTGAATACTTGGATATTGCGAGAGAAAGAAAAGAAAGGAGAGGAGAGGAGGGGGAACGGGTGGAGAAGGGAGGGACATTTCACAAAAGCTTGTACTAGAGCATCTCTGATTTGCCCTCTTTGAAGTGCAGAGTAGGAGTGTGTGTCTTAGAGTGGAGAGAAGCTGACGGGGCTCGTAACCAGATTTACGGTGCTCTGCTTCCTGAACGGTGCAGTGATCTAATCATGAGGGACATATCCTGGATGCCTATAGACAACTCTGTTGCGTATGCTTATTATTATTCTCTGAGCTTTCCCCTAAATTTGCCTAAACACATGCTCTACATTTTAGAATTCATAAAATTTGGAGGGTTTTTTTTTGTTAAAGGCAATTTTATTTTCAAGCTTTGCAATTCATGTTAAAGGGAATTTAAGGATTTTATCAAGCTCCGTTCTCCCTATCTATGGCTCCCCATTTCTCCCATGAGGGATGACGAATTTAGAAAAATTTATTTAGGGAGGAGACCCTCCACCCCATTCCCAATCCCACCCTCCACCCCCAGTTTATTGAAGAAAAAGAATATAGCAGAGGAAAGTGTAAGTTCTTCCCTGTAAATGATACACTGTAAGAAATACTACCCAAACAGGACCAAGTCATGAGTTTAACAGCACTTTTTGAATATTTCAGGGCACTTTACAGTCATTACAAGCCCTTGTGATATTCTGTGTTATTTCACAGTTGATGACCCAAAGGCCAGGGATGTTTCCACAGCTTATAGAGGGCCACTCAGCATCAGGGCATCGGCAGAGCCAGCCTGGTGCCTTGATGATATGGTGGTGAGTCACTTGTAAACTTTGGTGATGCTTGCTTGTGTCACCCGTAGTTCAGTGCACAGGCTGGTAGTGTATGGATAGGGGCCTGAGCTTTCTCAAGTAGAGGGAGTCCTGGGGGAGAAAACTCCCTTAGCCATGCAGAGTGGCACCTTCTCTGTGAGTGTGACTTGTCTAGGGTCACCAAGCCAAGGTCAGAGATGGTACTGGAACCCAGATCTTCCTTGCTCTGAGCTGCTGCACCTCTGACCCTGGCTGGGTGACCTTGGACAAACCAATTTACCTCCCCAGGCTTCAGTTTCCTCATCTGTAAAATGCAGTGGGACACAGTGCTTGGAAGTTCTTTCTAGCCAAGTCATTTCCCTGCTCTGTGCCTCAGTTACTTCTCTTTTAAAATGAGGGGCATGAAGGCCCTGAATTTATAATCTGATGGTGGTGGGCACTCTCTGCTTGGCACAAGTTACCTATTTACCTTTCAGGTATTTTGCCTCCAAGAAATTACTTATTGTCTTTTCCTGTGATGGTTACTTTTTCTGTACTGAATCATTGTGCGTTGCCTTTGATGAACAATGAGAGGAGAGAGAATAGTTTTGAAAAGTCTGTTCTTTGGGGGAGTTTGAGTGCTCATGTTATCTCTACTTAGTGAGAGTAAAACCATTATCTACCAGGTTAGGGGGGGAGAAAGATGGCCTGTAATGAAGCATAAAATGTTTTAGATTATCTTTTCTCCACATCTCTGTCACTAAAAATCCTACCTATCCTTCAGGGCCTCTCCCAAATATTGTCTCTCCCACATGGTGTTACCAGACATCACCTCCATCTCTCTGGAACCATTTTTTTTCTTTGAACTCTGGGAGCACTTGGTTATTTCTCTTAAGTCCATTTCTCTCTCTTCCCTTCATCACAGAGTCTCAGTGTTGGAAGCCAGTCCCGAGGTCCCCTAGTCCAACACAAGTGAACCAAGAATGTGCCCTTCTACAGAGATAGGCGTCATCTCCCCTCAGCCTCCTAGGCCATTCCATTCCACTGTGGCTACCTTGAACTGTCAGAAGGCGTTTTTTAATGACATGAATTTGTGTCAGTGCAGCTCTTAGCCATGGCTTCAGCTTCTGCCAAGTCTAACTCCCCTGACGTTTAGGGCACTTGTCCCCAGGAAGCCTCTTCTCTGGGTGTCATGCCTATTGTTCCTTCAGTCTGTCTTTCCTGGCAGATCTCGAACCCCACACCAGTGTCCATTCAGAGCCCTTTACAGGTGATCGGTGTTCCTTCTGAAATTTGATTCCCGTAAATGAATACTCCGCTCACCGACAGTCTGATCTGGCAAGGGGCCCTCAGCTCTGCCCCTTCTTGGTCCTGGACACTGCTACTGTCTGTGTCTCCATGTGCTAGACTGGACTTTTTGGTCTGCGGTTTCACACTGTTGACTTGTAATCTGAAGCCTGGGAAGAGCCCCCCAGGGTCTTTTTCAGACACACTGTTATCTAGCTATACCCCATCATTTTGTCCTTTTGAGGGTTTTTTTTAAGCCAAGTGTAAGACTTTACGTTTATTGTGAAGTCAGTCAGCAAGTATTTATTAATTGCTCGTAATGTATCATACACTGTGCTAATCACTGGGGATGAAAAAAGTGAAAGACAGTCCCTGATCTCAAAGAGCTGATGGGGAAGATCATAGGCAAACAACCATGTACAAATGAGATATAGACAGGACAGGGTGGCGATAACCTCGGAGAAAAGTCTACAGAATGAGGAAGAACCAGCAGAGATTTCCTGCAGAAAGGATTTGAGCTGTAATGTGAAGGAGAGCCAGTAGGTGGTGAGGAGGGAAGATAGTCCCATGAACATGTTTGGAGTTGAGAGATGGGGCGTTACTGTGAGAAGTGCCAAGGAGACTGGGGGAGGGGAAACACACTATGTTGGAAGGAGTGAGGGGTAGGGACACTGGACAGCTCATGCCAGACTTCCCAACTAACCAGGGGATTTCTCAGGAACCACTGTAGTTCACTGAATGGGTCAGGGATGACAAGGTGAGACCTGTGCTTAAAAAGATCACTTTAATGGCTGGGTAGGGGTTGGGTTGCCCCCAGCATTCTAGTCTGATGAGATATTTGTGGATCCTGATTCAGTTATCCAGTGGCTTTACTGTCCCTCCTAGGGTTGTGTTATCCGCCTGATTGAGAAGCAGAGTTCTGGGACAACCACAGACAGAATGAAGGAGGACTTCCCTACCCTAGAGATGTCCTTCCAAGTTGAGTTTTTGCCGACTGCTCTTTTGGGATTTAGCCATTTACAAATATGCTGATCGTTAGCTAGCCCACAGTGCTCCTGTCTGTCCACAAGAAGAGAGAGACTTCAACTACTGACTTGTTAAAATCTGGGGAAAATGATATCTCCCATCTTCTCCTCATTGATGACGAGTTTCTGAGACAAGCTCCTGCCTTGCTTAGCCCAGTGAGGGGTTGCACTCGGAGGTCCTTGTGAACTGTAAATCCAGAACCCTCTTTTCCTGTAGCATAGCTCCACAAATGCTTGTGGAGTTAAACATTGATTGGCACTTGGAGAGACTAGCTAGTGGGATTTTCAGAATAACTTCTTTGGACTCATATTTTCTTGGACATTGTATTCATTCAAACAGCTGAATGTGTAATAAAAAAGTTAGCAATTATAAGTTACAGAATTACAGAATTGTAGAGTTTGAAGGGACCTCAGAGAGCAGGCCTCAGGACACACCTGAAGCAGGAATCTTGGACACAAAATCTCCAACCAGTGGTTATGCACTTTCTATGTGAGGCCTCCAGAGATAGGAAGCTTTACTGTTCACTTGAGAAGGCTCATTCCACTTTCCTTTGAAGTCTTTGTATTTATTAAAGTGCATTTTAAAAGACCTTGTGAGTATGAAGAAATCAAGATCTTGACCTTAGCCAATAGTTTGAATTTTGAAGGGACCCCAGTCTTCTCACTTTGTAGATGAGATCCAGGGCAAGGACACGCTTTGAGGGCCTCTTGATTCTAGAAATTGAAAACCTTTCAATTCCAGTCTTTTGTTCTGCCCCAAAGCTGGAAGTTGGCCTCTGCAGAGATGCTCAGGACTCCATCCAGGAGGTTAGCACCTCTGTTCAGAATCTGATCAGAAGTTCGATGATGGCTTGGCATCGCCTCGAGGGTGGATTTGGAGGAGCCACTTTGCACCTCAAATCAGGGGGAAGCTGAGAAGAACAGGTTTCTGATCCGGCTCTGAGCTGTGCCCTGCTGACTCTTCGGGGTCAGGTACCAGTGTGTCTGCTTTTAGAGGACGGAACGTGAGTTAATTATGTCCACCTAACCTAAAGGGTGGGAGAAGTCCAGTAGACTCTTTTGTCTTGTTGCATCCATGAGCCTAATTTTAATTTGATGGCAGAAGCTTAGTATAATTTTCTCCCTTTAGTAACTAAGTGTAGAAATCCTTGAGGCTATGCTGATAGTGCCATGTTTATCACGTATGGAAAATTTACCTTTCATTAGTATTTTGTGTCAGGAGAATACTTTACAGCCGTTCTTTTCTCAAGTTTTGTAAAAGTTTTTAGTAAATTTTCTCCTATGCTGTTATGCTAAGAAAATGTGAGGTTCGAGCATTAGCAGGGGCATTTCTGTTGGTGGCGATGCTAGCTTTAAATTCCAAAGCTGGACATTTCATTCGCTATTTGGGTTATGGAGAACATATAACATTTGGAAGGTGAATGAATATTTATTTGATTGAAAGTCTTTGCTTTGTTCTCTTAATGTGTATGTATATTAACTTGTTCTCAAAAACACCTAGTGCAAGCAGGTATGTTGATGTATTTAAAGTGTATGTGGGAAATGATCAACTTTTCATTAAAGTCAACTTAATAATGGTTGGTAAAAGTTGCTGAACCATCAACTTTTAAGGCAAATACTGTTTCTGGTCATCACATTTATTTAATATGCTATAGTAAACTATATATAGATGTTGGAGAGAGACCCCACTGAGTTATTGAGACCTTATTTAATACTGAAGAAAATGCAATTCAATCTTTTGCCTGTTTGAAATGACTAAGAGGGATGCCAGTTACTGTAGCATTAATTATGTTTTGTATTAAGAACCCTGGCCTGTCGCTAGCTAGCCTGTCGTATGGGCTACTGATAGAGGTCAGTGCCAGATGAGCAAGAAAGGTTAAGTCAGCTCCCTAGTTATTTTAAAGAGCCTGGATCCCGTATGAAACCCCTCCTCCATGGCATACCTTCATTTTCGTTTAGTGGAGACTTAGAGAGTACGTCACTTGACTGACAGAGCACTGGAATCTAAGCGGCTGTGCCACATTTGTGTGGAAGTTTTCATTTGCTTTCAGAAACCAGGGGTATTTTATTGACTTGAAAACCAGGGTGGTACCCCTGCTCCTCTGTCGGAGTCAGAACGGATGCACACATGAGACCACTACCAGATAGGTGATCCAGCCTCACCTCAGAATTTCTTTGCTTTTATTACTTTAAATTAAACCCTTAGGGGTAATTATTCCAGCCCAGTGCGAAGCCGTCAATGGGAGGTGTGCACAGCTAGGCCCCAGCACAGGGTGTTGAAAGTGTACCCATAGAGTTGTGATGTTGCTTGGAGTATTTAGTGTCAGGCACAGAAGAGATACTTATCTAGCAGGACTCTGCACCAAAGACATGATTTTAAAATTTCACTTAGGAAGACTTTGTAGGAGGCCCCAGGAGTATTTGCTCAGAGCAGGAAAACCTTATCTAAAAGAAAACTTATTCCTTTAACCAGCATTCATTTAAGTGGGCTTTGCTATGCTTGGTTTCCATGGAAATAACGCACAGCTAACGTTATTTATAAGGTAGAAGTAAAATAGGGTGCCTAATGGGACCCCCTGCTGCTCTGATGAAGAGACTTCAGGAAAAAAAAAACCCCATGCTCTTGGGATTTTTTTTTTTTCAAGGTTAATGGAAGCCCTGATTTCAGCCTTCTGTTAAGAGAACATGTTTTTGGTTTTAAAGGCTAGCATTAACATCTAGCAAACAAGCCTTTTTGGGGGAATCTGTATTACTTTCACTTTCAAGTTTTAGGATCATTTATCAGTGTAATTGGGACTTGGGGTTTTAGCCCCTTGTTCTCTGTTCTGTTTGGCCTTAAAAAGTCAAATTCTTTTATGTTCTGTTTGAATTTGTCAGCAACATTTTCAGTATATGAATTTAAGAAATGTTTGATAATGAAAGCAATGACAAAAAAACTCCAGTGTATTGAAACAAATACTGAGGTTTTTTTTAATGTGAAAACTCAGAAACATTTTCTGAGTTTGGAGGCTTTACTCAGGGTTATTTTTTGTTTGTGCTGTGTAACTGAATCTGCAGTTGGCAGAGAAGATTCTAATTTTCTGTTGGGTTGAAATCACAATTTTCCTTTTTTCTTTTAGACATGGATTAAGCAGTCACCAGTCCTACTTGATCTGAATAAATGGTGTTAATTTTTGTAGCCTTTGAAATGTAGATTTGGGATAAAGTCTTTGCTTTTTTTCTCCTGTACCTCTTCGGTATGAGAAATATGCTAGGCCTGTTCTTAGGGTTTTGTAGGCCTGCAGCAAAGCCTTGTATTTCTTAAGCCCCCTCAGGTGAAAGAACATCATCCTCCCCGTGTTTGTGTTTATGTGTGAGAGACACTAATTTTTCTGTATCCTGAAAGGCACCTGCTCATTTCCCAGCCTGATGAATGCACTAGTTCTGTGCCGAGAAATAAGGCAAGATGAGTACAGAAGGTGCTGTGCTTTCATTGCTTTAGTTGGGACTGTTCTCAGCAGCCTGGGATGGTTATCCACTTGTCTGGAGGTGCTCTGGGATGGCCACAGAACCCAAGTATTCCTCTGCCTAGATGTGTTCAAGCAAGGACTGTGGCGTGCTTCTGGTGCTAGGAGGAGGAGTTTTTGTTGTCACTTGTGTTTTTGGACAGACTTTTGGCTCTAGCTGGGCTAACTGAGCTCTGGGAGTGTGCGGCTTTGTTTTGGTTTGGTTGGAATCCTACTGAATTTTTTGTGATTGAGGGGATTTCTTTGTTTCACTAGTTTCTTCTGCTTGTTTTAAAAAGGATTCCCTTGGTATTTAAAAACGTTTAAATTTGTGAGGATTGAAGCTTTTTCTTGTATGTTTCCTCATTTGGTGTTTCTCAGTGACCTTCCTGAGTGATTGTTTGGATGAATGTGCTTCAGAGACACCGGAATTTAGGGCTATTATCCCATAGCTGGGAGCCCAACTCCCAGGTAAGTTTCTGTGAATGCTGTACTGGGCATTGAATCTCCTCCCCTGCTGCTGTTTTACACCCAGATCTCCCATTAGTGTTAATAGGAGGACCTCGATTAAGTCCCAGGACACCCAGATAAGCCCGGATCCCTTTGTAGCGCCTCACTGATACCTCACTTGTTTTTTTGTTATTGGTGTCAAGAGTTTGGTCCAGCTGTTATTAAACTAGGAGCTGTGCTGTCAGGGGATGTAGGGAGATTTACAAATTCTGATCTGTAATTAAGAAGTTGTGGTTATGATGATGATGACATAGTTATGTTTATAGCTTGGGAGCTGTGAAAGCCTGAGAATAATGAAGCAAGAAGTCTTCTTGTGTCCAAGTTGACCATCTTGAGCACCAGCATAAATCGTTCCACAAACTCAGGTCTGCAACAGGAGTAATACTTGAATGAAGATGCAGTGACCTGTTTGTTTTGTTTTCTACTTAGTGGGCCTCTTCCCATTTTCAGGGAAAGACTGGCAAAAGTCTTTCAGGCAAGACTTCTTTGGCTCCCTATTGCCCTTAGGAGAAAATGGAAATTCCCTCTTCAAGTTGGCACTCTCCTCCCTCTCCAGCCCCATTCCACACTATAAGTCCCTAGGAGCTGGGGCTTCTCACCACCCTGCCTTTACAAACTTCCCCAGACTGGGGCCTACCATTTCTTGCCTCCTGCTTCCTCTCGGTTCTCAGAATTCTTGGCTTCCCCCAAGGCTCAGTGCTGAGAGCTCCACTCTCATTCCCACCTTTCCAGTTCTTACTCCCCCTCAGTTTCTCTCTTTGTGCACACAGTGCATCCTTCCAGTAGAAGTAAGCTCTTGAAGGGCAGACGCTGCCTCCTGTCTTTATCTTTATCTTCATGGAAATGAACACTAGATGGTGTAGGGGTCACAGGCCTGGGAGTTTGACATAACCATCAGGTTTGTCCGTCTCTACCAGTTGTCATTTTTAATGTTTTTGGTTGTGATGCATCCATGCATTTGAGAAATCATTATTCCTGCCTCCCGCAAGAAGCCTTTCCTGATCCCTCGTTGAGGCTGTTTCTTTAGCTATTTATTTCATAGCACTTACTTGTTCGCTTATTTATTCTAAAGACGAGATCTTCCCGGCTCTCCTACTCAAGGTCTGATCCCACCTACTCAAGGTCTGATCCCACTCTGATCTCCACGGGAGCAAAGCTGACAGTGAGGACAGCTGGTCAGCTTAGCCCTCCTAAGCTCCGGAGAGATTCCCCAATCCCAGCCCCTGGTGTTGCCAGAGTGCGCCCAAGCCTGACAAGTTTGGCCCTTCTTGGTATCTTCAGTACGGAGCCTGGCGTGTAGTGAGTGCGAGTGCTTAGAGCCCTTTACAGATGGTATCTGACTTTATTGTCACAACAAACATCACAAGTATTTGAGGCCCAGTTTGAACTCGGGTTCAAAGAATAAACGCTTGCTGATTGACTAACATGTATATAATGCAGTGTTAGAGAGTCGGCTTTAGACGGCTCTCCACGGCCCAGCTGGGGAGCCAGGATGTGGCTGTGATGATAGCAGTGCAACAGCTAGAGTCAACAGGGGTTGAGGGGCGGCTAGGTAACCCACTGCATAAAGCTCTGGGCCTGGGGTCAGGAAGATTCATCTTCTTGAGTTCTCAAATCCGGCCTCAGACCCTAACTAACTTGTGACGGTGGGCAAGGCACTTCACCCCATTTACCTCAGTTTCCTCTTCAGTGAGTTGAAGAAGGAACTGACAAATCAGTCCAGTGTCTTTGCCAAGAAGACCCCAAATGGGGTCACAGAGAATCGTGGTACAGAGCAGCAGCGAGGTGTGTTAAGTGTCACATTATGTGCTAAAATACAGAGATAAAGAAGGAAACAACCCCCTTGAAGGAGCTCACATTCTAATGGTAGAAACTATAGGGATGTGTACTTTACATAAATGCAAAGTGAATAACCAAGTACATCCAGAGGTATCAAACTGAAGGCAGTTTGGACAGCTCCAGGGGATGGGATCAGGAAAGGCTTCCCGAAGAGGATGGTTTTTGAGCTGCTTCTGAAAGGAAAGAGGGACCCTAAGGCCAACGGAAGAAGGAATTGAGCACAATGGGCTTGGGGGGAGAGGGGGAAGGGACCAGGAAGGATGGGAGGTTGGGAATTGGGTATCCCCTGGAAACGTGAAGCACCGTGAAGAGGCCAAGGACAGGACCTTAGAGGTGGTGAGTCCCATGCCTTCATTTATAGATGAAGGAATCGAGGTGACACAGTGAGTGGGAGCCAGGTTTGAGGAGGTACCCAGAGCCAGATGGACAAGGACGGACCAAAGCAAAGGCTCTTCAAGTTTTCTAACGATTGGATGGACTTCTTCTCTCCTATACGTTATGCCTCATGCGTATTTGTGTATCTGCTTCTGAAGCTGCTGATGTTTTAGGCATTTCCAACTCATTATAGCTTGAGGTAGAAGAGGTAGACCCAAATGTCCAGTGAACTTTGCTACTTTGGGCTTGGAGAAAACATTGAAATATTCAGCTTTGAAAGTTTAGGGGCAATCTGTGAATTGTAATTATGTCTCTTATTCAAGAGTTTATCTCCTGCTACTCTCTTTCCTATTCAGCTCTAGTTTATGAAGTTCGTAGTGGCATTGGATAATTTTAAATTAGTTTGGCTTAAATAATCTAGTCAGATCCAATTATTGTCAATTAAAAAGTGCATGCTTATTTAAGATACCTCAGTGTCTTCAGTCTTCACAATTCACTGACATTTATATGACATTTTAAACTTTATAAAACATTTTTCTCAGTGTATGTTGCTCCTGTGAAATAGTGAATTACCTGGTTTTTTAGAAGATTAATACCTATCAAAAGATGAAAGTTTTGCTATATACATAATGGAACCCATTACCTTTCCTCTTAATCTTCCTCATCTCCCCCTTTCTGTGGAGCTACATGTGTCCTTCTGTCACCACTGGGGTCACTACAGAATCTGGAGATGTGAAAGGGGCCCCCCACAGTTGCCCCGTTGGCTAGAGATAGACTTATCCTAGAGATAGACTTCCTTCTGCCTAACAAGGGAGCTGCTGATTGCCGCTATCTCTTGAGGGAGAAACTGTTTCCTCCTAAGGAAGGCCATACCATTTGTAGGTGGTGATAATTCCTGACATCAAGTCTGCATTGTCCTCTTCGTCAGTGTCCCCCATTGCTCCAGGTTCTGACTTGGTGAGAACAAGTCCTCTGTCTTTTAGAAATACTTGTAGGAAGCGTCCGGTGCCCCTTGGGCCACCCCTTCTCCTGTTCTTTTGTCCATTTCTCATCTGCTGTGAACTTGAGTGCCTCTTTCATCTCAGAGGCTCTCATTCACTCTTGCCAATTTGTCCTGGTCCTTCTTGAAGTGTGTCCCGTGCTAAACAAACTCTTTTCGACGTGGTCTGACTGGGGCAAAGGCCCTTGGGACAGTCAGTCTTTTTATTGGCCGTTTGGCTTTTCTTAACATCTGATAAAGTAGAATCCTGCTTTTTGGCTGCCATACGCTGATAACTCCTGTTGACCTTACTCAACTCTCCCCTTTCCCATATCTCTCCCATTTTCATTTGCCAAGTCTACCCTATAGCATTTCTTGCCTGGGTCCCCTGCTATCCATTCACAAGGTCACTATTTGAATTCAGGCCTTCACCTCTACCTCCTTAAATGGTCTCCTCTTCCCTTCAACTGCCACATGGCTTTCAGAGTAATCTTCCTGAGATACAAGTCTGACCATGTGATTCCTACTCAGAAGCCTTCAGTGTCAGCCCTCAGCCTGCCATATAACACCCTCTACAGTCTGGCTCCAGCCCACTGTTTCAAATTTATTTCCTGTTACTCTCCTCCACATGATCTGTGTTCCAGTCTGACTGCCCTGCTTGCCACTGAGGCAATAACTTGACATTCTGTCTCCTGTCCAGTGCCCATCTATGGGGCTTACAATGTGTGTCTTCTCCTTTATCTCTTAGAATCCTTAGGGAAAGTGCCACCTGCTGCCAGAAGCCTGTTTGAATGTTCCCTCCTCCAGCATTTCCTCAGGATACCCTGACTTCACTTAAACGGGATGGAGACCCGCCTCACCCCAACCATACCCTCTGCAGAAATAAACCTCTGCTTGGTTCTTTGTATCTCTGGCACCTAGTGCAGGCCTTTTCACCTTAGTGAGATGCTGAATAAATAAATGTTCATGAGAACCATGATTGGGAACTGAAATTATATGTAATTCAGTGGATTAATCATGAATATTTTTTGCCATTTTGGGAAAGTGAGACTATGGGTTGCCATATTCATCGCTGAAAGGAATAGATATTTAAAATAAGCTCATGTATTCTAGATGTAGTTTTCCAACAACACCTGTAGTTTAGGAAAATAAGCCTGTATATTTTAGCTATTGTAGGTATTTGAGGAGAGGTAAGAGAGAGCAAGTAGAAAGTGTTCATGTGTGTATGCGGTACTTTAAACCACAAAATCTAGACTTTCAGCAAGGTCAGATGTAAGAAACCTCATCTTTGATTTTTTATTGTCCATTCATTTCAGTCATATCTGACTCCATGAAACATTTAGGATTTTCTTGGTAAAGCTGCTGACATGGTTTGTTATTCCCTTCCCCAGATAATTTGACAGATGAGGAAATTGAGGCAAACTTGTTGAAGAAGATGAGTCGTCTTGGCTCCAGACCCAGCACTCTATCTACCTCTCCACCTACCTTATGCCTTCCTGGCCTTTTTTTGTTTTTTACAAGAATTTGAGTTTACTGGGTTATCCCATAACCAAGAGTCCAAACTTTACCTCCACAAGCCTTTCCTTCCTTCACTTCCTCCACTGCACAAGTGTGTGGTTGTGTGTGTGTGTATGTGTGTGTCCCCAACCCTCTCTACTTTTGAGAGACCTAGGACAGAATTTTTTTTAATTCTCCTGTCCTGGGGTCAATTCAGTAATCAATACTGACAGGTGAAGAGGAAAGGAAGGAGCTAAAGGTAAGGATAGAGCAGGGAAGAAAGAGAGGAAGGGAGAGACCCCAAGAATCCAAGTTCTGCTCCCATCACCAGCTACCTGGTTAGGGCCCCTGCTTGGGATTAGTGGCATAGTAATCTTGGACTGGGCAACGAGGTGGCGCCTAGACATAGAAAGCCAGGGTTGGAGTCAGGAAGATTCATCTTCCTGAGTTTGAATTTGATCTCAGACACTAGCAATGTGACCCTGGGCTAGTCACTTCACCCTGCTTGCCTCAGTTTCCTCATCTGTCAGATGAGCTGGAAAAGGAAATGGCAAACCGCTCCAGTATCTTTGCCAAGAAAACCCCAAATGAGGTCATGAAGAGTCTTGACAACAATCTTGGATGAGTAATTATTTACATTTAAATACTCCTTTATTGTCCCAAATCCAGCAAACACTAAGCAACCAGAAACAGCCCCCGCCCTTAAAGAACCTGTGGCTTGGCTATGGTATGGCTATGGGGCAGAGTTGGGAGTGGGGAAATGAAAGCATTTATGCCATTGAGGAAGTGCAGAGTAAGTAACCACTCGGCAGACCAGGAAAGGCTTCCTGGCAAAGTGTCCCAGAGCTGACTCTTAGAGGAAGTCACGGGTCCTCTGAGGGCCAGGTGAGGAGTGAGGATGGCTGCCAGGAGTTAGCGCCTCTGACCTCAGGCAGGTGAATGAGCAGGTCCTGTACTTTGGCAGCCAGACCCCAAGATTTTATTATTTTACGTGACCCTCGGTCTTCCTGTTTAAATATAGAGGAACTATGAAGCTTTTCTACTTTTTCAGTCCTCACAGTTTGTCCCCACTTTCCCCCCATCTACAGGAAAAGCCCCTCTTTAAAGTCGTGTTTTCACTTCGGTGTTTTCCATGACTGGATATATTGTTGTTTTTAACATCTGTTTGCTTTATTCCCTGGCATAATTCCCTTTCAGATTTCATAAATGCTTCTTGAATGGCACACCTTGGGACTGCTTTGTGATGATGGAAGGATGATCCCGGGTGCTTATGCCCTCTTCTCTTAAAGAGTAGTGGGCACAGGACAGTGAAAAGGCCTGGACTCTAGACTAGGGTCTTGGGTTGATCCTCTGGTTCTGCCATTTAATGAGCTGTGTGACCTTTGAGCAAGTCACATAAAACTTTCTGAATTTTCGTTTTCTCATCTGTAAAATAAAGGAGAGGAATTGAATGATCTCAAAAGCTTTTTCCAGCCCTAATATTCTGTAATTCTTCTTCCTCAGTTAAGGATTAACTCTGTTCTAGGCTTGAAGTCAAGAGCACCTGAACTCCAATTCAGCTCTAGGCACTTGCTGGCTTATGATACTGGACAAGTTGCCTTGGTTCAGTTTCCTTAACTATACATTGGGGATACTTGCTGTTCGGTCATTTTCAGTTGTGTCTCACTCTTCACGGGCCTGTTTGGGCTTTTCTTGGGAAAGATGGTGGAGTGGTTTGCCATTTCCTTCTCCAGCTCATTTTACAGATGAAGAAACTGAGGCAAACAGGGTGAAGTGCCTTGCCCAGGGTCACACAGGGGCTGGATTTGGAAAGATGAGTCTTCCTGACTCTGCCCTAAATTCTATGCACTGTGCCACCATTATTACACAATGAGAGGAAATTTCACCTGGTGTATCCTAGTTGAACTTACAGAGAAACAAATAAATTGGATTATAGAAATAAAAAAGATTAATTCTGGGACCAAATATTGGTGAGAAAATGTGTTGGAGATAGACTATATTTTCCTTGTGTCATTTATTCTCTACAAGTTTTCACTTAGAGTTATGTTGGGATAATGGGAAAATGGATATAGAATTGGAAGGGACCTTAGAGACCACTGAGTGCACATTTATAAATGAAGGGGAACTTGTTTAAAGTTACACCGGCTATCAAGTGGTCGAGTCTGGATTTGAACCTGGGTTCTCTCACTCCAAGTTCAGCACTCTTTCCTCTGCGTCATGTTGCCTCAAACAAAATGTTGCCCCCAGGATCCTCCGAGTTTCTCATCCATCTTTTCAAATGCACTTTTTGGGTTTCCTTTGCTGCTTTTTCATTTTCATCCTAGACCTGAAATGTTGGGGTCACTGTAGTTTCCATCCTTGATCTTTTCTCTTTATTCTCTCCCTTTATGGTTTTGTTCATTCCTAAAGCTTCAGTTATCAACCTTATGCAGATAACTTGGACATTTTTATATCCATGTCCACCCTCTTCCCAGAACTCTGGTCCCATTTTCCCAACTTTCAGTTTAATTATCTCCATCTCAGTGGAGCCCCCTAAGACCTCAAAACTAACCCCATCATTTCTCTCCCTCCTTTTGCCCCCACCCATGCCACTCCCAAATCTTCTGGAGAGTTGATTTCTCTTGATGGCACCACCTCTGTAGCTTATAACCTTGGAGTCAGCTTTGAAGCTTCCTCATGTACATCACAAATCCAATCACTTTGTTGTCTGTTTCTGTGTTTGATCACATCTGCCTTCTCCTAGCTGCTTTTGTTTATGCCATAATATTTTCACACTTAAAATCTCTCCAATCCTTTTACATTACTCACCACAATTCATTTTCCTAATGTATCACTGTTTATTATCTATCGTTCTTTAACCCAAAACTTTTTTTAATGTCTTCCTTTTGCCTACTGAATAAGAGAGAAACTACTGATTCTGGCCTTCCAGATCCTCCACAATCTGGCTTACCTTACCTTCTGTCCATATCCATGCCATCTCCATGCATGGACTCAATGCTTAAGCCAGTGGTACTACTCTGATTCTCAATCTTTTCTCTTTCATCTCCAAGCTTTTGCTCATGTCCCATCTCATTACTAGAATAGACTATCCCACCTCCCCAGGTTTATTTTTTGAAGTTCCTCCCTTCCTTCAAGACCGATTTCAGGTGCCAAGTCTTTCATGAATCCTTGCCTTTTTTCTCATGTCACTACCCCATGTGAAAGTGATCTACCCCTCTTCATATTTCTCATGATGTGGACCTTTCTACTTGCCTTTTTTTCAGCATTCATTTTTTTATAAGATTCCAAATCCCAATTTCTTCTCCTCTCCCTTCCACCCAAGACAGCAAGCAGTCTGATATAGGTTCATGTGTAATCATGTTAAACATATTTCCATATTAGACATGTTGTGAAAGAAACAGAACAAAAGGGGAAAACCACAAAAGAAAACCAAAAAATAAATAAATAAATGAAAATGGCATGCTTTTTTCTGCATTCAGACTCCATAGTTCTTTCTCTGGATGTGGATAGCATTTTCCATCATGAGTCCTTTGAAGTTGTCTTAGATCCTTGCATGGCTGAGAAGAGCCAAGTCTATGAAAGTTGGCCATCACACAGTGTTACTGTTACTGTGTATGATATTCTCCTGTTTCTGCTCACTTCACTCAACATCAGTTCATGTAAGTCTTTCCATATTTTCCCTGAAATCCTCCTGTTCATCATTTCTTAAAGAATAATAGTTTTCTATTAGATTCATACACCACAACTTGTTCAGTCATTCCCCAATTGATGGGCATTTCCTCAGTTTCCATTTCTTTGCCACCACAAAAAGAGCCGCTTCCATAACCCCTTTTAACAAAGAGACTAGAGTTTGGAGTCAGAAGACCTGAGGTTTTATAACCTTGGCGTCAACTCTGAAGCTTCCTCATGTATATCACAAATCCATCAGTTTGTTGTCTGTTCTGTTTGATCACATTTGCCTTCTCGGAGCTGCTTTTGTTTCAGCCATAATATTTTCAGACTTACAGACACTTAATGGCTGCGTGACCCTGGGCAAGGTACCTCGCTGCTCTCTGCCTCAGTTTCCTCATTTGTAAAATGGATATAACAATCATACCTACCTTCTTGGGGTTGTTGTGAGTATCAGATGATAATCAGAGATAATATTTGCGAAGTGTTTTGCAAACCTTAATGCACTCCAGAGATGCTGTTATGATGATGATTATTAAGATGGTTAACAACAGTTGATCCAAACATGGGGTCAATCCCCATTTAAAACTCCCAAATTATAGCCATCTATATCTTTATTCAAAGGTCTGGAAACTTTAAAAAGGGCTGATAAAAAAAAAATTAAAATGGAATGAAATGATAAAATAGATGACTTTGAGTAGGGAATGATTGCTGTTTCTTTGGAAATGACTATTTTAATTAAAAAATTTTTGACTATGCTTAAATAATAAAGACAATTACCACACACCTCTCCAAATACACTGTTCTTTAGGGAAATATCACTAAAAGACTTTGTGTATAGTCTAGGAGTATGGTGTAGATCAGTGGTGTCCAACTCAAGTAAGAATGGGAGCCCTGAGGGGCTGCATATTGATTTAGTTTTAAAATGTAATATTCTCTATGTTGTGTTGTATTTTTATTTATTTGTTAAATATATCTCAATTACATTTTAATCTGGTTTGGGCTACTTTAAGGAGCACTGGGGCAGTCACATTTGGTACCTCTAGTGTAGAAGATTTAAGTAATTTAGTATTAACAGATCATCAGAAAGATAGCTTTTAATGAAGATACCCTTGAATTTGTATAAAGTGCATTAAAGAAAAATATATGTTTTAGGTTAGAAAATTAGGGTGAAACAAAAGATATTTCTTGCTAGTTGACTTAAAGGCTGCTTTCTCTGTCCTTGACATCAGCATGGCATAAAGGTCCCAAAGAGTCTTACAAAATTAGTGTAATTTGTAGAACTTGGAAGTGGAAAAAAAAAGTTTACAGTCTTAAAGCAGACTTGGTTGCTCATTAGGTATGTGACTTAAGGAAAATCTTTTTGTTTTTTGCTTTAATTTCAGAAATGAAAAATGAGAAACTGAAGAGATTTAAATTGTGTGTGTGTGTATGTGTGTGTGTAAACTTGGAATCTATCTTTAATTCATCATGTTACAGATTTTAAAATCTTAAATTAGTTGCATGCAAATGCTGATAAAAGTCAGTTCCCATCTTGTATATTCAGAAGATTAGAGGAGAGCTAGCATCAGTTTAGATTTACCTGTGCTATTTTAATAGTTTTTTTTTTTAAATCATAAAGTAACAAGCAGGGTCATTAGTTGGCGATGAGGCTGGGTTGCACTAGTATGTTTTTATTTGTTTTATCTAACTAAAGGGGCATAAGCAGTATTCCTCTCCTTAGTACTTTCTGGGATAAACACTCCGCTACTTACTTGATTTTTCTTTAACGAATTAGAAAGAAGGAAGTTTTAAAGTTTTGTTGCATGTTTTTTTCTCAACATCAGGTGCTCTCAGTAAGCCTCAAACTGTGACTTTCATATCATGAGTCTGTGCTGTAGCCTAATTTTTTCTCTCATTTTTCTGTGACAGGGGGACCAGAAAGCTGAAGGAAAACTGGCTTTTCTGTAACTTGGTAAGTATTGCTGATGGGTAATAATCCAATATATTTAGTGTATTTTTGTAAAGACTTTTCTCCCAGAAATGAAACTTTGCTGTTTGTAATGAGTGAAAGTGAATTCTTGTCTTATTTTACATGGCCATCTCTCAGACGTACCTGGCGTGCTACTATATTTGATAACTTGTTAAAATGTAAAGGTCTTCTCTGCCAAAAATAACTTTAATGTAATAGTTAAGCTTGAGAATTGAAAAGTCAGAAAATTGAAAAGTTAAGGTCTCCATCGTGTTTGGATTATTTAATGTGCTTTTAATTGTAAGGGCCTTAATTTACGTGCAAAGCGGCTCAGTTAATTTAACTGTGGGACTTGGAAATTCCTGCCTCTTACGCATTTACATTCTTTACTTTGTGTTGCATTGGCCCCATCTACAATGTTGAACTTCTGAGTGCTCATACTTGTGTTGTTTTTAATGAAGGGAAAGTTTGAAGGAAAAAAAGAAGAAAGATATATCTTTTAATAAAAACTTTTTTAAAAAATCTACTTAAATTAAAAAAACCCTTTTAAGTCACCATGTAATTAGCTTTTTGGATGTCTAATTTAAGACTTTATGATTTGTATAGAACAGTTTCATGGCTAAGCAGCAAGTGAATATCAGCTCTTTTTGGAGAATACATTTTGATCCCCCCCCCAAAAAAAAAATCTTGGGCTTCCGCAGCCAGTAATCCAATCAGGAATGTCAGGCCTTTGACAGTCTACTGACAGTCTCTCTTTTTACTTTCTGTTAAATGGTGAGTAGCTTAATACAAAAGTTGGAGACCTCCTTTAATCTTGTGGAGTGCCACTCTGTCCCAAGTGTGGTGCTTTGAAAGCAGAAGGAAGCGTAACCACTGTGATATATCCCTAATGACTATTATCTCATGAAACTTTCCTTTAACTTTGAATCTACTCTTTAGTAGTGGTAAGGGAAATACGTCCTTTTACCCTTGCAGTTAAGGGTGTAAATTTTGTAAGGTCTCCACGCTTTTCAGTGCAGCCAATAGTCACGGAACAGCCTTTCACTTAGGTGTGAATCACCCTGAGATCTTGTCCACGCTAGAATTATGTTCTAATTCATTGCTTTCCAGCTCTTTCCATCATGTGGATACATGTACTTCTTATCTTCCATGCACCTCATGTTCAGTAGTAAAAGTTGGTGCACAGAGTCATCAGGTTGTTGGTGTGCTTTTGACATACACTTAGCTTCAATCAGGTAGCTGCAGAAGAGAGAAGAATGCTCCTGTCACAGGATTCAGGACCAGTGGTGGCCCAGGAAGTTAGACTGAAGAGCTGCTATTACAACTATTGCTCTGAGTAGTAATTATTCACAGTCAAGATAAGGACGGAGCTGGATTCTCTTCTAACGATACAGGGAGGATAAGTATGACTTGATGGGAGGTGGGGGTGGAGGTGAGAAAGTGGAAGGAGAAGGAGGTTGAAGGGGAAGGCTTGGTTTGCTGGGGTTCCTAACTGAGGATTTTCTGGTAAAGTAGTGTGATACAGAACACTTTAACTAGCTGAGTTGTTTTTGATCACTGTCTGACTCTGTCATTTATAACTCTAAATCTGAGGAATGATATTTCTATCATAACTGACTTGCAAATCAAGTGTGGACATTCTATCGTTTTCACAGTACTTTTTATGTACTCTAGAACTATATCAGAATATTTGAAATATTAAAAAATTGCTAAATGATAAACATAGCAATCATATGAAAAGATAACATAACGAAATGAGTGCTGACCGTAAAATAAATTGGGATCCAGATTCATGTCCTACCTTTGACACTTTACTCTCAGTATTGACTGTGGGCAAGTTTCTGAACCTGAGCCTTCTTCCTCACCTATAACATGAAGATAGTCATACCTGGAGGACCTACCTCACAATGCATTGTAAGGATCCAATAAGTTAGTATGTATAAAATACTTTGTAAACCTTAAAGTGTTATATAAATGTCAGTTATCATGATTCAGTCTTTTTATGTTGTTTTATTAAGACATTGGTACAGTAAGGATTATTTAAGTCTTTCATAGTAATAATAACTAATGACCAGATCATCCCAAGAGCTATTACAGATGAAGCTGGATGGAGGACAACATTTACAGTGCTTCTTAACCTTATTGTATAATTTACCCATTTCACTGTTTGGTGAAGCCTTTGACTTCCTCCTCAGAATCAAGTTTTAAATGCAAAAAAACTTTATATAGGATTACAAAGAAAAGCAATTATATTGAAATACAGAGGTAATTTTTCCCTTCCATATTAATGTACCTCCCTGAAATCAATCCACGGACCCCAGGGTAAGAACCCCTGAAATACATAGAAAGTGGGAGTAATTCGCGAGTGTTTCTGTAACAATCCATTGTAGCCACTAACAACAGTAGAACTACCATATTTGAGCTCATAACTCCTCAATACCCAAGTTGTTGTATGAAAAGATAGAAATGTCATTTAGGAATATGGAATTGAGAAGAACAGCTGGATGTTAGACCAAGAACATACATAAGAAACTGTGCTTGAGGCAATACAATTTTGAAAGCATCAAGACTGATTTTTGAGATACTTCAATGAGGGGAAAACATCAAATAATTGTGAAAAAAATGAATGACATTGTTACCCTCTTCCCCCACCCCCAAATAAACAGGAGGACATTGGTAACTCATATGCAATTCATATGTCTACTTTCCATTTCTGTAAAATCTTCAAGCAAAGATGTCCTGGATGGAAATATGAGTTGGGTATAGATATACTTATATAAACCATTTTCTGCAATAGACCACATCTTTGCAATAACACAATTTGAGAAATATGGAGGCTACAAGATCTTGTTATGTGTTTTGATTTTTTTAAAAGTTGCTCTCCAATACGTTGTCTCCTATGCATGTGGTCAGATTATATAGGTTTCCTTGATAGAGGTAGCACAGAAATGTACCTTAGTTTTCTGATTACCAGTATCAAATTAGGCATAAAACTTGGAGGCTCCTGTCATAGAGAATACAGAATCCAAATTGGAGTGAAATTTCCTCTAGATTGTGGGGTCTTCCAGGTATTCAGGTTTATTTTTGCTTTTGTGCTCATTGAATAAGCTTTGCAATAATACAGGGCCTCAGTTCATGACCATTTAAGAGCTTTGGCCTGACAATCCACACAGGAAAAACCAAATAGATGAAAAATACCATTATACAGACTCTGAAATATAGTTACATGGACAATTCATTAAGTTTGACCTTCAGCAACTATACCTTGGATTGGCTCTGCATATGAGCAGAGCTTCCTTTAGAATTGATTTAAGAAGAAAGGAGCTTTGTTTGTATGTGGAAAATTAGACATCACTTTCATTAATTCCAAGAGGCTCCCGGACAAACCTCATCTTTTTTTAAGCTTTAGTGTTTTCCAGTTGGCACATAAATGTGAAGTTTGAATGCCAAGTTTCAGAGAGTGCAACTCCGATGGGCTGGACATGTTGTTTGAATGCAAGAGGTGTGCTTGCCAAAAAGACTGTTTTGTGGAGAACTCGCATGGGGCGGGAGATCACATGGTGGTCAGAAGAAGCGACACAAGGACATTCTCAAGGTCTCTCTCAAGAACCTTGAATTTGACTGTGCAACATGGGAGACCCTGCACAGGACCATTCAGCGTGGCATGCCCACATCAGAAAGGGCACTGTGCTGTATGAGCAAGGCAGAATGGAGACAGCACAAAGTAAACACAGGATGCGCTATCTGCGCCCAACCTGCGGTAGAGCATTCTGAGCTCACATTGATCTGATCAGCCACAGCTGGACACGTTGAAGCTTCATTTTATCTTGGTGATGACATTTCAGGCCTCCTCGAGAATGAAGAACAAGAACAAAAACAGAAACAAAACGGCTGTAAAGTACAAGGCAGGTGACCCAAAAGGCAGTGGAAAGGTGCATGACAACACAAGTGTAATAGACTTGCTGGGATTTTCAAGACGTAGTATAAGAAGTCTTAGCCATATGTGTGATTGGAAAGGAGGCAGGGCAGTCATTTAGTAAAAAGATGAAATTCCAGAAGGATCACCTGCACTGGTACCTCCACATATACAAAGGCCAGAGGAAGGTCTCTCTGGAGGACTTGTGTATGGAAGAGTGACATGATCTTGGCCTGAGTCTAAGAAGAAGCATTGAAGCACACAGTGTTAATGAGTAAGCATAATAATAACAGCTCATTTACATAATAACACTCAAACATTTGGCTGAAGCCCTGTAAAGTGGTAGTCTACGTATTATTAGGTCCTACTATCCCTATTAAGGCTCTGTTCCCTTTCTCAACCATCTTTCTATGCTAAGTCTGTATTAGCAAGGACCCCAGCATACACAGGAGGGCCTGCTGCTTTTCTAAAAGGAAAGCAACTTTTGAGTTGACTTCTTCTCAGGCTTCCTTCCCAGTGTCTCTGCAGCATTTGATGTTGCTGACCAGAGAAAACTATGTCCTGTTTCTCCTGCTTGTTGCACTGCTCCTCCCTAGTCTCTTTGCTGACTTAACATGCCCCCATCATTACTGTCAGTGTAGCCCACAGTTCTGTCCTAGGCCCTCTTCTTCAGTCTTTGCAGCATCATCACTCATGACTTTTAATTATCTCTTCCAATTATTCCTCTTCTGTCTCTCCAGCCAGTCTCAGTCTTTAGCCTGAGTGCCATTCCCACTCATGGGATGGGTAAAGTGATTCTGGGGGGCAGAGCCAAGATGGCAGAGTAGAAGGATGGACATGTAGGAGCTCTCCCCCCATAGCCTATAAAATACCTGTAAAAAATGACTCTACACCAATTCTAGAGCAGCAGAAGCCACAGAACAACAGAGTGAAAGAGATTTCCTGCCCAAGACAGCCTGGAAGGCTGACAGGAAAGGTCTATCGCACCAAGCTTGAAGCAGAGTGCAGCCCACTGAGAGCAGCCCAGCCTTGGCCTTGCAGCACTGACAGGACTGGAGCAGGTTTCAGGATGTGGAATCACGGGGAATAGCTGTGGTTCCCAGATTTCTCAGCCCACAAATTCCAAAGACAGCTTCAAAGGTCAGTGAGAAAGCTCTTTCACCTGGGTGAGAAGGGAACTGGTCTGGCCTGAGCCTCAGTTCCAGGGTGGCGGCAACCAGTATGGTGGCAGCATCCATTTTTGGAGCCCTCGGCCTAAAGACCCTAGGGGAATTGAGTAACTGATCTGAGTTTCAGTCCTGAATGGCAGTCCTGGGATGAGGAGGAGCACTGGCTTGGTGGACCTGGTGGAGGCTCTGGAAAGGGAATTCTACTCGCAGATCCTGGGCAGAAAAGCTTGTGGTTGCTCCCAGACCAGAGTGCAGGACAAGAGAGGAGTAAACTCCTCTCTTATGATTGTGCCACCTTGGAGGAACTGAGAACTTACAGGTCCCTAGAGTTTCACTTGTCAAAGGACTCAAAAGTCAAGTAACTGGCTGGGAAAATGCCCAAAGAAGGGGAAAAAATAAAACTATAGAAGGTTACTTTCTTGATGAACAGGTATTTTCTTCCATCCTTTTGAATGAGAAAGAAAAAAGCATACCATCAAAGGAAGACATAAAAGTCAAGGCTTCTGCATCCAAAACTTCCAAAAAAAGTATGCAGTGGTCTTAGGCTATGGAAGAGTTCCAAAAGAATTTTGAAAATCAAGTAAGAGAGGTGGAGGGAAAATTGGGAAGAGAAATGAGAGAGATGCAAGAAAATCGTGAAAAGCGAGTCAACAGCTTGCTAAAGGAGACCCCAAAAAATGCTGACGAAAATAACACCTTTAAAAATAGACTAACCCAAATGGCAAAAGAGGTCCAAAAAGCTGAAAAGGAGAAGAATTCTTTAAAGAGCAGAATTAGCCAAATGGAAAAGGAAATTCAAAAGGTCACTGAAGAAAATAGTTCTTTAAAAATTAGAATTGAGCAGATGGAAGCTAATGACTTTATGAGAAAACAAGATATTACAAAACAAAACCAAAAGAACGAAAAAATAGAAGACATTGTGAAATATCTCATTGGAAAAACAACTGATCTGAAATTAGAACCAGGAGAGACAATTTAAAAATTATGGAATTACCTAAAAACCATGATCAAAAAAAGAGCCTAGACATCATCTTTCATGAAATTATCAAGGAAAACTACCCTGATATTCTAGAACTAGAGGGTAAAATAAATATTGAAAGAATCCACCAGTCACCTCCTGAAAGAGATCTGAAAATAAAAACTCCAAGGAATATTGTAGTCAAGTTCCAGAGTTCCCAAGTCAGGGAGAAAATATTGCAAGTAGCTGGAAAGAAATAATTTGAGGATTGTGGAAATACAATCAGGATAACACAAGATCTAGCAACTTCTACATTAAGGGATCAAAGGGCTTGGAATATGATATCCCCAAAGTCAAAGGAACTAGGATTAAAACCAAGAATCACCTACCCAGCAAAACTGAGCATAATACTTCAGGGGAAAAAGTGGTCATTCAGTGAAGTAGATGACTTCCAAGCATTCTTAATGAACAAGCCAGAGCTGAATAGAAAATTTGACTTTCAAACACAAGAATCAAGAGAAGCATGAAAAGGTAAACAGGAAAGAGAAATCGCAAGGGACTTACTGAAGTTGAACTGTTTATATTCCTACATGGAAAGATAATGTTTGTAATTCTTGAAACTTTTCTCAGTATTTGGGTACTTGGAGGGATTATACACACACACATCTAAAAAAAATAAAATTAAGGGGTGAGAGAGGAATATATTGGGAGGAGAAAGAAAGAAATGGAATGGGACAAATTATGTCTCATAGAAGAGGCAAGAAAAAGCTTTTTCAATGGAGGGCAAAGTGGGGGAAGGTGAGAGGGAAGAAGTGAAGCTTACTCTTACATTTGGCTTAAGGAGGGAATAACATGCACACTCAATTTGGTATGAAAACCTATCTTACATTACAGGAAAGTAGGAGAGAAGGGGACAAGTGGGGTGAAAGGGATGATAGAAGGCAGAGCAATGGGAGGAGGGAGTAATTAGAAGTAAACACTCTTGGGGAGGGACAAGGTCAAAAGAGAATAGAATAAATGGGGGGCAGGATAGGATGGAGGGAAATACAGCTAGTCTTACACAACGCGACTATTATGGAAGTCTTTTGCATAACTACATATATACATCCTGTATGGAATTGCTTGCCTTCTCAGTGGGGATGGGTAGGGAGGGAGGAAGGGAGAGAAGCTGGAACTCAAAGTTTTAGAAAGGAATGTTGAGAATTGTTTTTGCATACAACTGAGAAATAAGAAATACAGGTAATGGGATATGGTAATCTATCTTGCCCTACAAGAAAAGAGAGAAGATGGGGATAAAAGAAGGGAGGAGTGTGACAGACAGGAGGGAAGATTGGGGGAAGGGGTAATCAGAATGCACAGTGGCTGGGGGTGAGGGAAGAGGAGAGATGGGGAGAAAATTTGGTACTCAAAATCTTGTGGAAATGAATGATGAAAACTGAAAATAAATTAATTTTTAAAAAAGTGATTCTATTCATTCAGAAATACAAGGTAAAATCATTTTGTTTAATCATAATGAAAAAATCCTAGCTTTAGTGCCTTTTGACTCTGAATGGAGGATTTCAAGGTGAGAAAGCTCCCTCTGAGGGGAGTTTCATTCTTTTTTTCCCCACTCCCAATCTTTGACAGTTTCCTAGGGCACTGAGAGATTGTGTGGCTTTCCCATGCTCTCACAACTGGTGTATGTGTTAAAAAGTGGAATGTAATCTCAAGTCTTCTTGGGGTCTTTGCTCTGTCTCTGTCTCTGTCTCTCTCTCCCTCCCTCCCCCTCCTCACTAGTTCATTCTGTGTCTGTTTCTCTCAGTGTAGATTTTAAAGTTGAGATTGTACAATCTTATCAGCTAAACGCCAATGTTGAATAACTTCAATAAAAAAAAGAATAGTTTAGGCATCTTGATTGGTGCTACTTAGGTTTTTGAAAATGATATACATTGGCTTTATCATGGAGAGTAATATTTGCATAGTCAGACAAATGTTTGTGTCAGATGATAAAAAACGCCATGCCTTAATACATGGAACCAATGCTGTGACCATGATTAGGTTCACCTTAACCCATCACATTTATCACTTTTAAAACATTAAAAACGGTCAACCTAGAACTCCTTCTGGAACAAATTACATTTAAAAATTGTCTAATGAATTTAGTAAGGAATACATTTCTTCGTTATACAATAAGCAGACCAAATAAAATGAGTTATTTAAATTTAAAACATTTTTACTTTTAAAGGGTTCCACTCATAATGTTTTGGCCTTGTGGCTGTGAAGAACATTTGTATTTATTTTTTTCACTAGTCAGAGAAGGAGGATGATATGGGAAAAAGAGCCCTGGGTTTGGAGTCAGAGGACCCAGGTTCAGATATGCACCCTCTGCCCCTTCCTCCTGGGGGGACTTGGGTGATCCACCTGCTTTCTCTGGGCCTTGGCTCCTCCTTTACAAGAGGAAAGTGTTGAAGGAGATGGCCTGCAAGGCCTTCCAGCTCTGATCTGTGCTGCCTGAGGGGGAGACTGATGGGCCTCTTTTGGGGGAAGGGTCTGGAAAGAACCTCCTCCTCCCCCTTAGTTTGTGGCACTCTTACTTGTTTTTGTTTCTAAGTGAGGTGAGTACTTGGCATTTACCAAGGAAAAGCCCCTCCCTGTGCTTTTTCTCAGAAGCAGGCAGCATGAGCTCCAGGCTTCATGAAGCCAGGCTTGTCATTGACATGTAGGACCTCCATGTTATGCCTGACTTTTTCCATTGTCAAGGAATGCGTTGGGCCACATGAAATTTGCTGATGGTTCCTTCACCTTTTGCTCCACATTTTTGAAGTTGCTGTTTATTTTTAGTACACATAAATTGAGCTGGTTGATACTTCACTGATTAGTGTGGTGCTAATTGCTCCTATCAGTATAGAGGAAAGTGAACTTTGAGGGAGTCAAGGCTTTCTTTAATGGATATTTCTGACCTTTAAGATCAATTAGTCCCATAGCCATATTGTACAAATGAGGAGACTGAGAGTCTAAATTACTTTACCAGAAGTCACGCACATAGTAGTGAAGTAGCAAAGACAGAATTAAAATCTGGGTTCTTTCACTTCAAAGTCAATACCCCTTCTATACCACATACTATTTCTTCTTCCTCAGCTCTAGTTTAGAACTCGAGTCAGTAGAAAATGTTACAGAAACATTTTTAGTTAAATTTCTAAATTTATTTTCAAAGATAACACAAAAATATAACCTCAATTTTTGGTTAAGATAAAACTTTTGATTTTTCTATTTAATTGATAAAAATTGATTTTTTTTATTTAATTAAAATATCAAGTTAAAAAGGAACCATAAAATATTAGTTTGAGCCCCTTTAGTATGGAAAGTGATCAGATTTTTAAAAATTGGCTATTACACATATTCAGCAGTCTTTGTATAATTTTTTAACATCTTAAATAAATATCTTAGTGGTTCTAGCAATTTCATATGTGTATAGTTGTTCTTAAGTTCTGGGCTTTAGAAGTATCTGCACAGCAGTGTTCTTTTGTCTCTTTTATTAGTGGAGTTTCCCTTTCATCCAACTGTGACCCTCCTCTCTTTCTAATCTCTGTGCCAAACACCTTACCTCTATGAAACTGTTGAATGGATGACATTTTTTTCCCCTGTCCTCACAAATAGAAATGCATAAAAGCTTTCCATTTCTGAGCTGGCCTTGCCCAGATGACAGTATTTTGAAGTTTGATTAATATAGTGTTTAAGTGCAGGGAGAAAGACTGCCATTAATGAGTGGAAGTGTTTTAACAAGTGTATTGAGCACTATGACGTTCACAAGAATCAATTCAGTAGTTCAGAGGAATCCATTCCACCTACACTCCTTTCATTTTTAACTTTTAGGAAAGTTAATGTTAAGTATGGAATTTATCCCGGGTTAGGCAGGTTTGGGGCATTTATACTATTACTGTCAGTATTTTTCGTGTTAAATGTAATGGGAAGATTTCATGATCTGCAGTGAGAAGACATCATTTGGAAGAAGGCTGAAGATATTGTAGAATTAGCAGAAACATTCGAAGAAGTGGAGAAGTTGGAGGATGGAGTTGCAGACTCTACAGGAGGCCCTTAAAGTGGAAATTCAGGTTCATCAGGTAAGTTCTGTTCTTGGGTGTTTTATTCTCCCATATAACATTATCGTTTAATAACCCATTTTAACAGCCAGCCCCTTTCTGTTGCATCTGTTTTTAGATATTAGTCATGAGTTGTGTTATTCCACTATTAATATCACTAAGCAGATTCAGTGATCTGAAATAAATATGTATTAATCACCTTGGATGGGTAACACACTGGGCTAGTTAGTAGAATCAGTACAAAGAAGGAGCCTATGGTGAGGAAGCATGTGACCAAGGAGCTGCTCCTGGGAAGATGGGAATGACTTGGAGTGACTTGCTTAAAAAGCACAGGTACAGTTTTGTGTAGGCTCGAGTTGGAATCAGCAGCAGAATGTGGCTGTCCAAGAGAGGCTCCTCCAGTCTTAAGTTGCTTTACCAAGCATCTGGTTTTCAGGTCTCAAGACTGTGCTCTGATCTGGTCAGAACACATGCGGAGTGTTGTGAAAAGGAGCACTGATGGGCAACCAGTATCTCACCCATCATCAGAGAGAGCATTTTGGCAGAATTGGGCATGCTGAGTCTGGAAAAGAAAGGACTTGGGAGAGGGGTACCAGATGACTGTCTCTCAATATTGAAAAGGCTGACAAGTACCAGATGGGGCAGACACATTTCCTGTGGTTCCAGGGGCAAAAGTCAGCAGTGCCAGGAAGACACAAGACTTTGGCTCATTACAAGGAAGAACTTACAAGCAGTTAGAGCTACCTTAGAGATGTCACACACTTGTCAGATGACAGGTAGTGAATTCTCTTTACTACCAGTACAGAAGAGCTGAAAAACCACTTGTTGGAGGTACTGTCAAGGGGGTCTCTGTGTTGGAATTGTCTATCCAAACTCTCTACCCACCTTAAGACTCCATGATCCCAAGCTTCTCTTGCAGAAAAAGGGAGCTGAAGATTGTTTTCAGTTACTAAAACATTTGATAACTGGCTAAAATGTCTAAAGGTGAACTTTTCTAGATGCTTCAGGATATCTGAAAGATCTAGTTTATGTGGGAAAATGTTACATGCAATTTTATTAATTAGGAAAATATTTAACTCTAGTCCCAAGTTTGATGATAGTCTTAGTCATCAAGCAACTCCATTTCATGTTCCCCAAACCTTGATTAGGTTAAATAAAAAGTGCGTTTGAATTTCACAAGTTTTGTATTTTTCACCAAGAAGTCAGGCTGAGTAAACCTTTTTATAGGTTTCTAGCTCTAAAAAGGTTTACCTTAGACTACCAAATAATTAGCCCTTACAAGATAAAGCCAGAGATCAGGAATGGCCCTGTTTTAGGTACTAGATGGATCTTGTGCTTGTGCTCCAAAACATGTTACATCAGATCCCTTCATCATCTAAAGATGGAGTCTCTCAGTGCACTGTCAATGCAAGTTCACATTTACATTGCACTTTAGGGTTGTGAAACTTGGCCTACATTCTCTCATTTGAAAGGTAATCACTAGCTGTGCAGTTAGGAAGAAAACTTTTTTTTAAAATTCTCATAGAGAGCTAGCTGTTCCTTTTCAGAGCAGCCTTGAACTTCTGAAAATGGGCAGGGTAGCCATAACCACTAGATTGGTCAGGTGACCTAGAACCAGACTGGGTGAGCACTTAGGAAAGGATCTTCAAGGAATGCTAAGAAAAAAAATAGCATTACAGGAAGAAGCCTTAGTAAAAATTGAGCTCAAGTGGGCCTTTGCTTGTATTGGGCTCCTCCTGAAAGTTTCTACTTTGGAATGAGCTATCACAAAAATCAGTGTCCCAGGTGAGATCTGGTTTGGATGAATGCAGTCAGCCTACTTGATTGGTTCTTTTTTGTGGCTTCGTGATTCACTGTCCTTCTTCCCCTTCTGACCTAAGTAGCTGCTGCTGCTGTGGTGCTTCTGGACTCAACGGTAGCCAGAGAACTGGGTGCTGTACACAGATAGGTCCCCAGTATTTGCCTTTTCCATATTCAGCCGCCACTGGTGTGCTTCTCTTCGGAACAGACTTGAATAGTCTTGAATGCAGAGACTTCTGGGTGTGATAGATAGATAGATAGATAGATAGATAGATAGATAGATAGATAGATAGATAGATTTCATTTTGTTTGGCCTTAATTCTGGTACTACTAAGACAGGATCAGTCCGCAAATATTGATTTGTTAAGCAGCACCTAGAATGTACCAGGCCCAGTGTTTTATACTAATAAGCTGAAAGTATGTCATTATTCTGGTTTAGTTACATTGGAAGACCTCAGTTCTCATCAACTGAGGAAGACTCAGTTCAGCCTCAGGGCTAAAATGGAACTCTCTGAATAAAAATATTTTCAAAGATGATTTGATGCATTTCAGAATTTGATTGTGGAGAGAGTATATTTTAGATACCTGGATTTGCAACTGTTGAGTCGTTGTACATGATATATGCTAAAATGCTTGTGGAATCAATGCCTTCGGTTCATCATAGATGAGGATAGCATGCCTGTCCTGGGCAGCTGTTATTCTTGTGCCTTTTTTCCTTAATTGTTTTCATGAATTGTTCTAGTAGACACTTAGGGCAAGTACTATTTAAACCTTTTGGAATATATCCTTCTGTTGAGAAGGAGAAAGGGTATTGAGTAAATCTTTAAGATAAAAACGCTTGAAAGAATGTGAATAGGCAATGAAGAAACAAAGCTGTCAATCTGCAGATAATATGTTGGCATACTTACTGTATACTTGGATACTTCTAGAAAATCAACTAAAAAACTAGTCAAAATAACTAACAGCTTTAGCAAAGTTACAATGTATAAAATAAATCCACATAAATCATCAACATTTTTTATGAGTGATCAACAAAATCCAGTAGGAAGAGATAGAAAGGGAGACTCCATTAAAAATAACTGCAGAGTATAACATACTTAGGAGTCAGCCTGCCAAGACACATCCAGGAACTATATTTACAAAACACCTTTCACAGGAATAGAGATACAACTAAACAATTGGAGAAATATTCATTGTTTATGGGTAGGCTGAGCCCGTATAAATGACAATTCTACTTAAGTTAATTTGCTTATTCAATGCCATACCAGTCATTGCCAAAGAATTATTTTATAGTCCTAGAAAAAATAATAACAAAATTCATCTGGAAGAACAAGAGGTCAAGAATATCAAGGAGATGAATAAAAAAAAGTGAAAGAAGGGGTCCTAGTAATACCAGATATCAGACTATGCTACAGCAGACAATCATTAGAACAGTCTAGTACCATGTAAAAAAGAGAGTTGGTGAATCAGTGGAATAGATCAGGTATATGTAACGGCAAGGACCCCAACGTACACAGGAGGGCCTGCTGTACAGGTTCTTAAATCTGCTTTTCTAAAAGGAAAGCAACTTTGGAGGGGTCAGCAATCTACTTTAATCAAGTACATGGATCATTCACTTAGTTCATGGGTAAAACACAGCACCCTGAACTTAAGAGAAAATACAAACAGAGAAATAAAGACCAACAGATGGATCCAACTGTCTGACCATCACATATATACGTAGTTAGCAGAGAAGGAAGCACCAACATGTGGGTTTTCAAGGCAGAGTCACTTCTAGTGAGTAAACCCCAAAACAAAACCTCACCTTGTAGTATATATACACTTTTCAGAGCTAGAGGGCATCACAATCTTTGAGAACCAGTGCCTCATTAGAAATGAACAACAGAGGTAGACCTTCCTACAAAACAAATCTCCCCTAATCAAGTTTCCTTTAATGGGCAAGCCAGTTAATGGGTGGGGATGATCTTTAACTCTCATTAACATAATTAACTTTCTAGTACACAATGTATAGAAATAAATAATCATAAGAACCTAGCGTTTGGCAAACCCAAAGATGCAAGTTTTTGGAGCAGGAATTCACTATTCAACAAAAACTGCTAGGAAAACTACAAAGTAGCTTGGTGAAACTCAGCATAGACTAACATCTCATACTATATACCAAGGTAAAGTCAAAATGGGTACATGATTTAGATATAAAGGGTGATATCAGCAAATCAGAGGAGCATGGAAAAATGTACTTCCAAGATGTATGGAAGAGGGAAGATTTTTATGACCAAATGAGCTGGAGAAAATTATAGGAGGTAAATGGATAATTTTGATTACATTAAATTTTAAATTAGTTCTTGCACAAACAAAGCCAATGCAACCAAAATAGAAGGAAAACAGAAAACTGGGGAAATGTTTTTGCAGCAAGTTTCCTTGATAAAATCTCATTTCTCAAGTATATAGAGAACTGAGTCAAATTTATAAAAATTTGAGGCATTCTCAATGGTAAAAAACACAAAACAGGCAACTTTCAGAAGAAATCACGTGAAAAATGCTCTAAATCACTATTACTTAGAGAAGTGCAATTCAAAACAGCTGTGAGATATTACTTCACATCTATCAGATTGGCTCACATGACAGAAAAGGAGAACAAATTCTGGGACATGGAAAAACAGGGACAGTAATACTCAGTTTGTGGAGTTGTGAACTGGTCCAACCATTTGGGAGAACAATTTGGAACTACACGCAAAGGGCTATAAAGCTGTATATACTCTTTGACTCAGCAATACCACTACTAGGCCTGTGTTCCAAAGAGAGCCAAGAAAAAAGGATCTGTATGCATAAAATATTTATATGTTTTTTTGTGGTGACAAAGAATTAGAAAATGAGGGGACATCAATCAATTGGGAAATGACTGAACAAGTGGTGGTATATGATTGTGATCAAATATTAATGTGCTATAAGAAATAACATGCAGGATGGTTTCAGAAAAACCTGGAAAGACTTCTGTGAACTGATGGAAAGTGAACTGAGCAGAACCAGAACATGATACACAGTAACAGCTCTACTGTTAGTGATCAGCTGTGAAAGATGTTCCTACTTTGTTCCAGACAGTGGTCCATGGTAGTTCCAAAGAACTCATAATGAAAAATGTATCCATCTCCAGAGAGAAGTGATGAACTCTTTGGAGCAAATCGAAGCACATTTGTTTTACTTTTAAAATTTTTCTTGCCTTTTTTTTTTTTTTTTTGCACAGCATGGCCAATATGGAAATGTTTTGCGTGACTTCACATGTGTGATGTGCAGCATATCGTTTGCCTTCCCAGTAATGGGAGGAGAAGCTGGAGGAAGAGAGATTGTAACTCAAAATTTTTTTAAATGAATGTTAAAAAAAGATAAAATGATTTGCTATATCCCTTTAGTAGAATAGACTGTATATTACTGAAATATGAATTTGGTTTAGTAAATACAAGCACCTGCTCTATATGGAGACTGAGATGGGGCCTTATTTTCCAGGAGTTTCATAGTTTTGTAAGCTGGATTCAGACAAATGTAATACAAAGTGAAATGTATGAGAATGTTTTAAGCTTAGAGAAAGTTCTTTGGCAGGAGCCCTTCCTCAGGAAGGGTGAGTTCATTAGCATATCAGAAGAAGACTGAAGGTGGAAAAATAAATGAATTAGACCTGTAAAATGAGGAAAGAAGTTGGGTGTGTCTATGTGATTGCTCCTAAGAGAGTCCTTTATAGTGGGGAGTTGGCCATAAGAGCTACTATCAGGAATGACAAAGGACCAAAGATCTTAATTCCAGAAAATAGAGAGAGAAGGGGAAACTTTGAAGTGATCTGTATAGAGTACAGGATGTCTTTCTCCCCTAGCCCAGGAATTGTTATCTCAGTCTTGAAAAGTTGTGGGTTCCCCTCTTTAGGAATGTCAAAACAAAACAAAAGCTAGATGACCACTTGTCAGGAATGTTATAGGGCAGCAGTGTCAAACTCAAATAGAAATGGAGGCCATTGAACTCTCCTGAAGAATCCTTGTGGCTACATAATGGCTTAGAAAACCACACATTCATGTTATCTGTGTTTTATTGTATTTCTTTTTATTTTGTTAAATAGTTCCCAATTACATTTTAATCTAGTTCCAGCCTCAGTCCATAGTGTCTATGGCCTGTGTATTTGACACCTGTGTTGTAGAGGGCATCATTGTTCCTGTTAGAAACATGCTTGACGCACACAAAGGTATCAAGGAAAGTTTATTATAGCAGAGTTCAGAGGAATTGGACGCTCTGACCAAAGCTGACTCCACACCTCTTCAGGAGAAGAGAGTGCCTTGTACATTCATTCCCCCTGAACGAATGAGTAGCTCCCAAGTGAGGCTATAGGCAGACTACAGTTTGTTCAGACCAATGCAAGCCTTTTATACTGTTCCGAATTTTGGGCCTCCTGCCGCACCATCTGTTGTTCACGTGACTTAGCATTCTCCTGTCTGATAGGCTTCCCCTAAAATACCTCGTCAAGCCTGCACACAAGTCTCTGACTTTTAATTTGACTATGCTAGGTCACAAGTCTGATTAACTATCCCCACTCCAAGCTGGAAGTTTTTACCCCAGGGAAACAGAACTCTTTCTTTGTTTCCCAATCCCCCATGGGGGGGATTACATCATCTCTGAGGTTTGGTGATTTTGGAAGTTTGGTCAGCAGAGTTCAGGATGGAATCATGGAATGACAGAGCCTCACTCTTTTAATGGAGCGTCTTGTGAATAATTTTTTTTCCTGAGGAGAATGCTGGGGTAGTCGCCATCTTTCTTAGCGACACCCATATAGTTGCTTCAGTAAGAGTTAGGTTACAAGTCCCTACAAGGGATTGGTATCAGGCTCAGACTGGGGAAAATTGGAAGCTTGCCCAGCTTCCAGATGGGGTTGAGTTAGTGAATGTTTGACTTTAATGGGTAAAGGGTAGATGTGGTTGTGTTGGAGACAAGGCCTATGATTTGCTACTGGAGGTAAGGAAGAAAGGGACCCATTTTTCTATCCCGTATAACTCTTGACTTGTGCCCTCCACCCCAAGATAATTCTCCTAAGTTATATAAAGGAGCAATGTGAAATAAAGCTGAATGGGTAAATTGGAATTAGGTTTGGAGGAGAAGGGGAACAAGGGAAGGGAACCAGCATTATTAAATTATTAAAATAGTAACATTTCTATAGTGCCTACTTCATGCCTTGCCCTGTGCTAAGCACTTCATGAATATTATCTCATTTGATTTTTACAACAGCCTTAAGAAGTAGATGTTATCATTATCCTCATTTTACAGTTGAGGAAACTGAGGTCTTTAAGAGTTACTGTAGGACAGAGTACAGATGGCAGAGTGAGAGTCAGCATTTTTGCCCAGCTCACCCACCAACACAACTCTTCCATAACAGCCTAAAAAATTCACCAGACCAAATTCTGATCAGGAGAGCAAAAATATAGTCACAGGGATTCCCTTTTTCAGTCCAGCACCTCTTAGGAAGATATAGAGGTCAGAATACATTGAGGTGGGAGCTGTCCAGGAGTGTAGCAACTGTGAATACACAATGGTAACAGTAGTAGCTTTGGTGGAAAACATTCAAGTACCCACTCCCCCTTATTTAGTCAATCCTAGTGTCTCTCTATTGCCTCCAGGATCCAGTATAAAACTCTGCCGTGCGGACCCCTTCATAACTTGCCCCTGCCTTTCTAGTCTTCTTATGCCTTATACTTTCCACTCCACCCCATACATACCAGTCCAGTGATGTTGGTCCCATTGTTCCATGGTCCTCATAGGTGACACCTCGTCTCCCAGCTTCAGGTACTTTCTCTGGCTGTCCCCCAAGCCTGGAACTCTCTCCCTCTTCATCTCCCCCTCCTGATTACCCTAGCCTTCTTCATGCCTCAGCTGACATCGCACCTTCTGGAGAAATCTATACCAGCCATCCTCAAAGCTAGTGTCTTCATCCTGTGTAAAAAGTTTGTACATAGTTGTTTCCTGCTATACTGTGAGCTCTTTGAGAACAGGAGCTATCTTTTGCCTTTCTTTGTATCCCCAGTATGTAGCACAATTTCTGGAAAATAGTTGGTGTTCAATAAATGCTTGTTGACTTGACATGTAGAGGAAATTCCTATTCAGGCAGAGGGTTGGACTAGAAGGCCCAGTGATAGTGATCTGCGCACAAAGTACAGGCTGATCTCCCTCCTAGAAGATAAGGTAAGGGCCCATGGAAACCTGTCCACTCTCCACATTAGTAAGGTTGGTGAAACATTACTTTAAAAAAGGTAAGAAGGGCTTCCATGTGAAAAACAGCAAGAAAAAAAGATGGTGGACAAGCAGAGAGCAGTCCTTACTATGCCAGGAGGTTGGAGGGTAGACAAATGTGATCCAGGAGAAGCAGGATTGATGAACACTTGAAACTGTGCAACAGAGAGGGGACTTTTCTTTTTTTTTTTGTATTAAATTTATTTATTTATTTAACTTTTTACATTCATTTTCACAAATTTTTGGGTTCCAAATTTTCTCCCCTTTTCTCCCCTCCCCCCACCCCAATACCCCAAGCAATCTAATTTTCCCTATCTCCAATCTGCCCTCTCTTCTGTCATCCCTCCCTTCTCTTGTCTCCATCTTCTCTTTTCTCTTGTAGGGCCAGATGACTTTCTATTCCTCATTGACTGTATGTCTTCTTTCCTAGTTGCAACATCAATACTAAACAATTGTTCCTAAAACTTTGAGTTCCAAATTCTCCCCATCCCTCCCTCCCCACCCATTCCCTTTGGGACGGCAAGCAATTCAATATAGGCCATATCTGTGTAGTTTTGCAAATGACCTCCCTGATAGTCGTGTTGTGTAAGACTAACTGAATTACCATCCCTCCTAACCTGCCCCTCATTGTTTCTCTTCTGTCTTTTGATCCTGTCCCTCCCCAAGTGTTGACTTCCAATTGTTCCCTCCTCCCTTTGCCCTCCCTTCCATCATCCCCGGCCCCCCGCCCCCCGCAATATCTCCTTCTCCCCCACTTTCTTATACTGTAAGATAGGTTTTCATACCAAAATGAGTGTGCATTTCACTCCTTCGTTTAGTCAAATGTGATGAGGGTAAACTTCTTGTTTTTTTGGTTTTTTTTTTCCTCAGCTCTCCTCTTTTTCCCTCCTACTTGTCTCTTAAAAAACATCTCCTACTTGTCTCTTAAATGACATATAGTTACCCCCTTCCATTTCCCCCTCTTTCCTCCCACTACATTTCTCTCTCACCATTTACCTTAATTTCTTTTAAGCTATGGTCCCATCCTGTTCAGTTCAATCTGTGCTCTCTGTCTCTGTATGTGTGTGCATGCGTGTACATGTGTATGTGTGGTCCCACCAACTACCCAGATACTGAAAAGTTTTAAGAGTTAGAAATATTGTCTTTCCCTGTATGAATGTGAACAGTTCACTTCTGGTAAGTCCCTTAAGTCTTCTCTTTGCTGTTTACTTTTTCATGCTTCTTCTCATTCTTGTGTTAGAAAGTCAAATTTTCTTTTTAGCTCTGGTCTTTTTATCAAGAATGATTGAAAGTCCTCTGTTTCATTGAAAGACCATATTTTCCCTTGAAGTATTATACTCAGTTTAGCTGGGTAGGTGATTCTTGGTTTGAGTCCTAGTTCCTTTGCCTTCTGGAATATCCTATTCCACGCCCTTCGATCCCTTAATGTAGAAGCTGCTAGATCTTGAGATATACTGATTGTATTTCCACAGTATTGGAATTGTTTCTTTCTAGCTGCTTGCAAGATTTTCTCCTTGACCTGGGAGTTCTGGAATTTGGCCACAATGTTCCTAGGAGTTTCTCTTTTTGGATCTCTTTCAGGTGGTGATCGATGGATTCTTTCAATACTTATTTTTCCCTCTGGTTCTAGAATGTCAGGGCAGTTTTCCTTGATAATTTCATGGAAGATGATGTCTAGGCTCTTTTTCTGATCATGAGTTTCAGGTAGTCCCATAATTTTTAAATTTTCTCTCCTGGATCTATTTTCCAGGTCAGTTGTTTTTCCCATGAGATATTTCACATTCTCTTCCATTTTTTCATTCTTTTGGTTTTGTTTGGTGATTTCTTGGTTTCTTGTAAAGTCATTAGACTCCATCTGTTCCATTCTAATTTTGAGAGAACTATTAAATTCAGTGAGCTTTTGAGCCTCTTTTTCCATTTGGTTCATTCTGCTTTTGAAAGCATTCTTCTCCTCATTGGCTTTTTGAACCTCTTTTGCCAATTGAGTGAGCCTATTTTTTGAGGTGTTAATTTCCTCAGCATTTTTTTGGGTCTCCTTTACCAAGGCATTGACCCGTTTTTCATACTTTTCTTGAATCTCTCTCATTTCTCTTCCCAGTTTTTCCTCCACCTGTCTAACTTGATTTTCAAAATCCTTTTTGAGCTCTTCCAAGGCCTGAGCCCACCCGCCACCCCCCTGGGGTGTCTGGGGTACTGAGGCCCCACCCTCCACGTCTTTCCCTGATGGCAGGAATACGTCCTCATCCTCGCCATCAGATCCGAAGGTCGGGATCATTTGCATTTGTTGGAAAAAACTCTCTATAGTCTTATTTTTCTTCCCTTTTCTAGGCATTTTCCCAGCCAGTTACTTGACTTCTGAAATTCCTTTCCTCCCCCGCCTGGATCCGCCCAGCTAGTGCTTGGCCTCTGAGATTCAAATTGGCGCTGGGGTGGGGGCAGAGCCGCCTCCCAGGCTGAGTTCCCTCGGGGGCTTTATGCAGAGACTTTCAGGAACGGAGCGGGTGGGGGCGGGGTGGGGGGCCGGCCTCCTAGGCTCAGTTCCGTCAGGGGCTTAATGCGGAGGCCTTCAGTAATAGAGCGGGGTGGGGGCAGGGCCGTCTCCCAGGCTCAGCTCCCTCAGGTTGCAAAGACTTTCAGTAATGAAGATCCTGCCTGCTGCCGCTGCTGGCTCACCCTCCGCCCACTCCTCTGCCTCCGCCGCTTCCTGCCCCCGTCTCTGCCGCCGCCGCTTCCTCCCGAGGGGGCCTGAGTCACGGAGACGCTCCGCTCCCCTCCCCTAGCCCAGCTTTCTCTCTCACTGACCTGTAGCTTCTGTGGGCGGAGGGACTTTCCCGGCTGCCGGAGCTTCCCCCGGAGCTTTCCTCTCTGAAGCCTGCTCGGGTCAGCTTCTCTGGGGCCGCGGCCAGGGCAGCGTTGGGGTGGGGTCCGCTTTCCAGGGCACAATGGATCCCGGGGACGGCTCTCCAGGGCTCACTGGAACGGAAATCTCTTCCCCTATATTTATGCACCCCCTGCAGTGATTCAGAATTTATGGGGATCTCTTTTTACCTTAATTCTATGGGTTGTGGGTTCGGAGCTCATAAACGTGCGTCCTTCTACTCCGCCATCTTGGCTCCGCCCCCAAGAGAGACAATTTAAAAATTATGGGACTACCTGAAAGTCATGATCAAAAAAAGAGCCTAGACATCATCTTCCATGAAATTATCAAGGAAAAATGACCTGACATTCTAGAACCAGAGGGCAAAATAAGTATTGAAAGAATCCATCGATCACCACCTGAAAGAGATCCAAAAAGAGAAACTCCTAGGAACATTGTGGCCAAATTCCAGAACTCCCAGGTCAAGGAGAAAATCTTGCAAGCAGCTAGAAAGAAACAATTTCAGTACTGTGGAAATACAATCAGGATAACTCAAGATCTAGCAGCTTCTACATTAAGAGGAGATCTAAGGGCGTGGAATAGCATATTCCAGAAGTCAAAGGAACTAGGACTCAAACCAAGAATCACCTACCCAGCTAAACTGAGTATAATACTTCAAGGGAAAATATGGTCTTTCAATGAAACAGAGGACTTTCAATCATTCTTGATGAAAAGACCAGAGCTAAAAAGAAAATTTGACTTCCAAACACAAGAATGAGAAGAAGCATGAAAAAGTAAACAGCAAAGAGAAGTCTTAAGGGACTTACCAGAAGTGAACTGTTTACATTCCTACATGGAAAGACAATATTTGTAACTCTTAAAACTTTTCAGTATCTGGGTAGTTGGTGGGACCACACACACACATGTACACGCATGCACGCACACACACATACACACATGTACACACACACAGAGATGGAGAGCACAGAGTGAATTGAATAGGATGGGACCATAGCTTAAAAGAAATTAAGGTAAATGGTGAGAGAGAAATGTAGTGGGAGGAAAGAGGGTGAAATGGAATGGGGTAATTATATGTCATTTAAGAGGCAAGTAGGAGACTTTTTAGTGGAGGGATAAAGTGGAGAGTTGAGGAAAAAAAAAAAAACCAAGAAGTATACCCTCATCACATTTGACTAAAGGAAGGAATAAAATGCACACTCATTTTGGTATGAAAACCTATCTTACAGTATAGGAAAGTTGGGGGGAAGGAGATAAGCAAGGGGGGGGATGATGGAAGGGAGGGCAAAGGGAGGAGGGAGCAATTTGCAGTCAACACTTGGGGAGGGTCAGGATCAAAAGATAGAAGAGAAACAATGAGGGACAGAATAGGATGGAGGGTAATTCAGTTAGTCTTACACAACACGACTATCAGGGAAGTCATTTGCAAAATTACACAGATATGGCCTATATTGAATTGCCTGCCTTCCCAAAGGGAATGGGTGGGGAGGGAGGGATGGGGAGAATTTGGAACTCAAAGTTTTAGGAACAACTGTCTAGTATTGCTGTTGCTACTAGGAAAGGAGACATACAGTTAAGGAGGAATAGAAAGTCATCTGGCCCTACAGGAGAAAAGAGAAGATGGAGAGAAGAGAAGGGAGGGATGACAGAAGAAAGGGCAGATTGGAGATTGGGAAAATTAGATTGCTTGGGGTATTGGGGTGGGGGGAGGGGATAAAAGGGGAGAAAATTTGGAACCCAAAATTTTGTGAAAATGAATGTAAAAAGTTAAATAAATAAATAAAAGAAATTGGAAAGCTGTTTAGGTAGCTTAGAACTCAGAGAGCAGACTAGAAATGAAAGGAATCTGCTCATCACCTCTTAAAACAAACTCCAAAATGAAAATTCCCAGGAATATTATTGCTGAAATCTAGAGCTCCCAGATCAAGTAGAAAGCAGGAAAGAAAGAATTCAAGTACCGGGGAACCAGTATCACACAAAAATTTAGCATCCACCACTATATAGAAACAGAGGGCCTGGAATATGATCTTCTGGAAGGCAAAGGGTCAAGAATTACAGCCAAGAAGAGCCCATCCAGCAATACTGAGTATCCTCCTACAGGGGAAAAATGGGTCTTTAATGAAATAGAAGTCTTTCAAGCATTCCTGATGAAAACACGAGAGCTTAATGGAAATTTTAACATTCAAACATAGGACTCTTAAAGAAGCATAAGAAGGTAAACATGAGGGGGAAATCATAAAGGATTAAACAAGGGTAAGCTGTTTACATTCCTATATGGGGAGAAGATAAGTGTAACCTCTCAGAACTCTATCACTAGAGCTCTTAGATGGAGTATCATTAGATAGAGGGCCTGGGTGTAATTCTATTATGGTGGGATAATGTCAGAAGAATGGAAAGGTGGGAAAGCTGAAGGCATTGGGGGGGGGGGCAGGATGTTCTCATATATATGGGATATGCAAGGAAGATTTTATATAAAGGAGGTGGAAGTAGAGGGAGGAATGGGCAAGACTGGAACCTCATTCTTTCCTGAAGTAGTTCAAGGAGAAAAAAACATATTGTGGGATACAGAGATTTGTCTTACCCAGCAAAGAAGCAGAAGGGAAAAGAGATCAGGAGAAGGGAGGGTTGAGTGGGGAATGAGAGGCAGTGATCAAAGGCAAAACAGACTCTTGAGGATGGGACAAAGTGAAAAAGAAAAGGATAAGTGTAGGAAAATAGGATGTTGCATATTTGCAACATAACTGTAAATGTGGATGGGATGAACTCACCCATAAAATGGAATAGTGTGGTGGAATAGTATAGCAGAATTGATTAGAAATTAGAATCTAGCAATATGTTGTTTATAAGAGATACAAAAGATAGGCACAGAGTTAAAATAGGGGACTAGAGCAAAACCTGTTAGGCTTTTAACTGAAGTAAAAAATAGGAGTGAAGTCATGGTCTTAGAGCAAACTAAAAGCAGAAATAGGCCCTTAAAAGAGACAAACTGGGAAACTACATTTTGTTACAAGGTATCATACCCTGCATTAATATCCGTACTAAACAGTTATGCAGCAAATGGCATTACATTTAATTCTTTGAGGTAAAGTTAAATGAGTTTCAAGAGGAAATAGCTAGTTAAATGATGTTAGTGGAGGATGGGCCTCAATTTATCCCTCTTAGACCTAGATAAATCTGTGCATGAAATAAATAGGAGGCTAAGGAGATGGGTGGAATTTTAGAAGAGTTAGATCTGCCAGACCTCCAGAGAGTATTGATGGGCAGTAAAAAGGAGCATGCCTATTTTTCAGCTATGCATGGCACATTCAGAAATACTGACCATGTATTAGGGCATAAACGCCTCAAATATAAATACAGGACAGCAGAAATGTTAAATACAGATGAAGAAATTTAGGCAAACAGGTTCGATGAGTTGCTCATGGTTCCATAGCTAGGCTTGATTTGAACTTGGGTCTTCCTGACTACCGATTCAGTGCTTATTCTTCTGCACCATCTAGTTATCTTGAATTCCTAGGAAAGAACTTTTCCTTTTTATATTCAGTGAATCCTGAGAATTAACATGAAGACAAAGCTTAAATCTTATGACACCTGGAGGTAGTCACTTACAATACCAACTTGCCTCACTAGTTATTTCTCATCAGAAGTGCAGCTCGTTGTCTTCAGCATGGAAAAAATAAATTTGCATCTTTCTTCCCAGGAGGATTCTTTTAAGATTATCAATTGTGCCCCTGTTTTTGTTCACTTCTGAAGCTTTGGGGCTATTTGCTGGGGGAAAAAAATATTTTGTCCCCTAGAATCAAAGCCAGTTTCTTAGCCTTCCTAGTTTCTTTGCTGTTCAGGTAAGCACCAACCAAGGATGCACTAGGATTTCAGGCAGTGTCTGCTTCCTTTCCCTCTTAAAAGGGTCATAATGACCCCGTAAGAGAAAAAAGCCAAAGGGCTTCTCTCCTTGAGTTGTGTCCAGCCTCAGTCATTGGAGGAACATATCCATGTAACATTTAGTTTCAGCTGCTTATGGGACTGGGGTTTGTGTAGATTCTGCAATCTGCAACCATCTCAGTCTAGCAAAGGGGCCAGCGCTTGTCTTGTTGAGGTAGAATCCAGGAGGACCACCGTTCTAACTTACTTCAGCTCTTGGAAACCTTGTCTGGACGCAAGAAGAAAACAGAGCAAGTCTGAGTGGTTGAGATGAGAATTGCTGAGTCCAGGGTGGAGCATGGCCTGTGTGCTGTACCCCAGTGTCTCACTCAGAACCTAGTCACTCTTATTTTAGAAAATTGTCTAACAAGCTCCATTCTCACCTCCAAGCTGATTAAAAGGGTAATCTTTGCAGGAGCAAAAAGTCACCAAAGCAAAAAGTGCCATTTGACAGAAGAGCAAAGATAAGCTGCTTTTTGGTTTGTTTGTTTTTTTAGGCAAACATGATAACTCTAAGTCTAGGGCTTGTCAGGGTAGGATCAGACACTCTATTACCATAGGACTTACAGATTTAGGACTGGAAAGATCCTAAACGTTCCATATGCCCTAAAGGCAGTCAGACTCTGCATACTCTTTGATCAAACAATACTACTACTAGGTCTGTATCCCAGAGATCATAAAAAAAGGAGAAAAGACTTATGTGTACAAAAATAGTTATAGCAGCTCTTTTTGTGGTGGCAAAGAATTGGATATTGAGGGCATGCCCATCCACTGGGGAATGGCTGAACAAGTTCCGGTATATGATTATAATGGAATACTGTTGTGCTATAAGAAATGATGAGCAGGAGGACTTCAGAAAAACCTGGAAAGACTTATATGAACCGATGCTAAATGAAATGAGCAGAACCAGGAGAACACTGTACACAGTAACAGCAACGTTGTGCGATGACCAGCTTTGATAGATTTAGCTCTTCTCTGCAAATTCAATGTAAAACAATTTAAAAAGACTCATGATAGAAAATGCTATCCACATCCAGAGAAAGAACTATGGAGTCTGAGTGAAGATTGAATCATACTATTTTCATTTTTTTGTTTTTTGTTTTTCATGGCTTTTCCCTTTTGTTTCTTCTTTCACAACATAACTTATGTAGAAATATGTTTAATATGATTGCACATATTGGGGAGGAGGGAGAAAGGAAGGAAAAAAGAAAAATTATCTTATAAAAATTTATGTTGAAAACTATATTTACATGTTATTGGAAAAAATAAAATAATATTTACTAAAAATATATATATATATATATATATGTTCCTCATGATAAAATCATGGGTATACCCTGGAGTCAGTGGGCAAAAAGGTTACAAAGGTTGTTGTCCACACATTTAAGTGTGGATAATATGTTTTGGAAAGATTAATAAAAAGTTAAAAAAAACTTTTTTTTAAATTTTTGAGTGTTAATCTTACACAGTATCATGTAGTTCCCCATTCCTTTCCCCAGTAATCCCAGATAAACAAGGTATCAGAGCCTTCTTTTGTCCTTGAGATGCTTTAATTAAGGTTTCAACTACTTTCCAGGAAGTGAGTTGGTTTGATTTCTTTTTTTCCTTCATCTTTTATTTGGTTTCCTCTTTGCCCAGGAAGAGTCTTTCGTATTTGCTTAGTATGCTGGTGGCATTCTCCTACCCAGAACTGAGTAATTAGAAGAGCATGGCATTGTTACCTGTCTGCTCTTTCCCCTTAAACATCTCTGACCATTCCCCTTCAAAATCTGGGTCTCCTGTGTGGCAAAAGCAAAGCTAGAAGACCAGTCAGGTGTTAGTTCTTTTAAGCAGCATGTACTTGATCACTGGGCAGGCAGCCTTTGTCTCGGATATATTTTCTTTGTTCTTTTTTTCTTGGACCTGTGGGCAAAAGTGGCATTTTAAAGACATGCTAAGCTATTAAGTTAGGGTCCTGAGGAAGGATGGTAGCAGTCAGTTCAAGACTAAATAAATAGGTGACAGTCCAGCTTTTGAGCTGAATGACCATTGATGTGAACTAGACAAGATTTGGGGTCCCTTTTGAACTTGGCCAATTAAAAGTAACAGCACCAACTTAAACTGTAGCTTCTCCCTTAAGACTTTATCTATAGAACCTGGTGATTGCAACTCTGGTGGGTTAACATATGGAACATTAATGGCTCTCTTTTTCTTTTTTGTTAGAAACTGGTTGCTCAAATGAAGCAGGATCCACAGGTAAATATTTACTTTTATTCATTCCTTCATTCCTGAAGTTAAAAAATAAAAATGATGATGAATTTCTAAAGGAACTCTTTAAGCATAAAGGAATTGTCTGACCTTTAAAAAGCCATTGTCCTAGGCTAGAGATCTTCATGCTTTAAGAGCTGAGGGAAGAGCCTCCTCTGAGTTATTTTTTTCATGTAAATAGGATATCATCTCATTTATTACTTTTTTTCATTGCTATTAGAGTAAATTGCTTTTTATGTCTTGACAAAAATATGAAAACATTTGCTGTCAAACACTGGGTCATTGTGAGACCTTCTGGAGCCTTATGTTGAAAGTAGCTGAGGGGAAATTGTTACTCAGTTTTACTTTGTGTGTTTGTGTAGTTGTCCAGGGTCACTTGGCTCCCGAAAGCTTCTCTATGAACAGGTTGACACCGGATCTCCAAGGGGTGTACCTATCACCGTTTGTAGCAGTCAGGCAAGTAGGCCAGTCTTTCTCTGGACTGGTCCTTGAGTTTGGTGGGCACACCCTGACTCAACCATTCTACTTTCTCTTCGCTCATTAGAAAGTGATTATCTTGCCTTATATAGTTTATTGTCTGTTCTGACATTACAGCTTCTGTAACTTCTGGGAAGCTTAAGTATTATATATAGAAAACGTTGTATTTTAGTCAAAATCTGCTTTCTGGAAATCAAAGGAGAATTTCCCTCATTTTTATAAGTAATTCAAAGGAAACCTGGAACTGTGAGTGTGTACTTGGATAAATTTTATAGTTCATTAAACATTGTAGGTCTACCATGCTAAAGAAAAAAACCCTGGAGTTTTAAGAGTAGCATTTTAGCTCATCTTCTGTTAGTAAGATAGGAAAAGGTTCTTTTTACAAGCTCAGGGCTCTCTGGCTTAATTTTCTCCATGTCTCAGTGTAATCCATTGATTCCAGTAAATGGTATTCATTCCTCTCTGGCTGTCCATTTTTCCAGTGTGTTTCCTTTTTGAACTTGTATATAATGCACATTAAAATAAATCTGAAAGATTGGTGTGCTATGCCTTAGAAGTAGAACCTAAAACAGGAAACATTAAAATATTTGCTTATTTTAAATAAACCTATCTGATGAAGCCTTCTTGTAAGTACTTGTTTCTGTAACATACCATGTGATGACAGGACCAAGCAGTCCTTCATCTGAGTCTCAGAGGCAGAGCTGAAGACATTGCTGGGTCCTCCTCTGGGTGAGGCCTGCCTGCCTGCCTAACATCAGATGAGCCCTATGTAATAATTGACTTTCTTCATATGCAAGCTCTGGCCTCGGGTGGGTGAGGGGACTTTCTAGGTCAGACAAGTGTGGATGATGCTAACATAAAACACAATAGAGATTAAGGTGGGATGAATTGGGAGAATTTTACAAAGAGTGGTTAAGTAAGAATAATCTCACTGGGATATATGTTTAATCTGTGCCCTTCAGTATTGGCCATTTGCAAATTTTAATATTTGTTTTAATTTCCATCTGAGTAAAAGCAAGATAGAGCACATTTAATAGGGGTATGTGCATTCATATATTAATTCCTAGAATTTCCAGAGTTGAGGAAATAGATGCCCTTATAGGCAATGTTCTAGTGTGGTTGGGCAGTTTCAGTGGTCATCATAATGAGACATTTTCCAAATCTAGGCTATAACTTACTGTATAACACTGTACTAAGGAATGGGGGAAAAGAGAAAAATCCCTCTACTGTTATACACTTAATGTGTGTGTGTGTGTGTGTGTGTGAGAGAGAGAGAGAGAGAGAGAAGGAGCGAGAGAGACAGAGAAGATGTACATATGTGTCATCTGGTTTTTTTTTTGTCTCTGAATGGGAGAGTTTCTTTCAATATGTGACCCAAGAATGTGACTTCTTGGCAGAAAGGTGATATTTCAGTGGAAGATTCTGGAAAGCCACTGGTGTGTTAATAACTTTTATTTAGCTCAGTTTCTTCTAAATTTGAAACCATTCTAGAAAACAGTTGCTTCTCTCCCCAGTAGTGCTTGAAGTGTGCATGGAGACTTGTGGATCAGGGAATGATGCAGCTGGGTAAAGTTAATGCTAAATGCTTGAAATGGTTCATGCTTTGTAATACCATAAATGCCTAAAGTTCTCTTCTACTATTCTGTGTTAACAAATGAAATATCTTTCTCACAGATCTTTTTTCTTTCCAATCAGAATGCTGATCTGAAGAAGCAGCTTCATGAACTCCAAGCCAAAATCACAGCTTTGAGTGAGAAACAGGTAGGGGAAAAGGGGGGCATATTTTTAACATTGTGTTCTAAAGATACAGTATGTCTACTCCAGGCTTCTAAGAGAACTGCTATTTTTCCTCATGTGTGAAAATAAGTGTGGGCAGTCAGACTCAGTTTTAATTTTGTTTGAGCTCTGTTTATCCATTTTTGTTTTTGGTTGAAATCAGACTAGAGTATCCCATGAGTTTGTGTTACTGGCAAATATCTAAAAGCTATATGGCAGGCTTCTGTTAACTGTTTTAATTAAACTAGATTTTACCTGCAGTTGAAGGTATAGAAAGTTAGCAGGGAAATGTGATGCAGAGATTCTTTGGCCTTTTGTGTCTTAGGATAGCCACTCTAAAGGTTGGAGTCATCCTTTAACCTCAAGTGTGAGAAAGGTGGTTGTAATTATCTCCCATTTTCAGTGTGATTCTATCTGGATAGCTCATCTTTAACAGTGATCAACTTCTCTTTTGTGAACCTATCTGAGATGGATGCTCTCCCTATCTCTTTCTCTCTATATTGACTGTTTTGCAGTATTCTAGAGAATGACCAATTTTGGGTGACTCTTGCCACCAGGTGGAGTGGTGGTGGCTGATAGACATGGTATCTCAGAAAACTGACAGAAACATTCGCTTACGTCTTCCTCCCTCCTCCTTGTCCCCTACTGTTTGTCATGAAGATAAATGCATGAATCAGAAGAACACTGTGATGTGTACCATTTTAATATCATTTGGTAGTACATAATTGTACTATTTTAGTGAAGATTTTCACTAGGTAATTCCCAGTAACTGATAATTGAGTTTTTAAAAGTTAATTTTAGATAGTAATGCATTATCTGAATGGGTTCTTTCCTCTTAGACTGTTTCTTTTTTTAAAGTGATGTCAAATTGTATTTTCATTCAGCTAAGGTTTTCCTGACTCTGAGCTCTGAACTCTGTCGGGGTACAGGCTTTGTTGCTCCGTCTGACTCCAACTCGGTGATTCTGTGTGGAAGACACAGGGATTAATTCATATTTCAATATTGAGTCTTTTCCCAAAGTTACTTCTCCTTCCCCTCCTGCCCAATATTAGAAGAGGAAAATTGCCAGACTAGTATAGGGGGTGGGTCGATAATTTGTAAGGAAAAATATAAACTGAGTTTGCTGTGTGTCTGTGGTAAAGCTGAGTCAGCCTTCTAAAGTCATCACCATTGATGTGTGTGAGTGAGAGTGTTCTAGCCTTAGACTTTTGTCAGCTTGGGGGCCTTTCTGGCTTCAGGGTTAGTTGGACAAGATATCAGCGCATGAGTCACATTTGCTGAAAAATTCTCATGTTCATACAGAGATGTAGAAGGTGAGAACTGACTGCAGAGCTACATTTTGTATAATTGAGCAACTTGAAGGGATTTAATATTCTTAAGAAAATGAAAGCAAAGATCTGGCTCCCTTCTGTAGCAGTCAGGAAGCAAATTTAATCAGAGTTGCCTTTTTATTCTTTTTAAATGCTTTGCTCTCTGGAGACTTATTTAATAGAAATTTGCATTTTTTATGTTTGGCAAACAGTAAGCTGTTGCTTCAGGTCCCCCAGCTTTTATTAAGTGACTACTGTGTGCTCAACACTAGGAATACAAAGACAAAATATATACAATCCCTGTTCTTAAGCAGCTTACATTCTACCATGTCAAAACAACATATACAAATAAGTAAATACAAAATAGAGCGTCATTTTGAGGGAAGAGGGGTCTCAGGAAAAGTTTCACATAGGGGGTGGCCTCTGAGGGAAGCCTTGAGTGGAGATAGGGATTCCTGGTGGCCAGAAAGACAGGGGAGATAGCCAAGTCAACATTGTGGAGTCAGGAGACAGAGTATTGTCTACAGGACAAAGCAAGGAGGGCCAGTTTGGCTGGAATGAAGGATGCCATAAGAGAAGTCATGTGAATTAAGGCTGGAATGGTCAGTTGGAATCAGATTTAAAGGCTTTAGGTGGTAGGAGAGGAGTTTGTATTTTATCCTGGAAGCCATGCTGACCCACTGAAGCTCCTTGGTCAGCTCAGCCCGGTGCCTGACGTGCAGAGCATGCACTCAGTCAATGCTTATTGAGGGACTCTGATCAGATTTAGGCCTGTGTGAAGGACGCATTGAAGAGAGTGAGCCTGGAATCAAGGAAACTAAAAAGGAGGCTGTTGCAGAAATCTAGGTGGGAGCTATAAAGACCAAGAGGATGGAGATGAGAGAGGTCGTCGAGGCAGAACCGAGAGGATTAGAAAGGGAGCATGAGAAGCAGTGAAGGACACGTGGAGATGACTTAGTAGCTGAGGAGAGCTATGTCTTCCTCAGAAAACTGGGAAATGGGCAGGTTTAAAGAAAAAAGTGAATTCTGTTTTGGACCTGTTGGATTTGAAATGCCTGTGGGAGACATCCAGGTGAAAATGGTGTTCAATGTTGGGCTGAATATGGATATTTGGGAGTAATGTACAGAGAGATATTTGAACCCATGGGAACTAATGAGATCAAAAAGTGATGGCAGAAAAGGATTAGGGAAAAAGACAAAATGAAAGACAGCCCGTGCTGGCAGGGATCTGACATTCTACTCTGGAATTCATGGGTGTGTTCTCAAGACACCACTTCATCCAGGTCTTAGCCAGCCCAACTTAGTGTCCTGTCCCTTTGGACTAGGAGTTTTGAATTTTAGAAATCAGGATTGCTTAATATTAACGGCCCACTTTCAATCTAAGGAAAAATTAAGATACAAGAACTGAGTGAAAGTAATGATAGAATTCGGGATGAAAGTTCTATCTCACTCATAAGAATGTAGATAAGTGATGACACAGAAGAGTGGAGACATCCCTGGAGAACCAAGACTTGGGTTCAGGTCCTAGCTCTGGCACATAGAGATAGTGTAGCCTGGGGCAAGTCACTTATGCTCTTCAGGGTTCCAACCACCTCCCAAGACCAAGTTGCAGCATGGTCACGGATCTTCAATGACAGGAGGAGTTTTCTCCCCAGTGACATCACAGGCTTGATATTTAAATATATAGTTAAAGCATGTTGTAAATTGTCTTTTCAAAGACGTCTTTTTCAACTAGGCCGCAGAAGAGATTGTTTTTAGGTAGCTTCCTTAAGAACAGAAAAAAGGGACTTTTTTAGGTAACATAGAGATGGAAGTAATACTACTTGGTTTTAATTTTTCTTTTTAGAAAATTTTCCTATCCTCTGGAGTATCTGGCAAAACTTTATGGATTCCCTTGAATTGTTTTAGCTGTGTACTTTCTTCTTTCTCCTGTACCTCATCACTCATGTAGCTTTGTCCTCCTGAGCATTTTAGGCCATCACCATCCTCCTGCTCTTCCACCTTAGCCCTTCCTACATTTTCTTGGTTAAAGACTGTAAGAAAAAAGGAAAAACAGATTCCACTAAGCACTTAAAAAATGCTTTTCCACTCATTCATTCATAGAAATATTGTCCTATGGAATCTTCTCTCTAGGCTAGCTCCAAGTAGCCTTTTCTGAGTCCCTCATCTAGTGTTTTCAGTTTCTCCAGTTCAATTCATCTCAATTCAGTTCACATTTATTAAGAGCCTACTGTGTATTAAGCACCATGTTGGGGAAGCCTCCCTATTCTCCAAGACCTTACTTCACACTAGGGGCAGTGTCATGGGTACAGATGAAGACATACAAAATATTGGTCAAATAGATGGAGTCGTTTTGGTGGGGAGAGCACTCCTGATCTGGGGAATCAGGGGATAGATCACTCTTGGTGGTTTAGAGTTTCTTCTGAAAGTGTCCAGAAACTTCCATCTCAACCAGTAGCAGAGTGTCTAATGTTGAAGAAAATCTTATTTTTTAAGGCCCTGTGTTTTAAACAGTAGTGATGCCCTCATTTTCTCTGGGCAACACAGACCTGTCCCATGGGGAGATCAGGCTCCTGGCCCTGCAGCCAAAGCCTCTGGTGGCTGTAGGATGTGATCCCCTTCTGGGGCATCGTAGAAGTGCTCATCACGTGGTAGTCTGTGGTGGACTTCTTGTTGAGAATTAGCAATGAGGACTCTCTTCAGAAGCTTTAGTTTCATGATGTTTCACATGGAATAGTGTGCTATTTAGCAAGGTTCATAAACTGCACTTTATATTAAGGAATATTGAGTGAGAATATATTAAAAATATAACAAAATCTTTGGAAATCTAAATACTATTCTTATGAAATTGTCATTTGTGAAGACTCAATCAGTAAATATTTATTAAGTGCCTACAGCATGCCAAGTGGTATGCTAGACGCTGGAAATACAGAAGCAGAAAATGAAACATTCCCTTGCCCACAAAGAGTTTACATGCCGTTATATACATCCAGATATAAATATATACAGAATATACCCACTTAATTTTGTTGAGAAGACTGGTATGTGGGAAGCTGAGGAAAGGCCCATGTGGACTGTGCCTTGTAGGCATGGGGTGGGGGCAGGGGTGAGGGTGGCGGTGGAGGTAGAGATAGAAATGGCATGGAGATGCCTGGCTGAGGATTGAGTTTGAGGTACAGCAGGAAAACCAGCTTGGTAAGGGTGTGGCATGCATTAAAGGGAATCATGTACAAGGCTAAAAAGGTAGCTTGGAACCAGATGGGGAAAGGCTTTCCATGGCAGATGAATTTATTTTTGAACCTAAAGGTAATAGTCGGGTACCACTGGCATTTATTGAGCAGGGGAGTGACATGGTTAGCCCTCTGCTGTAAAAAAGTCACTTTGACAGCTGCGTGGAGGAGACTTGATGCATGGAGATGCATTGGGAGTCTGGAGGAGAGATTCTTAGGGTCTGAACTCGGGGGGTGCTAGTGTGAGTAGAAAAGAGGGGTCAGAGAGCTTGGTTGAGAAAAGGAGCTTGGGATGACTTTATGTTCTAGCATTATCCCAATTTATTCTCTACAGAATAGGTAGACAGCTATTGTTAGGCCATAAATTATGACATCATTAAATCAGAATTTAGTGCAAAAAGAGGATATTAACCCTGGTGCCCTTAATATGCTGGTGAGGACAAGATACTACTTACGGATTGGTTAATAAACATTTATCAGTTATCCTCAATTTGTTAATTCTGTTTAATATTGAAAAACAGTACACCTAATTGTCAAAATAGAAAGTCTGTGTTCACAATGATGAGTCAATGATAAGCCCTGCCCCCAAGAAGCTTTTCTTTTAAGGGTCGTGGTAGCTACCTGTGAACATTGAAATGCTCACATATTCCTTTTCCCTTCCCACCCCCGCCCCCACTCCTAGTTCCTCTGTGTGTGTGTAGGTAGAGAGGGTTCCAGTGGACTGCAGGGAACTAATTATCCATTTGTATAAAAGGACCTGGGTGCAAGTGGGGTTGTAGAAGAGAAAAGTATTTCCTTACAGAAAACTTGAAATGGAAAAGCGTTGAACTAGAGCTACAAGAAGTTTATCAACAGAAGTGAAAGGTAACGTTGATTTTCATGGCTTGAATAGATAGGTCTGTAAGTTGCATTCCCAGTCCTGATTCTGACCGATTCTGGCTTTGGGCAGAGTTGCTTGACTTTTTTTTGTCTGTCTCTGTCTGTGGGAAGGGAATGGATACTTCATGGGAGTATCTGGCTATTCACATTTTTACTCTGGTTTGTGCAAATGTGTTTTTACAGTCATTTATTCCACCGTGTATTTCTTTGAATGCTGATTAATTCATTTTTGACATTTCTTCGGAGGCATATTTCTCTTGGAATTACTCATTTGTACACAAGTACCATGTTCTTCTACTGTATATTTGAATAGATGCTACATAGAGCTGGCTTTGGAAATTTGGTTCTCCACCCACCCCCTCCTTTTTTTTCCTTCCTCGTAGAAAGTTAGTGCAGTTTGCAGGCCCTAGTGTTAGTTAGCAGTTTGCTTTTCAGAAAGGGTAAGCTCAGTTATAGTTCCTGTGTGCATTATATTTGGCACATCCTTTAGAAATGACCTCGTCCAGTCGTCATAGAAGGTCCACCTGATACGGGGAGACCCAAGTCCTCTTATGTGTCGAGGGTTAATCAGGAAGCAAGCAGTTACCATTCAGAGATGTCAAATATAGATAGTGAAATAGCTTTGTGTGCTTTTCAGAAAAGCAGTTACTGCTCTGTGATATAAAAAGATAAAAGCATCACTAAAACATTTTTAAAGGATTAAATCACATTTTAAAAAAAACTATTGGGTTTTTGTTTTTTGGGGTTTTTCTTTGGCCTGACTTGTCCTTATGTATACTTAGTTCTTTTATGGCAGGAAGTATGGCTAATGACTTGGAAGATGCCCTGGGAGTCAGTTGGTATGACTGTTTCTGGTTCTGCTGTAGGTTGTGCTGGCGGGTATTGTGTTGGCCATTTTATTTTTGCTCTATCTAAAAAAAATGTTAAAAATATTCCCCATAGGAGCTAGTGAACACACATCGATGTAAGTGCACTGACTTTTTGGAGGTGGGTGCTAGATAAGTAGCGATTGATGGTTGCGTAGTTAGTCATACACCTTCATCTTGTGTTTAGATAGGGCCACTTCTCCAAGGACATTTCCCATTTAACTTGCCTGTATGAGTGAAGTAGATGGTATATTACATATTGTCCTTCTACTTCCGATTGGACAACCAAGTCTGGAGTGATTACTATCTTGTTTGAGATCATCTAACTGACCCATTGCAGATGTGGATCACCATACTCCCTCTTGAGTTTTATTTACCAAACTGTACATTCTTATTACTCTGTGATTCTTATTTCACCAAATATCTTCTGAAATAGGACATTAGGCCCAATAATTGCACTGCCTTTAGGCATCATCGCCTTGGAGTCAAGTAAGTATATTGGTTCCTCTGATAAAATATTGGTGACCTGATCCATGAACATCTGCAGTCTTAGATACCAGTGAGCAATGGTGGATTTCTGACTTGCCTTCATAATCAAACTAGGGGAATTGATAAATCCATTTATTGGTTGAAGGTGTTGCTCTCCTCTGGCTGCTAGAACTCTGGTGAGCATTTGACCTCCTTCCTCCATAGCCAGGTGAGGAGTTAAGTGGGAGGTGATCGCTTTCACCTGTCATGTGTAACGTATTTGTGAAGCTCCCTGGAGATCCTCAGTTGCTGTTGTCTGCACTGTACTAAAGTACATGTGACATCAGCTCTTTTCTCTCCTTTGTACCAAGGCCAGGAAATGCAGTGTCTCAGAAATCTACCAGCATTCTTCTCCTGGATAAGATCCAGTTGGCTTAAACTCAGCCCAGATGAAACGTTGATAGGAAGAATGAAGGACTTTGAAGTCTTGGCCAAGAACATGAAGATGTTGAAGGCTGGAGGGGTTTGTTCCTCTGTGAAGTCAGAACAGTTCCTGGTGTTCAGTCTGCTCCTTTGACCTGACCTTTTCTGATGCACTCCGCTGCCACAAGTCATACCTGACTTCATGCCATAACATTGGATTGTTCCCTCAAGAGTGGGAAGTTTGTTGGAAGTCACCCAGGTTTGGGGTACATTGCTCCTGTACATCTCATGAATGGCTGTTTGCTCACAGTGACCCCAGCTGTCTACTCAAATGGAATAACATTTTCACCTAAGTTAACCTAAGACTTTGGCTAGTCAGTTTAATTCTGCAAGTTTTTATTAAGTAGTAAGGCACCACAGTGCCTCAGTTTCCTTATCTGTAAAATGAGGAATCTAGACTAAATAATCCAACTCTATATTATATTCCAACTCTAAATCCAAGATCTCGTGAACCAGGTCTGTTTGCATTGGAACCTGACCCCCTAAACCAGTTGTCCTTGACCTGTATGTTTTTTGAGCTAAGACATCTGGTCAAAGGCCAGAGATTGTGGAACTTTTCTTGTTTTTTAAGTTGTCCTGGTTTAACAGGTTTTGAGAATAGATAAAATAGGATTTCTTTCAGCAGTTACTAGCAGAAAGAATGTCAGTCAAGTCACAAGCACTTATTAAGTGCCTGCTGTGTGCCAGATATTGTGCTTTGGGATTGGGGATGCAAGTATTCGTGTTCTGTTTGGGAATATGACAAATATATACTTATGTGTGTATGGAATAAATACAAATAAATTCAAAATTGATGAATAAAGAATAATAGGGAGAGGGAGGGGAAGGGGCACCAGCAGTTAGGGGATCAGGAAGAAGTTCATAGAGAAGTTGGTGCCTGAATGAAGGCAAGGCATCTGTGAGGTGGAGTTAAAGAGGAAAGGTGTAGCAGATGTCAGGAGTAGCCATTGCAAAGGTGTAGAGGAAGGAGAGGGAGAGCCCAGAGGGAGCAACAGAGAGAAGGCTGGTTTGGGTAGATCACAGAGTGCAAGAGCACATCGATATCCTTTGAGGCTGAGAAGGTACCTTGGGACCAGGTTGTGAAGGGCTTTAAAAGCTGAACAGAGGCATTTATATGTGATCCTTGAGGCAAGAGAGAGCCACTGGAGTTGATTGGGTGGTGGTGGTGGGAGTGGAGGTCATGGTGAGGGAAAAGAATAGGTTTAGGAGGGGTGAAGACTAGGGAGAGGAGGGAATGATAGGAGGTTATGGTCAAATAAAGGAACATCTGAGTTGTTTATTCAGAAGAGTTAGTGCTGATGGGTAATGATAAGATCCAGGTGTGATCATCCTTTGTGTGGATAAGGTGCAGATATATGTCATATGAGCTATATGTCATAAGACTTGAAGACATTGAGGGATCGAGAGGATAATGAGTTTGGGGAAGCAGCAACATGGGTGTTGAAATTCCCTTGTGAAAAAGCAGAATTGGGAAGGAGAGGAGGATGGTGATCTGAATGCCAGACTCTTGGATGGAGCATGGCCTTGGCGTTGGTGCACAGCAACCGCCATGATTTAAATACAGTGAAGTAATTTAATGGAGTGAACCTACAAGGAGGAAGTCACAGGAGAAAGTGGTGGTTGTGATGGGGAGCAAGAAATCGTCTGCTGCCCCTCCTGGGGTCGCTGTCAGCAGGGTTTGGGTGAGTGTACAGCAAGCAAGAGAAGAGGATGGCAGGAGATTGACGCCTCTGAGCTGGCCAATCCAACGTCCTTTTCCCAGCTCTCATCCTTCTTGATCTCTCTGCAAAATTTGATGTTGTTTCTGGATGCTTTCCTTTTTGGGGTTTTGTGACACTGCTTTTTCCTAGTCCTGTCTGACTGTGCTTTGCTAAGTCCTCCTCTGTGTCATGACCACTAATCATGGGAGTGCCCAAGGCTCTTCCGTTTTCTACTGTCTCACTTGGTCCACTCAACATATCCTGGATATAATATCCAGCCCTTGTCTGGCACCAGTCCCACAATACCAACTGCTTTTTGGACATCTTGAAATGACTGTCCAATGGTCATCTCAAACTCAATATGTCCAAAACAGACCTTCATATCTTTTCCCTGAAACCTCTCCCAACTTCCTAGAATGCCACCCATCCTTCCAGTTGTCAAGATTCCAAACCCAGATATCATCCTCTGCTCCACTCATTTGCTCCACACATCCAGTGAGATGCCTAATCTCCTGCTTTGAACTTTCATCATCTCTGTTCTGTCCATTCCCTTCCCTCCCCTCACAGCCATCATTGTAGTTTGGGCCATCCCCTATCACCTTTCACCTGGACTGCGGCAGCAGTCTTCTGGTCAGTCCACATGCCTTCAGTCTTGGTGCATCCTTACATCTTACACTCACCTCTTACTCTCACCTGCCAGAGTGATGTTTCCAGTGGCTCCCTCTTCCAGGATCAGCTAAAGAGACCTGTATTTGGCATCCTACGCTCTTCATAGACTGGTCCCTTTCTTGGGCTTTACTCCCAGCATCCTTTTCTTGTCAGTCTGCTTTGTCCTGTGTGTCTTCACACCTGGAGTCCTCTCCCTCCTTCCCTTGCTTTCTCCTCTTACGGAAATCCTCATGGATCCTTCATGATCAGTTGTGGTCTCACTGTTTCTGCAGCAAGCTTTTCCTCATTCTCCAAGATCACCCTCCATCTGCTCTGGGTGTGTGTGTGTGTGTGTGTGTGTGTGTGTGTGTGTGTTTGTGCATGATTATTTACATGTGGCCTCCTCTGTGAGAGTGCGAACTCCTTGAGGATAGGGACTACTTGTGCCTTTCTTTGTATTCTCAGCACTTAGCTTATTACCTGGCATGTAGGAAGCTCTGTGCCTCTGGATGGTACAGTGGGTAGAGCACTGGGCCTTGAATCAGGAAGACCTGAATTCGAACCCAGCCTCAGACACATGCTAGCTGTGTGGCCCTGGGCAAGTCACTTCACCTCTGTTTGCCTCAGTTTCCTCATCTAGGTTTATCCTAGAAGTAGAATGGGGATGATCAAGGCACCTACTTCCCAGAGCTGTTGTGAGCATCAAATGAGATAGTATAATTAGTAAAGTGCTTAGCACAGTGCCAGGCACAAAGTAGTCACCATATAAATGCTAGCTGTGATTATTGTTATTATCTTAATAATGCTTGTGAACTAATTAGCCACTATATTGGTAACTTCGCCTTTTTTAAACACTCTATTAAGTTATTCCCTCTCCTTTAGAATGTGAATTTTGTAAGCCTACTTTTCTCAGATAAGATAACCTGATTTGTTTTTAAAGATCCTCATTCAGATGACAATCACAGGATTCAGCTTTGTTTCCTTTGATGAGGATATTCCTACGTTGTGTTGCTCTGTTTAATGCAAGAATTTATTATCTAATTACTCAGTGCGGCACTTATCTTACTGTCATCCATGATAAAGCTGTGTCAAGTAGATGACAGAATAGAGGAAGAAGTTGAGTCAGGAACCTGAGTTCTAGCTTGGGCCATGCTATTTTTGCACAATATGTAAAAGGACATTGGTGCTACCATTCTGTACCCAGAAAGAGAGGCGCCCTGGACAGCTCAAGGACCAGGTTTTGATCCCAGCTTAGGAGCTAGTGGCCACGTCACTTCCCTAGGACTGAGTTTCTCTGTGAAAAGAGGCTCTTCATTGCTCCTTCTGGCTCACAGTCCTGTGCTTAGGGAATGCCAGAGAAGGGCACAGTTTGGAAGGTTAATCTCCCACTAAAAAATATCAACCTATTGGAGCATCTGTTGAGACTTCGTGTGTTTTGGTGTCTCTGTGCTGTTATGTCAGTAGATGGTGTGATAATTGTTGGTGGTAGTAACAATCCTACCAATAAATAGTCTATAGTTCTGCAGCAGTGTTGTCTTCTCTCCTTACCTGCTTCATGTCTATAGTGTCTAAGGAAACCAGAATCTTCCACACTCAGATCTGTTGATTCAACAGATCTTTGTGTGCAAGTTTGGTGCTAATAAGCATGTTCTGCAAAGACTGTAAAGAAGATGACATAGGCCCTGTCCTTATGAGGCACAAAGGGTGTAGCGGGAAGAGAAAAGACACATACCCAGAGAAATATAGGCCTTGCTAGGTGGTATCAAAGGAAGCAAGGGTTCTTCCACATGACCTTTGGCTTGATCCCAGAAGGGTTTGTAGACAGGTGGAGCAGGCAGAAGGATCTGTGTGAGCAAAGGCCCCCAAGTGGTCTAGCTTTGTATGAGTACAGGGGTCACAGAGAGCAAAGGTAGGTTGAGGCCAATTCTAAAGGGCCTTGCTTATCAGGAAATGAAGTTTTGATTTTATTTAGTAGATCACAGTGAAGAACAGTAGAAATTTTGGGGTAAGGACATGATGTCCTGGATTTTCTGTCTCTAGGAGAACCAGAATCTACCAGAACACAGCAAGATTCATTTGATGAAAAAAAAAATCTTTTGATACGGTGACCACATAATCAGAGTTGTTCTTTAGGAAGAGGAATCTGATTGCAGCGCCTGGGTTAGATGTGGAGCAGAGGAAGGTGGCAAGGCTGAAAGGGTCTGTTAGCGTAGTGTGTGGGCGGGGAAGAAAACACCTCCATGAGGGTAGTGGGCCTGAGGACAGAGAGAGCTTAGAGAGATACCAGCTGGTAGGAATAAGGATGAAGAAAGGGAAAAGATATGTAACTTGAAGGAGAATGGTGCCAGTGAGATGGGGACAGTGGGAGTCAGAGTGGGCTTGGAGGTCAGGGAGCTTGGAGACTATCGGAAATGTTGATCTGGCACTCAGCAGAAAGGTTTAGCCTAGAAATAGATGGGAAAGAGGCACGAGGCCTCCCTGGGGTCAGGAGAAAGAAGAAGAGTTAGGGAATCCAGAGGAAGGTTGCAGAGGTAGGTGGGATTCCTTGGCTTACACTGAAAAGTCTTGGAATTCTTTCAGGGACAGGCAAATCACAGTTTCTTTTCTGCTAAAGTTGAAGGACATCTAAAAGCCAAATCAGGAAGGGCAAGTCTGCCCTTGAGTCACTGTCTGTATAGTACCGGGGTGACTACTTAGCTGAGAAGTGTTCCTCTAAGGTATTTCTAGAGAAAAATGATCCCTAAAGTCAGTGTACTCCAGGTTCCTGAAGCAAGTACATGGGAGTCACAGGGGTTTGTCTGAAAAGGACAGTGTGATCACTGACTTCTCTATGTTAACTGTCAAGCATTTTCATGCTTGGAAATCTTCCTCTAAGGGCTCTTATTGCCTTCCAAACTCTAAAGCAAACAGGGCTGTTTTGGCCGGTATTTATACAACGTTGTGCTGACCTCCCAACAGCCCTGTCAAGTAACGGTGCTTGGATGGTTCTTCCCATTTTACAGGTGAGGAAGCCGAGACTCAGAGGTTAGGCTCCATTCAGAGGCATAGTGTCTGGAATGCTCCACTACTCCACTGTTCTGTCCCCTAGTCAGACCCTAGTCAGAGGGTTGTGTTTCATTCTGGGCATCACATTTGAGGAAGGTCAAACAGAACATCTTGGGAAGGGCCGGCCAGGATGATTGCTGGAAGTGTCTGGATATGTTTAGCCTGAAGTAAAGCAGGTGTGGTGAGAAGCTTGGGGATTGGGATAGTAGTGAAATGTTTGAAGGCTGCGATGAAGAGGCATGGTGGTGCTGGCCCTCATGGCCTTTGAGGCCAGAATGGGGGGCAGAGGTAGGAGCAGATCTAGGCTTAAAGCAGGGGAAAAGTTTGCAGTTAGAGGCATGTGGGGCGCAGTGACTTGCCTCAGAAGTTAGTGCCTTCCTGTCCGAGGTGTTCGGCCAGCTGCTGAAGGTGTTTTGAGGTGGCTTTTGGTTAGATTAGGTGACATCTAATTATTCTGCTGTTTTCTGACTTTGCTACAGTGAGTCATATTGCTAATGAGTGTGGTAGATTTGGAACTCAGACCTTCAGATCCCAAGTGTAGTCACTGAGCCATTATATCCAATCCAAATTTTTATTTTACTGCCTGTTTTCCTTGTGAAAAGGAACAAGAAAACCACCAGGCTAATTTTACTATAACTGAAACCAGATTTGAAAACAAGGCTTGAGAGGGAAAGCCTGGGAAATTAATTGTATTCAGCCCTTCCAACTGACTGTCATTCTGAGAATTAGAATCACACTACTACTCGAAGGTAGAGTTTCCCTGAATGCCTAAATAAAAGGAGAGGAAACTAAATTGGCCGTGCTCTTTGGTGAACAGTGTGTGGCCCATATTCTGTTTACAAACAAGATATCCACTTGGATAAGGTCCTAAATTATCATGTTGCCTGATGCTAAACCAGAATGCATTAGTTTCAGGCAGGACCTAAAATTTTAAAATTCTGTTAAACAGTAATCTCAAGAGATGTATTATATATTAGAAGTAGAGCTGGGTAGAATGATGCCCACCTGCCCTGCTACGAGGGAAACTGAGGCTGGCTGATCTTTTGTGCCCCAGAGTTCTGAGCTGCAATCCTCCAAGATTTCCACACTATGTCTGTCATCGAAATGGTGAGCCCCCTTGATTGAGGGACCCCTAGGTTGCCTAAGTAGGAGTGAACCAATCCAGGTCAGAAATGGAACAGGTTGAAATTTCTGTGCTAATCAGAATGTGACTGAGTCAGTGTTAGCTTCTGTTTTTCTGACCTAAGATGGGGGACCCAGACTTTAAAAAAAATTTGAAATAGAACATATCAAAGTTATTCCTGGCAAATAGATTATCTTTATTTGATAGTTTTCTAAAAATTAAAGACAAGTGCCCCTCCTCTGAATAATAAGAAACAGAATGATTATTTCGGGGTATTCCATACTGTTTCATGGGGTTTTACTCAACTCGTTTTTGCTTACCATTGTTTTCTCAGTGTGATGGGAATCATGAGGTGCCACTATATCCAAAGGATTTTAATTACAAAGAACTCAAAGGAAAGAAGAAAAGACAAATAGTGAAAAGAACAGGCAACTTTGCACAAAAAATGGCATAAAAGTCATGATTGTTAACATATGGCTGAAAAATGGCGCAGTCCCGCAGAATGATGGACAGCAGGTGAGGAGGAAGCTGTGTCAGGATTACCACAGCTCTAAAAGTGAGAGGAGCAGGACTTGGAGCTTGTCGATCTCCTGTGAAGGATTTAGGGGAGGTCTGGACCAGAATCAGATTGGAAAGAATACTTATGATGGTTTAATTCATGTTCTATGAGCATATTTACTATAGACTGATCTTATTTAGTACTTCTATTATCTCTGGGAAATACTTGCTTTCATATATATGTGTGTATATATATATGTATATGTATATATGCATATATATATATACATACACAAATTTGTACATATATAAATACAAATACACATATATGTGCATATGTACATCTATTACATTAGAAAGGAATTATTTTCAAATTCAAGAATTATCATGAAGAGTGAGTTTATTCTGGAAAACTAAATTATAAGGGAAAGAATCTACTAAAATTGGGAAGTATCTTGATTTGACTGACTCTCAAATTTGTCCTTGTATAAATTTCAGCGTGGCAGGAAAACTTCTACAAGTTCATCATGTATGTGTATAAAATTTTCAAGTAATATGCCATTGCCTTCAAATTAAGGCAGAAGTATACAACTCAAGAACATAAACTGTTTGGGGAAGAACTACTTATTTGTCAAGAACTTTTCGGAAAACTAGAATGCAATTTGGCAGAAATTAGGTCTACACCAGGAGCTTACATCACATACCACAATAGGCTCAAAATAAACCAGAATGTAAGAAGGTCACACCTTTAAACAATTAGAATGAGATCAGAGTTTTCACAGCTGTGGCTAGGAGGAGACTTCATAACCAGGTAAGAGACAGAGGAGGTCATGAAAAAATAAATTTAATAGGTAGTTTCATTTACATGAAACTAAAGAGTTTGCATGAACAAAATCAATGAAACAAGGGTAAGATGGAAAACGATGTGAGGGAAAATAGTTTTGTATTACATATTTTTGATAAAGATCTGACATCCAAGATATAGAGGTAATTAACACAAATTTGTATGACCAAGAGCCATTTTCCCCTGGATGAGTGGTCAGAGGATATGATTCTCCAAAGAAAAATCAGAAACTGTTGACATCCATGTGAAAGATTGCTCTTTATCACTAATATGAAAAATATAAACCAAAACAGCTCTCAGATTTCTCCTCATACCCAACAATCTGGAGCTAGTCAATACTGGAGGGTCCTTGGGAAGACAGGCCCATTTGTTACACTGCAGGAGTTGTGGATTTGTTCAGCCTTTCTGGGGAGCAGTTTAGAATTCTGTTGAACAAATGATTAAAATGCCGATACTTTTGAACCGAGGAGCTTACTGCTAGATGTGTATCTCCAAGAGAAGTCCCAGAAAGAAAAAGGCACCAGATATAATCCTACTCTGAAATGAAATATTTTTATTTTTTAAAGCTGCAGTGAAGTACTTTAGATTGTTCCACACAAGTTTAAAAGCCCAAACTCAAAGACCAGAAAGAATCCTAAAAGATAACAGTAGACATCTGTAGCAGATTTTGAAGCCATTTTAAAATATTCATCATGAAGACTTCTAAAAATTCAACCGCTTTCCTCCTTAGAATTTCTCTGCTTGTCCTGTGCCTTTAGAGTTCATTGTGGAAAAGTCACAAATGTTTCCCCTGGATTTTGCCCATTGGTGGGGTCTGATAAATTTGGCTGTCAATTCTGTCTCTTTCCTCTCTCATTTCTATCATCTCTCCTGTCCTTTCTTCACTATTTTTGCTTCATTATTCCTTTCTTTAACTCTGCACATGAAGCAGTTTCTGGACATCCTATCATCTTATTCTTCTGAATGGGGTGGGGGGATGGATCAGGAATTACCCAAATTCTGAACAGTTGCCGGTCATCTACAATATCGGTTGTCCCACTCCTGTGGCTGTTTTGTCCCACTCCAGGTACCTTCAGTTCCATGCCCTGCTGGGGAAGGCATGTTGCCCTTGGAGTCAGAAGTGTCTGGGTTCGATTCCCACCTCTGCCATGTAGTAGCTGTGTGACCACCTAAGTTACTGAACTTTCTCAACCCCAGTTTCATCTGTAATATGGGGATTAGCATAAGCTCATCGTGCCTACCTCACAAGACTGTTGTGTGGAACAGAGGAGCTACTCTCTGTACTTTGTGCTTTGCAAATCTTAAAGCATATTTTCATTATTACTACTATTATTATTTATATAATTATGTGATTTTATGTCCTTTGTTATCCTTCCCTTGACTACAGTAGAGATGCTTGCATTGGGTCTCTCACCTCTTTTCTATGCTGAAATTCCTCTAGGGCTGAGGGGTAGAGAACATGAATCTTTTCTCCTAGTCAGCTGGGGAAAGAAGGTCCAGAGTAGGAGAGAGTAAAGTTTCAAAGATAAACCTTTAGGGGCCCAAACCCCTCCTCTCCCCCCCCCTCCTCCCCCATAGACCCCTTAACTCCTTACACCTGATCCACCATTCCCCTTGGAGACCAGAAGCTGTGGTGCTCCCTGTCTCATCCGCCCCAGCTCTTCTCTCAGGTTTCCAGCAGGCTTGGTTTCTGATTACTACGCATTCTGTGGTTTCTTCTTTTCTGTCTCCATTTGCTCTGTGGTTTCTGCCCCTTTCTGATTGGGTAGGACTTCCTAGTTAAGGGACCAGATAGAGTCAGTGTGTCCAGCTGATCTGGGAGCAGAGAGATAGCTGCTCTTACACGTAAAGTTTGGTGGTTCTCATGGCTGGTGTTCCTGCCATAATGTATACCTTTTATGTGATAGGATTTTCCTAGGCTTGTTGTGGGTCTAATTCTTATAGGTTTGTCTCTTTTAAGAAAGAATAAATGTAAAATTCTACTCACTTTGGTTCAAGTAATCAGTGGCACAAGTATTGAATGGGGAAGTTGTTGTAGCTACATGACAGGTCCTGTGAAAAACACCTGGGGTTTTGGTGCACTGTAAGCTCAAAGTAAATAAATAGTGTTATCTGGCAGCCCCAAAAGTGAATGCTTTCCTACACCATATGGAGATATGTGGTGTTCAGAGCCCAGGAGGTGGTGGACCCACTGGGCAGAGCACTCAAGAAAGGGATTATGTTTGGTTTGGGGAATCTTTTTTTAAGAAGGACATTGATTTGTTGTAGACATTGTACAGAGGTGGGCACTTAGGATGGTGATGGCTCTTTTGTAGGATGACCAGTTCACAGAGCTGGCATGTTTAGTGTAGAGAAGAGAGGTGTAGGGGGAGGGATTTAACAGCTGTGTTCATCAAGTACCGAGAGGGATGACATGTGGAAGATGTTGTAGACTGCCTCTTGGCACCAGAGAGTAAGTGAGGAACAGGTGGTAGAAACTCAGAAGCACAAGTGGAAATGGTGATGTTGGAGGGGCTGCAGGAAGATGGACTCACAGACACACCATTGATTTAGCTGTGAATTGGCTCAGCCACCCTGGGGAGAAATGCTTTAGTGTACATACTCTTTGACCCAGAGATCCACCCTCCAGGCATCCACACCTCGAAGTTGGAGACAGAAAGCAGGTTCCCATTTATATCAAAAGATTCATAATAGCCTTTCCAGTGATGCAAGAACCTGGAAACAGAGAGGATTCCCATTGACTGGGGAATGACTGAATTGTGTATGAGGATGTAATAGAACATTGTCAGCCTGGAAGAAAGATTATGAATGTGAGGAATTGAGAGAAACATGCGAATGTTCACATGAACTGATGCAGGGTGAGATGGGAGAGCCTGGAAAACATGACTGCCTTGATGTAAATGAAAAAACCAATACAGTCAACATGAACGCGGCGTTGAAGTTCCTTATAAAAAGAGACTCACTAGATACAGGGGAGAGAGATGCACAAATGAATATGATGTGTGAGTAAAAGGCAGCACTAAAATGAAATTCTTACTAATTAGAGCTCCGACACGATCCCCCTAAATGCCTTCTCTCTTTTCATCCTCTGCAGTTTCTCCATATTTGTTTGCATCTTGTCTCCCTCATTAGAGTATGGGCTCCTGAAGAGCAGGGACTGTCTTTTGCCTTTGTGGTATCTCTTAAGCTTAGCCTGGTGCATGGTACAGAGTGAACACTTAATATTGTGAACACTGCTTATTGACAGACTATCTTAGGGAAGTATTGAATTCGCCCTCACTAGGGGCTTTCCAGCGAAGGCTCTGTGACCTCTTGTGATAGGGGAAGGGTTCTTGGTTGAATATAGGTTGGACTGGATGAAATCTGAAGTCCCTGTCAACGAGAGTCTGTAAAGTCCCCTGCTGCTTCCATTCCTCGCTCAGCACATGGCAGCTTTCATCTGTCTCCAGTGTGATTACAGCCAAGTCTGAGAAAACAACCTGCACCCTTAAAGCTTGCTGTGCATCATGCTAAGCAAGTAGTTGGATGTTCTGTGGTTTTCATGTTTGCCATCCTCACTCATTAGTGGTGTTATCATTCATTTGGGGGAGTTGTAAGGGGGAGCAAGGGACCCCGAGAAGTTTTCAGACATGTGCCTTCTCTGGGGTCAGGCCCCATTAAGCATGGGCTTTCTCGGGTTGAGCGCTAGTTCATTTGTTTTCCTCTCCAAGTTGGAAAATTGACTGACAGCAAAACCAGTGACCAAGCCCGAAGGCAGGGTTCTTTTGAATTCTCCTCAAAACTGATCAGACCTTTTCCGGGTCCATCCTCACACCTGTCAGGTGAGCGTCAGCAAAACCTGAACAGATTTTTGAATGTTTTGTGGAAATGTTTCAGTGTGTGCACATGTGTATGTGCATGTGTGCGTGTGCATGCACGTGTATGTGTGTGTGTGCATGGGTGTACGTGTGCGTGTGTGCGTGCATGTGTGTGTGCATGCATGTGTGTACATGTGCGTGTGTGCATGTGCATGTATGCATGTGTATGTGTATGCATGTGTGTGTCATCCTTCCTCACTTTTTCCCAGTGACTGTGCTTTTCGGCCTTGAACATGACTTGCCTTTAAGCCAGATGTAACTTGCTTGTGAGCGCTTAAGTAGACCCAGGGTCAGTGCCTTGGGCAGCCTGCCCCAGCTGAAAAGCAATGTGTTCCTCTCTTAGCGCCTGCTGTAAACGGAGCTGGGTTTTAGTTGTTCCTGCCTGTTTGAGCTTGAGTCCCAATGTGTATTAGTGATTTTTAAAGAAACACCCTTCCATTGATTTTCCCTTCATGTAACAGTCCAGCACATTTCTTTTTTATGCTGACTGTACAGCAAGACACTCTGACCCTCTAGACCCAAGGTCCATCCTCAGTTGTATCCGGGTGCCAATGGCTTGTTGCTGTGACTGCTCATTCAGATGCAAAAAGGAAAGAGAAGCCTCAGACCTCAGTGGACCGCTGGGCATCATCCTGTGGAGAGAACCGTGGTCCACCTTCATTTGGGCATCCTCAGGTGCAGGACCAAAGGGGTCAGAGTGGGATTTTTGTGTCAAACAAAACCTGTTCTGCCTACATTTCCAAAATGCTGGCCTTCTTGTTTATCCTTGTGGCCAGGTGGCCTAGCTTCCAAAATGTGGGTTCAAGTCCAGTCTCTGGCATATCTTGGCTTTGTGACCAAACCTGGAATCTCCTTGGCTTTAGGCAGCTCTCCGAGAGTACCAGTCCTTCTTATTTAGAGGGCTTTCAGGCCAGGCTGTTCTGGTTGTTTTCTCATGCTTTGGGGATGATGGTTTCTAAGCTTCTGTGTAACTGTTTATTAGTGTATACATCCTGATTTTTTTTTTGCTATCAGACTCCCTCATGATGGACTGACTGATATTAAGTCAGTATCTGTATTTCATGAGCCTATCCTGGGGAACAGGCGGGCATGTATGTCATTTTAGGCAGTGGGAATCTTAAGAAGTACTTGGATTCCATGGTTAATCCTCCAGCTTCCCTATCCTGAGGTCAGTCATTTAAGAGGAGTGATACCTGTCCGGGATCCCTGACTGGTCAGAGCCTTGTGAAATGTAGTGAAAGAGCCCCTGGGGGTCATTGCCAGACATTCTCTAACTTGTTTTATGTAGTGATGAATGGTCAGAAGTATGTTAGCAAATACACTCTGTATTTTGGAAAAATTACTTTGACAAGCCCATTTTTAAAAGTACAGCCTCTTATTTTGGAAGTCTTGGAGGAGATAAGAGGTCAGACTTGAAGCAATTTGTAAGAACTATTGAAGTTTATAGATTAGTTAAGTGAAAGTTTTCATTCCCTTACTTTCACTACCTCAACATTTAACCTAGAAATTATTTCAAAGTTAGCTTTTTAATAGAAGCTATCTTTACCCAGCCTAGGTCAATGAAAATAGCAAATTCTATTATGCTCTGTGGGTCTCCTGCCAGGAGTCCCAGGGGAAAAGGGTTGGCGTATCAGTGCTGTAAGGAAAGGCTTAATTAAAAATAAAATTGCTGATAATTAATGCCTAATTTAAAATTTTTTTAAACAGTTCATTTTTTTTCCCTTGAAATAAAGTTCAGAATTTGAGATGTTAAGCTTGTCTCCTGGGGAGAAAAGGCTACTACTCCCTCATTTTGCTTTCTTTGGAAAGCTTGTGCCAAGGAAAGGATTTCACATTAGTTTTTAAAGAACACGTTTTAAAATTCTAGTCTTCCAATAAAAGGTGCATTTCTTAGCCTCCTGGTGGCAGCAGTCCTGTGTGGCCAGAGTGTCCTCATTTTTGACACCTTTACAATGGGGGCTGATTCCAAGTTGCTAAAGGAGGCGCCCTGCCATACTATGGCGGCGCTTCTTCTGTAAAGTCTCACTAAAATAATGTTTTGAAAACGTTTGCTGCTATTTTGGGATTTCAGTTGGAAAGCCTAAGTTGATTTTCAGTTCAGTTCACTAGACGTTTATTAAGTCCTTTTTGGACAGAGCACTGTGCTGAGCATCCTGGGGAATATACAGTGTTTAAATAAAGTGCCATCCTTTTCCTGAGGAAGCTTATAATTCAACAGGTAAATATGATGTGTACACAAAGAACACCAATACATAAGTGCAGGCAAAGTGAGGCCAGAAGAAAAGGTCATCAGTAACAAAATGGCTTACCAAGGAAAGGTCTGTGAAGGAGTTGGTGTTTTGGGTTAGGCATGAAAAAGCTAGACAGCCATTCAGGCCGAGGGGGCAGTGTAAGCAGAGGCACAGAACTGGTGGGGAGCAGGGCTTTGTGAGGGGAGGTAGAGAATAGGTCAATGTGGGGAGAACATAGGAACAGAAAGTTAAGGAGCCCCCTGTAAGTAAGGACTCAGATTTGAGATGACTAAGGCAGGGCTTCTTAACCAATGGTTCATGAATTTTAAAAAATATTTTGATAATTGTCTGGTAATATAATTTATTTCCCTTGTAATTCCATGTATTTTATTTTATGCATTTCAAATGTCATTCTGAAGAGTCTGTGGGCTTCACCAAGAGGCCAAGGGTTGGGGGTACCATAAGACAAAAAAGGTGATGAATTCCTGGACTAAGGAATTTGTGTAAGTGGGTAAAAAAATTTGGAATAGAACATTAGTATTACCAGATGTATGGTGAAAGAGGTTCATCTGAAGTAAGGGGTAGAGAAAAGACAAGAAGACCTTTTAGCAGTTATTGCAGCTTTCCATGGGTGTTTGCTCCCCATCAGCTCCGTGCCTGTGCTCACACTGTCCCCTCGACCTGAATGGCTGTCTAGCTTTTTCATGCCTAACCCAAAACACCATCTCCTTCACAGACCTTTCCTTAGTAAGCCATTTTGTTACTGATGACCTTTTCTTCCGGCCTCACTTTGCCTGCACTTATGTATTGGTGTTCTTTGTGCACACATCATATTTACCTGTTGAATTAGGTGTTTGGTTTTTTTTTTTTTAAATGACTGAAATAGGTCCCAGGACTGGCTATGACTAATGGGGTCGGGTGGCGGGGGGCACATTGATGGCAGGGCTCAGCTTGAACTCACGGCATGTGAGTTCAAGGCCTGACTTGAGTCCTGAGCTTTTACTGTGATGGCGTCTCCAAGGCTTGACTGAGACACTGTAGCTCAGGACACGGCCGCCATTTTCTTGTCTCTCTCCAGCTTACCTGTAACCTCATTTCTCCCACTCTGTATCCATCTCATCCTTCATGAAGACCTCCCATGCTTACAGTGTGCACCTTGCACTGTGGGCTCCCTCCAAGACTTCTGCTGAAAAGTGAATATGGGCTTCATGCCACCTGGATGGCCGCGTTGTTTTAGAGTTTCTTAGATGGCATTCATGCCGACATTTCTCTGATGGACTTTAAGGGACTGAATTAAATAGTAACAATTAACCCAGCGCTGATAGAATACTCACCAATACCAAGTGTCTTGTCTCTTTCACACAAACATTTGGAGGTATTGATAAACACATTTATTTGTTTCAATAAAAAAATGCAATGGGATTGTCTAGATTCAAAAGTCAGTGCCGCGTTTATTCTAGTGTTGAAACTAGAGAAACCTGCTTTAGAATAAGTGACCTATTTGAAAGAGAAGAGACCTATTAACTCCTTTAAGTTGCATATAAGTAGCTTGTAGGTCAGTGACCTGAGTTACTTTTTATGCCTGAAGCAGATGACTTCTTTAGGAACCTCAAATTTAGTTAAAAGGAATTTTTAGAATCTAAGATCTTGAGTTTTTTTCCAAGATATTTTTTAAATAAAAAGGATAATTAATTTATTATCGCTTTTATTGCTCCCTCTGGTTAGAAATATATCTAGAATAGTGATTTCACCAATGTGTTTTTAGGTCAGATATTTATGGAGAATATCACATTCTTTAGTGGCTTTATAATATTAACGTACAGCTCATGTGAAACACTGATCAAGGCTGGAAGATGCAGAGCTATGCGCTTCACCAAGCTGCTGTCTTTAAGGTTAAGTGTGTGTATGGTGTGTGTATAGTGAGCACATTCCAGATGGCGTCAAAGATCTGGACAAGCGTTGGGTCATCAGTGTCTTCTGGAAGGCTTGAAGACTCAAGGTTGGGGCGAGCTGGCCGCCTTGACAGGCTACTTCCCTGGGGGTGATGGAGAAGTCTGCAGAGGAAGGGCTGTGCAAGCCTTGGATATAGGTGCTGGCGGCTGTTATCATTGCTACTAAAAATTGTTAGTGTTACTTTAAAATATTCATATTTGTAAGAACTTTATGCCCAACCGTTTTGAAAATGAAAAGTATATGGACTTGGAGCTAGTAGACCTGAGATCAAATAATAAATAGCATTTATGTGGCACTTTGAGGTTGGCAGAGCTCTTTACTGTGTCACTTGTGTCTCACAGCCTCACTGCACATGGGCCAGCTGAGGTGAGGCTGGCACTGCTGCAGTACCCACCCGAGGCAGACTTCAAACCTTCCTCTTCCTGATTCTCCAAGAGCTCAGATCCAGGGTCTGTCAGCTGTGGTTATCACACACACACACACACACACACACACACACGCACACGCACACGCACACGCACACACACACACACACCCCCATTCACTGCAGCATCTTCCTGTTGCCCTAAGTATCACCTGGCCCCATCATCCCCTGCGTCTCCTCTGTCCTAGCTGCTCTTCCTTCAGATGCCCCATCTTCCTACTGGACCTCCTGGTCTCCCTGGCTCCCTTCCTGTAGCTCCTCTGTAAGAAAGAAGCCTGTTGTGATCTCCCTTAACGCTGGTGCCTTCCTTCTGTTGCCTGTCTCCAGTTTAGCCCATCCCTCTTGTTTGTATGGAATTAGGTTGTCTCCCCTGTTAGACTGGGAGCTCTGTGAGAGCAGGGACTCTTCTTTTCTTTGTATCCCTGGCACCAGGCACAGTGCTTGGCACGTAGTAGCACTTTTAAAAATGCCTGTTGACTTGCCCTGAGAATTCCTCTTTCTAGCTTAGTTTTCTCATCTGCCAATGAGAGAAGACAATCCTCATACCCTCTCTCTGAGGCTGGCTCTGAGCATCAGATATGCATGTAGACCTTGAAGGATTTTACTGCCGTTATCACTGCCCAGAACTGTTAGCCTCATCATGGATCTGATACCTTTCCTAAGGAAGCCCTTTGCTTTCTTGTCTGCCATAAATAAGCATCCACTCATTTGGAGCTTGCACTCTTCCCTCCCATCTCTTTCGATACATCAGTTAATGTTTATTAAGCTTCCCCTCATGTGCCAAGCACTGTGCTCAGTGGTAGGGATACAGAAAGAGGCAAAAGGGGGTCCCTGCACAATCTGATGGGAGAGACAGACAGAAAGCAAACAAATCTGTACAAATAAGAATAAATAGGCAAGAACTCAAAGAGACTTCAAGTTAAAGTTCTGCTTCCACAGACTTATCCCAAGACTTTGATTCACTCAGCTTGGGCATGGAGGGCATTGTGCACCCTGTTCTCTCCTCCTTTGGCACCAGGGGAGGCTGCAGGGACTAAATCCAACCTCCAGACAAACACCAAACTTTGATGGGGAATGTTGAGCTGAAGATGGCACTGAGTGCCTCAGCTCCATCCCAGCGGTCAGCACAGGCTTCCTTCCTTTGTCTGGTGTGTTGTCATAGTAGGTGGCGCCCACAGGTCATGATGTGCCACCTGCCTGGCGCCCTGGAGGGTCTCTGAGTGTCTCCCTCCTTCCTTTTCCATTCTTTAAGCGTTTTTATTGTCGCCTTTTGTTTTTACTTTTCACACTCCTCACTTCTCACTATAAATCCTCTTTCCCCACGCCCCTCCCCCACCCCAAATCCTCCTTCCAGACAAAGAAATAGCTGACGCTGCCTGGCCCAGGGGCCACATTGGATGGTGCACCCAGCACCCCTCCACTCTCCGTAGGACAGAATGGCCTCGGCTCCTTTTTACCCTTTGTGAACCTGTTGGCTATTCAATTACTCATGTTTTTATGTCATTGGCCAATAAACCTGTCTCTGAATTAGCAAATGGGACCTGCCTAAAGGGAGGGAAAAATCTTTCAAGATTAAAGAAAAAGTTAATTCTAAAGCTAACAGTTTTGTTGAGTTAAAAAAAAAAACACATCTGTTTTTTAGAGTGACTTACTCCTTAACTTAATAAAAATATTTGAAAAATTAATTTCTATGAACTCAAAAGTTCTTGTTATTAATAATTCACATTGATATAGTGTTTTGTGTTTTATAAAGTGCTTTCTTCCTAAGGACTCTATGAGATAGATAGTACATATAAAACTTACTTTATAAATGAGAAAACTGAGGTTTACAAAGATTGAGTGGTGGTTATAGTTGATGATTATAGTTAAGATGTATCTGTGTTGTGATTTGACTTCAAGTCCAGTACTCTGTCCTCTGTGCCTTTCTCACAGTCAGCTTTGATGCTGAATGAATGAAGAGGGAAGTCGGGGTCTTTTGTACTTGAGCACATCTTCTCTGCCCATTTGCAAGTGGATCAGTGTTGCACCTTTGGAAGCAATGTGATGGAATGAGTAATTCCAGACCTGAATTCAAGAAAACCTGGAGTCAGATCTTACCTTTAATGAATATTCCCTGCAGACTAGGATGGAAAGGTGCCCAGCCCTAGGTTAAGCACTTTATAGATACCCCATGAATCCTCACAACAACCGTGGGTGTTGTTTTTACAGTTGATTAAACTGAATCAGAGAGGAAGGGTCACACAGCCAGCATCAGTGTGCAGATTTGAACTCGGGCCTTGCCAGCTCAATCCCAGCACTTGACTGCCTGCTCGTCCCTTATATAATTATATGATCGTGAGCCAAGCATATCCATACCTGCAGTGCCCCGGCCTCTGCCCCAAACTGGGCATTCCCAAGGCCAGCCAGGGAAATCCAGGTGCAGATTCCAACCCCCTTAACCTCATGCTAGAAACGTCACAAATACAGAGCTGGCGACAAGCAGGGCTATTAGACACTTGTTCCTCCCTAGGATGGAGTGCAATATACTGGGGAAATTTAAGACCCTAGAAGGGCTTCTCAGCAGCTGAATGGAACAGAGCTAGGACACAGCTATATTTATTTTTAGGTAAATTCTGTGATTTACTAGAAAAATCTGTGTAGGAAGCAGGCAGATTAACTGGTGTCAGTCCAGCAGCTGCTTTTTCTGGCAAGTACGAGAAAATTCAGTGAGCAGCTGCAGGGCTTTTCACACACGCACACACATACATGCATACTCACACTCACTCTCAGGTGCTGAGCATATACTTCCTTTGTCTAAAACTATGCCAAGAACCACATATGTTGCTAAGTTCCTGTTTCTTTCATTTTAATTTTTTTAAAAGTGATGTCCAGTCTTTTTTCCTTGCAACCAAAATGAAAGAGTTAAAATTTTATAAACTATCCTTTCCCATCTGATCTCTGAAGTGTAGCTGTATCCCTTGTCTTGTGTGTAATCTTGCTGCTGATTAATTAAAATTATTGGAGCACCTCCTGCCTTCCCATCCCTGAGAGCCTTACGTCAGTGAGGACCACGCTGGCAGAAAGAAGGTGTCTGCTTCCAGCCCAGCCGCTTTTATTTCTTGCTGCTTTCGGTGATTTGGTGGCTCTGGAATTTTCTTTCCCTGCATGGGCCCCACAGAAGCCAGCTCCCCTGCTCTACCCAACCAGCTCCCAGGCAGCAGAACAGGGAAATCACACAGATCAGCATACCACTCAGTTGATCAAAGGAAACCAGCCACTTTCCTTCAACAAGACCCAGCGGTATTTGTCACTACGCCTTCTCCTCCTGCCGTGACCAAGGCCACTAAAAGACTGTTGGCAGCACTTGCCTACCTCTATGAAGCTGCTTGCTCCCTAGGAGCAGTGGCTGTCCTTCCCCCCACTCCATTCTGGAGCTTGATGGGGATACCTTTTCCACTTTTGTGACTTCACAAAACCTAGGGAAAGGCTATCTTTTTTTTTTTTTTTTTTTAAATAGTCTCTCCATCTCGCTCAGAGTTAGAGTACACAGCTGGTCAGGCCTGGAAGCATTCACCTTACTCCATTATTTTCAGCCCTCCATTTCCAGGGGCTCGCCATGTGGGTGCCAGGTTTAGTGCTGATGCTTAATCAGCTTTAGCCCTGCTGAAGGTCACCAGCCTCGACCCCTGCCCCCAGAAACAGGGACTATTATTTTCTAAATCTTTGCCAATACTGTGATTCACCCCACCAAAAGCTCAAACATGATGACATTCTCCTGCTCCGACTGAGTTAGTCACAGACTTCAGATCTGCACACATCCCAAGCAAATCCTTCAGTGTGTTCTTAGTGCCCATTATTGTCTGTTTGGCCTGATGTGATTTTGCAGGACCCCGGGGTCTTAGTGCAGCATTCATGGGAAACAGAGCAGCATATGTACGCTGTTATAAAATGGAGGCCAGCAGTTGTCACTTCATGGCATCCACAGTCTAGAGCAGGGGTGGGGAACCTGCAGCCTCAAGGTTTTCTAAATCTTTATGTGCGGCCTGTTAGGATTTATTCTGTACACTTTGGATTCAGTCAAAAGCCTTAAGGCTGCAGTTTCCCCACCCCTGCTCTGGAAGATAGAAAGGTCCCCCTAAATAGGACAGTGGCATCTTTAGACCATGTTGAGCTTTACTTGCAGGAGGATACTACTATCAGTGAGAAGAAAAAAGGCAAAAACAGTCTTCTTTCCTCATTTCTCTTTTCTCTTCCCCAATGGTTTCTTTCTGCTGTCCTGTCTATCCTCCGTTTCCCCTGCTTCCCATCACAAAAGCCTCTTTCTTTGGCGTCCATCCCATTTGGCTCATTTAGGCCACCTGACCAGAACATACCATGGTACCTCGAGGATATATTTGCCTCCAGCTTGGGAAGCGAAGGGTGACAGAACTTGTCACCACTCACATCAGGGAGATGGCAGAAATGGAAGCGCAGCACGGAGCCTGACTGCTCTCCATTCCTGGAGAAAGGCCCTTTTTAGCCCCGGTCCAGAGTATGGCAAAGGGCCGGCATGCCAAGGTGGTTACAGGCATTCCCTCTTAAAATCTAGTAAACTGGTAGGCAGTGCCCACATCAGCAGCCAGGAGGGAAGGATGCTGTAGGTCATGAAGCAGAGCCCCTCGAGCTGCTCTCCCTGGGCCGTAGACCTTTGCAGTGAGATTCAAAGTCTGTCTGTTCCCAAAGTGTGCTATTTGCTGCAGTTCCTAAGTGCCTGGAGGAGGGTCTCATAGTGGTGTGAAAAGCCCACGAGAAGGGAATGTGACGCGCTTTTGCCTCTTTGCTCCAGATCTCTCTGTGGTGGGGTGGGAGTCCAAGATGTTTCCGCCTCAGCTTTCAGGACAAAGGTGAGATCCTCATCCATTCTCAAGGTCAGAGGATAGTCCATTTCTGTGCCTCTTGCCAGCTAGAGTAGGGAAACTTAGATTCTCCCACTGTCCCATTCTGGGTTAATGCCCACTGAACAGAGAGCATCTGCTAATTAGGATCTGATTTATATCATTACCAAACCCTCTGGTCCTGCAAGGGTCAGGCCTTTGTATCGGGCCCTGTGCTGCCTCAGCAGCCACTGTGCCAAGCGCAAGAAGGCCATATGAATGGAAATCTAATAAACGTTACAATCTCAGAAGCTTGGGTCACCTACCAGTATTCCAGTAATCTGTGCTACTTATGACGTACCTGAGTAATAGTGGCCAGACCTTGGGCTCAGAGGAAGGTGCCCATCTTCATGGTGCCATGCTTTGTGCTGAGCACAGTGCTGAGCACATCGTAGGTGCTCTACCAGCGTTAGCTCTTGTTATTATAATATTTACTTAATATTTGAATACCACGTGGTGCTTGACAGAGAAACTGTGTCCCCAGGGGATGACTCACAGTACCTCTGCATTAATGTGACTGTCATATTCGCATATTAGGGAGATGCGCTCTCATACACAAAATTTGCCTTGTACTTGCCCTTTTGTGCAGTGTTGTTTAGGTTTGAAGAGTTTTACTTTTTTGGTTTGTAGCATGTGACTCAAGGGACCTTTCTGAGTTTAGTTACAGTCAATCAATAAACATTTGTTAAGTGCTTCCCTGTGCCAAACACTGTGAGCGAGAGACAGTGCCTATCCTCAAAGAGCTCCCAGTCTGAGGAGGAGACGATGTGTCAACCACTACATACAGACAAGCCACGTGCAGGGTCAATCTGAAATAGTCATCAGAAGGAAGGCAGGAGAATGAAAGGGGATTGAGGAAGGCTGTTACCAGAGGAGGGTCCGATGTTAGCTAGGACTTGAGGGAGCCCAGAGGTGACGATAAGGAAGAAAGTATTCCAGGAATGAGGGGCAAAGTCAGAAAATGGAGTGTTTTAACAGCAAGGAAAATGGTGTCCTGGGATCACAAGACTATGTGCAGTGGAGGAGTGGTGTAATGTGTAAGGATTGGTCAGCCCTGCTCCTTAGGTGAATCACTTTGGTAGCTGAATGGAAGAGATTACGATGTGGAGCGACTCGAGGCAGGCAGACCCCCGGCCCCTGTGACATAGTCCAGGCCTGCACCAGGAGGGGGGGCACATTCAAAGATGCTACCCTGGCTGGCCTTGACTGGTGGTTTGATTGGGGGGAGGGGGAGCAGTTGAGGGTAATACTTAGGTTAGTGCTCTCGCCATAATGGGGGAGTCAGGAGAGGAAAGTTTTAGGGAAAAGGGAAATTCAGTTTTGATCATATTGACTAAGATGTCTTGAGGAATCCAGTTGGAGGTGTCTGCTAGGCATGAGACTGGCTCAGTGGAGAGATTAAGGCTGGATAGATCTGTTTGAAAGACATCCCCATGGAGGGATCATTGAAACAATGGGAGAAACAGTAGTAAAATCCACCAGAGGGAGAAGAGAAGAGGCCTCTGGACAGACCCTGGGGGACACCTCAGGGAAGAGACAAAGCTGAGGGGGCTGACATTTTCCTCGAATAACTGAGTAGTGGGCACATCTCATTAGTTTTAAAAATCATGTGTATTTTTTCTTACTGGACAGCATATGAATGTTAGTGTCCCTTTCCCTGAATTTCAGATTTGGAAGTAATCTTAATGGCCATTGGGCTTGACCCTTGTCCAAAACAGACCTTGTATGTTATATATATATATATACACACACACACACATATATACACATATACATATATACATATATGTGTATATGTGCGTGTGTGCATGTATGTGTGTATGACATACATATGTATGACATGTATGACAAATAGTACTCATCTTTTCCTTGAAGACCTGCAGAAGGTAGAACTTCAGATCTCTAGGGGTAAAATGTCTGCCTTCTCCTTTAGGATGTCGTCCTTCCTTTTACTGCTGAAATTTGATTCTTAGCAACTTTCCCAAGTTGTCCCTAACTTTACTCTGTGGCCAAGGAGAACCTGCCTGATTCCTCTTCTTCATGGCAGTTTTAAAAATATCTTATATGTGTTCCTCCCCACCCCAGCCATTTTCACTGTTTCCTTTAACAAGACTCAGTTAACATCACCCAACAGATGAAGTCCTGGCATCACCTTCGTTGTTCTTCCTGGTCCTACTGCAGTATGTCACTGTCCCCTCAGAATTTGGTACGCAGGCCAGGAATCAGTGCAGTGCAGTGACAGTGCAGTGGGTGGGGTGCTGGACCTGGAGGCAGGAAGACCTGAGCTCAAATGTGGCTCCAGGAACTTGGTAGCTGTGTGACTCTGATCCCTATCTGACTCAGTTTCCTCATCTGTCACATAGGGATAATAATAGCACCTGTCTCCCAGGGCTGTTGTGAAGATAAAATCAGATAGTATTTGTAAAGCTCTTTACAAGCCATAATGTGCTATATAAATGCCAGTTATAACTGTTATTACTGTTGGCAACAACATGAGTCCAGATGTGACTCTGGGAGAGGGCAATAGCCCTTTTCAGCCTGGCTCCTGTCTTGACAGGAACTCCATTACTAAGTGAGTTTTTAGCTTCCAGGATGGGTCTTTTCAGGAGCCACTCAGCACCTCTGAAACTTTCTCACATTGATCTTAGTTCGGCCTTCTGAAAACTCAGTCCAACTTCCATGGTGCAGCCCTTCAGGTATTTTAAGGCAGGAATTCTACACCCCCTGAATCTTCTCTCCACAGAAGTCCAGCATCTCAGAGTGGAAAGGAAACCCGGAGCTCTTCTCGACCAACCAATAACTAAATAGGAATATCCTCTTTGGGAATGTTGAGTTGAGATGCCTGTGGGTAAATACGAGTTATAATGCTGACAAGGCCAGCCTCCCAGGTTACTGGAAGAAAACCACTTTGTAAACAGTAGTGCACTTTATAAATGTGAGCTACTCTGGTTACTTTATCGGGCTGAATACAATTCTTCCCCTCCCCATCCTCCACCTGTGCAACATGGAGACCACCAAGGCCATCTTTAAAAATGAGAACTCTCTAGAGAGAATAAATACAAGCATTTGGACTGGAGCTCAGAGGAGAGGTTGAGAATCATCTAAGGTAATAATCGCACTGAGGAGAGTGGATAGGCTCCTCAAGGAGGGGAGTAAATAGAAGAGGGTTTGGGACGCTGCCCTGAGGGGAACAGCCACACTTAGAGGCTGGGAAAAGAGAAGGACATGGTGGATCCTTTCACATCTTCTCCACCTGATGGCCAGAGTATAACAATGAAAATATGTGACAAAAGCCAAGAGGGGAGGCTTCTTGAAGGAAGGTGTAATTATTAGCGGCCGTGAAAAGGCCAAGGAGGGCAAAGACTGAGAAGAGCCTTTTTGGATTTAGCAGTGAAGAGACCATTGGTGGCACTGGATTTAGCATCTGTTACATGCCTGCTGTGGCGATCCAAAGACAAATTGGAAATATTACTACCTTTCCGCAGTAACCTTGTATTCTATTGCAAGATACAGCATGTCCCTATGTCATTAAAGATAATGAAATAAATGCCTGGTAGTGAAGGGGAGTACTCTCTGCTGGGGCTTCAGTCTAGGTGTCTGGTCCTGGTCAGGCACAGGAGCCAGAGGGAAGGGGCTGTTGGAGGAGTTAGGAAGTGGAGGCAGCAAGTGTGAGTGACTTCCTAGACAAGAGAGGAAAAGGACGGTAACTTCAGGGGATGGCAGAATCAAGGGGAGGTGTTCTTAGGATTCTGAGTGTTTTTGTGGGAAAAAGAAAAAGAGCCGGGAAGTGATAGAAGATGAGAAAAGTTATAGGTCACATATACCCACCAGGAGAGAGAACAGAAACCTTTCTGCTGCCCAGAAGAGTTTCAGAGGGTCCCCCCACCCCAATAACCCGAGCCTTCTAATTTTCCCTATCACCAATATGCCCTCTCTTCTATCCTCCCTCCCTTCTCTTGTCCCTATCTTCTCTTTTGTCCTGTAGGGCTAGATGACTTTCTATACCCCATTAACTGTATTTCTTATTTCCTAGTAGCAACAACAATACTCAACAGTTGTTCCTAAAACTTTGAGTTCCAAATTCTTCCCATCCCTCCCTCCCCACCCATTCCCTTTGGGAAGGCAGGCAATTCAATATAGGCCATATCTGTGTAGTTTTGCAAATGACTTCGATGACAGTCGTGTTGTGTAAGACTAACTGTATTTCCCTCCATCCTATTCTGCCCCCCATTGTTTCTATTCTGCTTTTGATCCTGTCCCTCCCCGAGTGTTGACTTCAAATTGCTCCCTTCTCCCATTGCCCTCCCTTCCTTCATCCCTCCCTCCCTGCTTATCTCCTTCTCCCCCACTTTCCTGTACTGTAAGATAGGCTTTCATACCAAAATGTGTGTGCATTTTACTCCTTCCTTTAGTCGAATGTGATGCGGGTAAACTTCATGTTTTTTTCTCATCTCTCCTCTTTTTCCCTCCACTAAAAAGTCTCCTGCTTGCCTCTTGAATGAGATATAATTTACCCCATTCCATTTCACCCTCTCTCCTTCCACTACATTTCTCTCTCACCATTTACCTTAATTTCTTTTAAGATATGGTCCCATCCTATTCAATTCACTCTGTGCTCTCTGTCTCTGTATGTGTGTGCATGTGTGTATGTGCATGTGCGTGCATGTACATGTGTGTACATTCCACCAACTACCCAGATACTGAAACGTTTTAAGAGTTACAAATATTGTCTTTCCATGTAGGAATGTAAACAGTTCACTTTTGGTAACTCCCTTATGACTTCTCTTTGCTGTTTACTTTTTCATGCTTCTTCTCATTCTTGTGTTTGAAAGTCAAATTTTCTTTTCAGCTCTGGTCTTTTCATCAAGAATGCTTGAAAGTCCTCTGTTTCGTTGAAAGACCATATTTTCCCCTGAAGTATTATACTCAGTTTTGCTGAGTAGGTGATTCTTGGTTTTAGTCCTAGTTCCTTTGCCTTCTGGAATATCCTATTCCACGCCCTTTGATCCCTTAATGTAGAAGCTGCTAGATCTTGTGTTATCCTGATTGTATTTCCACAATACTGGAATTGTTTCTTTCTAGCTGCTTGCAATATTTTCTCCTTGACCTGGGAATTCTGGAATTTGGCCACAATGTTCCTAGGAGTTTCTCTTTTTGGATCTCTTTCAGGTGGTGATCGATGGATTTCTTCAATGCTTATTTTGCCCTCTGTTTTTAGAATCTCAGGGCAGTTTTCCTTGATAATTTCATGAAAGATGATGTCTAGGCTCTTTTTTTGATCATGGCTTTCAGGTAGTCCCATAATTTTTAAATTGTTTCTCCTGGATCTGTTTTCCAGGTCAGTTGTTTTTCCCATGAGATATTTCACATTATCTTGCATTTTTTCATTCTTTTGGTTTTGTTTTATGATTTCTTGGTTTCTCAGAAAGTCATTAGCCTCCATCTGTTCCATTCTAATTTTGAGAGAACTATTTTCTTCAGTGAGCTTTTGAACCTCTTTTTCCATTTGGCTAATTCTGCTTTTGAAAGCGTTCTTCTCCTCATTGGCTTTTTGAATCTCTTTTGCCAATTGAGTTAGCCTATTTTTCAAGGTGTTATTTTCTTCAGCATTTTTTTGGGTCTCCTTTAGCAAGGTATTGACCTGTTTTTCAAGCTTTTCTTGCATCTCTCTCATTTCTCTTCCCAGTTTTTCCTCCACTTGTCTAACTTGATTTTCAAAATCCTTTTTGAGCTCTTCCATGGCCTGAGCCCCACCGGACATCCACCTCGGATGTCTGGGATACAGAGGCCCCGACCTCCACGTCCTTCCCTGATGGCAAACATTGTACTTCCTCATCAGAAATGAAGGGAGGAAGGAACATCCCTTCCCCAGGAAAGTAGCTCTCTATGGTCTTATTTTGCTTCCTTTTTCTGGGCATTTTCCCTGCCAGTTACTTGACTTCTGAGATTCCTCTCCACCCCCGCCTAGATCCACCCAGCTAGTGCTTGGGGTCTGAGGTTCAAATACTGCTTCCCAGTCTCAGGGCTATCCGTGGCAGGAGCGGCTGCTATTCAATGTGAGCTTAAGTTCTGGTGCTTGGGTGGGGGCAGGGCCGTCTCCCAGGCTCAGTTCTCTCACGGGGTTTATGCAGAGACTTTCGGTAATGGCCCTAAGCTCCTGCCTGCTGCTTGGGGAGTCCCGGGCCACCTCTGCCGCTGCTGCTGCTGCCTCTGCCTCTCCTTCTGCCGCTGCCTCCTGAGGGGGCTCAAGTCACGGAGACACCCCGCTCCCCTCTCGGTCAGCCCAGAAGTCTCTCTCACTGACCTGTAGCGCCTGTGGGTGAAGGGACCTTCGTGGCCGCTGGAGGTTCCATCCCTGAAGCCTGCTTGGATCTGCTCCTCTGGGGCCATGTGGCCAGGGCAGCGCAGGGGTGGGCTCTGCTGTCTGGAGCGTGACGGACCCCTGGGGACGGCTTTCCAGGGCTCTCTGGAATGGAAATCTCCTCCAGTGCGTTGGTGCACGGCTTGCTGTGCTCCAGAATTTGTGGGGAGTTCTTTTTACAGGAAATTTCTGGGCTGTGGATTCGGAGCTAGCATACGTGAGTCTTTCTACTCCGCCATCTTGGCTCCTCTCCTCAGACTCATTTATAATTAACATAAATTCTGTTTTCAATCCAAGTAAATGCCAAACCCATCCCTTGGAAGAAAAAAAAAATCTGTCCTTCCAAATGCAAAAATTCTAATCAATGTGGGGAAAAGTCATGGAGGGCTGAACACAATACTTATATATGATTTCTTTAAAAGACTAGTTCAAAATTTTAAAGAACTTAATTGCATTATATTTAAGGGGAAAAAAACAACAGTGAAGTTTCTCTTAGATACATTCCGAATCTAAGGTTGGCCTGGGTCAACCTTTGTGAAATCCCATGATTTCTTTCCATAATGGGCCAGGAAAGAACATTTAGAAATTACAGGCAGCAAAAAATGGAAAGCTAAGTATTAGGTAGGTCTTTGGAAGAAAGGGCCATTGTGGTGAAGAGATGTTGTAGACACTGTAGAAGCCTTCTCTCTGCCTCTAACTCTGTATGTCCTAGATTGCCTTCAGATCCTCACTCCTGTCCTTTATCACTCTCTTTCCCACCCTTCCTTTGAGCCATAGGAAGTCCACATGGGTAGCTGACACTGCAGATTGAAGGAAAGGAGGATGTATGTGCCTGCTCCCTGAGTTGGAGCATCTTCCTTGTGCTTAGCTTCTCCAGTATCAGTCATTAGTGTGATGAGAATCCATCTGTGTGGGCAGTCCTTTCACCCGTGTGATTTCAGCCCCATCACACCATCATAGTAGACAGTTTCACGAATTGTACCTTCTGGCTGGACCTCTCCATGATGAACACCTCCTAACTTAGGGAGGTTGATTCCGAAATGGCACATGATAAAAATTCAAAGTCATGCCTTCTGTGTCATAGCATCCTAGAGTGAGAAGAAGCTTTAGCGATCCTCTCAGATCATTTCCAGATGAGGAAGAGGCCTGGGGAGGCCAGCATGATACAGGTTTGAGTAATAATAGTTGGCATTGATAATAGCGCTTTACTTTTACGAGCTCATCTGCTCTTCACAGCAACCCTTGGAAGTAGATGCTGTTATTGGCCTCATTTTACAGTTGGCAGAGGATAAGTGACTTGCCCAGGGTTACACAGGGAGTGTGTATCAGAAGCAGGATTTAAACTAAACTTCTCTTGACCCCAGGCCTGGCATTTGTATCTATTGCACTACCTACGCTCTACCTTCCATCGTCCCAAGTTGTGTGACCATGGACAGTCTTTGCTGTAAAACTGAGGTCATCAGACCTGTTATACTTATCTCATAGGGCTGTTGTGAGACTCCAGTGTCTGTAAAAGTTGTTACTGCTCTGGGACAGTTCGTCCAGGGTCCCACAGAGCTTTCAGAGAGTGTTCTTCTCCTGCTTCAGGCTTCAAGAGCTCAGAGCTGGGAGCGCCTCCTAACAAGGAAGTGGCTCTGAGCAGGCTTGCTCGAGGCTCTGGCCACCAGGCAGGGAAATGTCCTCCAAGTGCCAAACAGTCAGCAGATGAACTTTGGGAACACAACTGTCTCAGCTTACCTTTTTTGCTTGGTTTTTCTTTGTAGCACCAGACTTTTCCACATAGACTGTTACTCTATATTGAAAGCGTAGCATTGCAGGAATGGATCTGGCCAGATCTGGAAGCGGTCCGGTTTGGGGCGTGGTGGGTGGCTCATTGTTTTTTATGACTATAAAAGGACATAACAGTTTGGACCTGCAGTGTGTACTTGTAAAAGTTTGCCTTCCTTTGGCGCAGCCTCCAAAAAAGGAGCAGTAGCTCCAGGCACACCCCCACCCTTAGTGTGAAGGCCAAGGCCCTAGAACTCTGCCCAGAGTTAGTTAAGCCTGATGGGGCAGTGGGAGGTCAGGGGGCAGCTTGCCTCAGATTGCACATCCTTAGGGAGGTAGCTTCCTAAAAAACCATTTGCCTTTGGCTCCTCTGTGAAGTGGGTGTAATAAAGCTGACTGACCTCACAGACTTGCTGCAAGGACTAAGTAATAGAAAGTGGTTCTTAAAAGATTCTTGAGGGCTGTCCAGATATTTAACAATAACAGTTTTGTTTGTTTAATACCATGCACCCTTGCAGCCTCAGTAGCATGTGGTAATGACCCCTCGCAGTAACTTTTCTCCAAGAAACTTCATAGATACTATGAAATTAATTCTCTCCATGTTATCATGATAGAGAGGAAGTGTGAAAAATGATGTAGCGATACCCCCTGAATCACTTCAGATCTGCTTGGACTTTCAACTCATCTTGTTCTAAGTCTGGTTTGGGCAGCAGGTTTTGCATGACTTTGAATGAGATTTTGGGGCCCAGAGATTCCCTCTGGAAAATAATATCTCTCACGTGTCCTGTGCTTTTAACAACAGAAATACCTATGTAGATTATGTTGGAAAACTCCCAGTTGACTCCATTAAACATTTATTAAGCTCCTACGATGTGCCAGGCTAAGTACTGGAGATACAGTCCCTGCCCTCAAGGAGCTTGTGATCTAATGGGAGAAAACAACATATAAAAGGAGGCAGGAATGTGTATGGGAGGGAGCTCTAGGGTGTACCTGTTGGGTGTGGGGAAGTATTAGGTTAAGGGAGAAAGTGGGGAATCTTGTTCTGTGGAGGTAAAACCAGGCCGAACAGGTACAAAGTGGAGGAATTGGGAATCAGTGTCTTTCCTTTATAAAGGAGAGGAGGAAGTTGGTCCTCTGAGGTGGCATCAGATAAGGCTGGAATTAGTAGCTTGGTAGGGAGTTTAGAAGTGATGAGCTTATCCTAGGAGGGGCGTCCTGTTCCATGGAGCTGAAACCAGGCAGGACAGCAGATGTGGAATGCTTTTTGTACCTCGACAGCATTCACATAATATATTTCTATTTGCTCCCAAGTTTTCCATGCACTGATGTGTTCATCCTGAGCTCACTGGTAGTGAACCTCCTCATTTAATATGTATTCAGCCCTACCACAACTAGTCTTCTAACCAGCTCTTGGGACTATATGAGGTGAATATCCTTCAGTGACATGTGATAGCTTGTGATGTCACTAGAAAGCCAAATGAAGCCCAACTCCAGAAAAGAAATGGAATTCTGACTTCTCTTTACCCACACCGCCCTGGTTTTGTCCGGTCTTTCTTTGGCCAATCTGACCTTGTTCTTCCTCCCCCAGGGGGAGATCTGCTCCCTTTAGGAATGGGTTTCCCCTGCATGAGAGCCTGGTGACTTTGCCCCACCCAGAGGAGGGAATGGCTCTGGCCCTACTGGCTGCGTCTTCTGCGCAGTTAATCAAACCTCCTGCTATGGGCCTGGATTTTGCTGTTGCTGTTCACTGATGTGTGTGAAGTGAGCGAAGCCCGTGTACACAAGCTCTCACACACTCGCTGAAACAAACCCTGCAAACTTCAGAAGCCAAAGTTGGGGAAAAGCCTGGAGCTTTCCAGTAAGCTTGAGTAATCTGTCAGCCGAATACTAGAACCCACAAAACTTGGAATTGCATTTCTGAAGATAAAAGAGGCCTTTTTTGTGTTCTACCTTTGCTTCCCAAAACATATTGAGTTTTAATGGGGTGCTTTATCTCTGTGAGCAAGAAGGCACAACACACGGGTGTGTTTCTGGGCAGCTTCTAGGGCTTCCTCCTTCTCACTTCCTTGGAAGTCTCCTTTTGGGAAGGAAGGCAGACATGGCATGACTGGCTCCTTCCTGCCAAGGCACTGCTCTTGTCCTTCTCCGTGGAAAAGGAAGAAGGAAACCACTTTAACGTGTGAGAGGGAGCCTCCCCAAACTGAGCAACCAATGAAATTTCAGGAGCATCAGGAAGAGGATGGAGCAGTGATGCTCTTTGGACTTGGCCACTAGTTTTTCTCCTGCAGCTAAACATCGGGAGGGGATGCTCTGGGTGCTCTGGAGGACGCCGATCCCACCTCAGGTTGCCTCAGTGTAGTAAGCTTAGAGAGGAGCCTCTGCAACTGGCTTCCTGACATGATTAGCTAGTGGTCAGACTGGAGTTACAAAGGAAGTCTGGAGCAGAAGGGGGACACCGAGGCTCTAGGTTTCAGCTGACGCCGCCCAAAGTCTTAATACAGTTTTTTGTCAATTTTTACATTTTAAACTTAAGTTCAAAGTGAGAAAGGAAAAAGAAAAACATGGCCATGTACCCAGGATCCTAAGAGAGGATTCAGTGTAAAACCGTTAATTTCTCTTTCAAGAAATCCTATGAGATAAATACTGTACATTGCTTTCCCAGCCACCCAGCTTTTCTTTGGTGCTCAGCTGGTTTTCGTTTGTTCTCTGCTGTGCACTTTTCACTTCATTTTTCCTCTCCCTCCCCCCGCCCCCCCCCAAAGAAGGCTACCATTAAGCCTGGAGACACACACACAGATATGCATAGATATCTATAAACACATATTTACACATATACACTCATACACATGTATGTAAACCCATACTGTGCTGATTTCCTATCATCTGTTTCTCTGAAGGTAGATAACATCTTGCTTCATAAGTCCAAGCCTTTCCTTGTTTTTCTAACTCAACCAGCTCTTCATTTCCTATTCCATAGCAATATTCCAATCCAGTCACATCCTCTCTGAGAGTTTCCCCCCAACCCCCAATTTTCTGCATCCCTTCTGTTCTTGGTTACATACATTTTATTTGTACAAGACAATTTTAATTTAAAATAATCGGAATTATTCTTTTTACACTTCAGCAGTGTCTCATCTCATAATACAAAGTCTGATACTGCTGAATTGACATCTTTTTTCCTGGTTTCTTAGAAGTTCCTGATCTTTTGTTCTTCTAAATGAACTTTCTTAGTATTTTTTCTAACTCAGTAAAACTTTTTTAGTAATTTAATTGGGATGACATTGAATACATAGATTAGGTAAAAATTCATTTTAAAAATTATATTGGCTTTACTTACCTATGAACAATAAATATTCAATTATTGAGCTCTGAGTTTATTTGTATAAAAAGCATTTTTGTTTATATTCATATTAGTTCTTGTGTCTGTTTTGGTAGGTATATTCTCAGGTATTTTAAATGGTCTGAAACTATTGAATAATATTGCTGGAACATAGTGTAATTTCTGTTTTTCACTTGATTTCTATTTTCACTTTGAGAACATGATTACCATCTTTGCTTTTTCTGTACACTAAATTCTATTTTATCTTTGTGTGACTCTCTTTTTATAATATTTCCTGAAAACAACATATTGTTGAATTCAAATTTTTCATCTGCTGTCCATTTCCATTGTGTGGATAACTTTGCTCATTCACCATCTAAGCTACAATTCTTTTCACCCTATTTTCTCTGTCTTCTGCTTTATTTCTACCCACTACCTTGCCCTCCTATTCCTTAACCTCGTTCCCCCTCTGAGTCCCTCCCTCATCCCCTTCCCCTCCCCTCGCCCTCTTGTTTCCTTCTGAATATAGAAGGCTTTTATACCCTTCTTGATGTAGACGTTGTTCCTTCTTTGACCCATTGCTGATGAGAGTGAGGTTTCTGCATTACCCGCCCTCCCTCCTATTAGCTTCTTCTGTATCTGTTTTTTCTTTTTATGCCTCATTTCTATGAGGTGTTTACTCCTTTTTTTCTCTGTCTTTTGGAGTCATCCCATCATACTCAGCTAGGCTCACGCCTTTCTTCCAAACTCCCCAAATAATGATGATGTCCATAAGAGCCCTGCTGATGTTCTTACATGTACGAAGCAGTTTGGCCTTATTGAGTCCCCAGACTTGCTCTTTAATGTTTATCTTATATTTCTCAGGAAGTTATACATCAGGTTTTCCCTTAAGTTCTGGGTTTTTTGTCACAAAAACCTGGAAGTCTTTAAGTTTATTAAATGTCCATTTTTTTCCCACTCAGGATTGTACTTAACTTTGCTGGGTAAGTCACCTTTGATTTTGACCCAAGATCTAATGGTCTTTCAGTGTAGTAACTGCTAGATCTTTTGTAATCCTTGTTGTAGCTCCATGATATTTAATTTTTTGCTGCTTCCCTTATTTTCTTCTCGGCCACGGAGCTTTGGCTATGACATTCCTGTAAGTATTCCTCCTGGGATCTCTTTCCAGTTGTGAGTGGTGGATTTTGTTCTATTTCTACTTTACCTTCTTGTTCTAGAACTTTGGGGTAATCTTCTTTGGTAATTTTTTGTAATGTTGTATCATGATTCTTTTTTTAATGTGATTTTCAGGTTGCCCAAGAATTCATATATTATTTTTCCTCCATCTGTTTTCCAGATCAATTGCTTTTCTGATGAGAAGTTTCACTTTCTGTCCTATTTTTCTTCATTCTTTTGATTTTGTTTTATGATTTCTTGGTCTCTTAGATTGTCATTAGCTTTCCCTTATGCAATTCTAGTTTTCAAGGAATTATTTTCTTCCTTAAGTTTTTGATCTCTATTTCTAGTTGTTGACTTTTTTCATCATTTTCTTGATTTTCTTCTGACTTTTCCTTGATCTCTCTTACTTGATTTTTAAAGTCCTTTTTAAGTTCTTCCAAGAACTCTTTTTGTTCTTTGGATCATTTTACATTTCTCGTTGAAAAGGGAATGACTCTTTTAGCTCTGCTGTCTTCTTCTGAACATGAACCCAGGTTTTCTCTCTATCTCTGTGGTTGGGTTCTTCCTCCTTTGCTTGATCACTTTTATTTGTTGTTCATTTTGATTTTTTAGCAGCTATTAGTATAATTAAGTTGTAGTTGTGAGATATGGGGGTGATGCCCCAAGCCTCAGGTCATTTTCTGAGGTCTATCTCCTGCCCTCCCTGCCAGCCACACTGTGCCACAAATATTTCACCCTGCTCCCTGCAGTCCCCTCTGGAGACTGCAAACTAGAGCTGTCCTCTCTTCCCTAGAACTGAAACCAGGGACTCTGCTCTCCTGTAAGTGCCCATAGCCAACAGGGTCCCTGCCCTTTGCCTCTGCACTCGCTCTTTCTCCCCACAGCCAGGGCCTGGGATGGGTTTGGTCAGCACACTTAGGGTTGGCATCCCTGGGCAGTGGAAAGCCCTTCAGTCTTCTCCTCCTCAGCCATCAGACTTCCCACCTGTCCGTGAGATAAAGGTTTCTGAGGCCAAGACTGCCTCTCAATCCAGCTGCCCCCACGGTTTATTTTTGGTTGATTCTACAGAGTCGACCTGGAAGTGTTTGCACTTCACTCAGGCCAAACCTCTACCCCTGGAAGTCAGGTCTTTCCTGGGTTCTTCTCAGATTGTCTTTGGAAGACAACTGTTTTATCCTGTGTTTATTTCTGCTGCTCTGAGGCTATGCTTTGTCTTTTTTTTTGTGGAGGAAATTTGGAGAGCCAGAAGTTTTCCAACCTACTCTACCATTTTCCTAGAGTGCTCTCCCTTAATAAAGTTTTAAGCTTTTATAACTTCAGAAGCATAAATGCTACAAATTTATTTTAAAAATTGAATTTAATATTTAAAAATATTGCTTTGTTATTAAAATTCAATGTAATCACCATCTTGTGCTAGATATTACTCATCAGTTTTTGAACTTTGTAATAGCTTTCATCAGCCAGTGCTCAGTGACTGAAAGGGTTGCCTTTGTAATCCTATCCTTAAGATTGTCCAAAGAACAGGTTTTGATGCTTATTAGACAGCTTAGACACGAGCCCACATGAAAAAAGCTTAATGCAGATAGATCACATGACCCAGGGGGTGGCCAAACAACAGGACCACAATCCTCTGTTCTGAGAGAATGTCATGCAAAAATTGTTGCACACCTAGTACCTAAAGACAGGATGCCCCATCTTTTTAAAATTAAAATTTTAAACTTATTTAGAATTCACAGCACTAAATAAGTGCAAATGAAATTTAATTATACTTTCAAATGATATTTTTTGGTAGACCCTTCTGAAATTATTAAAGCTTAAAACTGTGCTAAGACTTTGTGATCCGCATACACACACATAAACATAAATGTGTGTGTTGGTGCTCAGCAACAAGTATTCTTCGAGCTACTCTGCACCTGATAATGAGGTTTTGTGCCGTGAGGCCATGAAAGCAGCGTTAAGTTCTTAAGGAACTTGGGATCTTGAAATTGAAATCATCATATCGAGAGCATTCCCAAAGGCTTGGTGCTGTTGTCAACTATGAAAAGCTTAAGAGATGGCAGGCGCCTTGGAAAGAACTCTGAGCTTGAGTCTAAACGACCCGAATTTCAGTCCTGTCTTTGCTGCTTGCTTCCTCTTCGACCCCAGGCCAGTCATTTAGCCTCCATTACATAGAGCCTTCTCTATAAAATTAGGACTGGATGACTTCACAGGTCCCATCCTGCTCCAGGATTCTGATGCTTGACCCTTTGTCCAGAGTCATTCAACTCAGGCAGAGCTGTCCGTGGTTCTTGATCTGAGAATGATTGTATTTTGAGGACTTCGTGGTTCAGCAAAATTGCTTTCCTTTCTTAATCGTATGTGTTTTATTTTACTCACTTAAGAATATGATTCTGAGCCGGGGTCTGCAGTCTTCTACAGCCTGCCACCAGAAGGGTCAACAAAGGCTTAGTAGACTGACCCTGTTCTGCTTCAGGGAAGCCTTTCCCAGGGACCTGAAGCAGGATTCCAGATTCAGGATCCCTTCCCATGCTCAGTGTATTTTGTCTTCATCTTGTCTGTGCTGGATGTGTGTTGTTTTCCAGTAAAATCTGGACTCCTTGAGAGCAAGTAGGGGCCATTCCATTTCTGTCTTTCTCCTCAGGTGCTGGCATGGTGCCTGGTACATGGTAGGTGTCTTACAGATGCTGATTGGGTGCAGATAAATCTAGAACATAGAAGTCATCAGACTTAGATTGGTACACGTTAGGAAATTAAAGCTTCATAGCTGAAGTGACTTGCCCAAGGTTGCATGGTGGCAAGGCTAGGGTTTGGAGGCCAGCATCTTAGTACCCCAGATCTGTGATCTTTGTGTTGTATGTAACCACATCATTTTAGTGATATCATTTAACTTCTGAACCATAAAATGGAGGTGATAATACCCATTTACCTCACCATGTTCTGAAGATCACTTGGGAAAATTCTCAGTATCTATATAAAAGCAAGGAAACATGATACTGGACAGACCACTGGACTTGGGGGTTAGGAGTGTCTGGATTTGAATACTGCTGTAGATGGATGCTTTCTGAGTCAGAACCTCTATGTGAAAATACAGAAACTTCTTTGGGGAATACTATAGTTCTTAGAGGGATGAGTTACATATATTAGAAAGTCAAATTATTATGATCGTTTTCTTTTTAAACCAGAATGTATTTGACATAGTAATGTGTTCTAATATTAGAAAGTTATTGGTAATTTATTGTAGAAATGAGATTAGTCCAGGCCAGGAGTAGGGAACCTGTGGCCTCAAGGCTGCATTTGGCTTTCTAGGTCCTTGGGTGCGGCCTTTTGCCTGAGTCCAAGTTTTACAGAACAAATTCTTCTATTAAGGGGATTTGTTCTGTGAAGTTTGGATTCAGTCAGAGGACCACACTTGAGGATCTACAGGGCCACGTGCGACTTTGAGGCTGCAGATTCCCCACCCCTGGACTAGGCCTTTGGTTCCCAGATTATGAGCCTTAGAGTCCAGAGATCTCTGAATCTCTGTTGGGTATACCAATCATTGTAAATAATACATCTCACACATATATATATGTATATATATATATATATATATATATATAGAGAGAGAGAGAGAGAGAGAGAGAGAGAGAGATATCTCCAATATATGTGATTAATAAAATAAAAATTCACTTTAAAATGTTGCTGAATTTATAATAGCTTTTGTGGATTTCTTTTTATTTGACAGATCTTAATAATTCACTATTATCATGCGAGGCAGGGGCATATATTTTTTTTTAATCTTAAAAAGCGTTACTCATCTCAGTGCTGTAGCTATGAACTTCTTCAGTTGGAGGGAAAAGTGTGGAGAAGGGAGCGGTGGGCGTTTTAGGTGCAGTTGTGCCAGGAGAGGGTGTGATTTTGGCCTTTACCTTCTCAAGGTTTGGAAAGCGAAGTAGGCCTGGCAGAGGGGTGAAGTAGTATAGAGGCTCAGGTGTTGGAGTGAGACTAGGCAGTGAAGAAGGAAACCCCACCCCCAGGGGCACCCTGCAGCATAGCCCACACTGAGGGAATGATAGCTCGGCCTCCTCCTTATGAGGTTGAGGGGGTTTCATGGTGCTGAAGTTTCCTGTGGCAAACCTAAAAGGGGAGACCTTTGTGTCTTTGTGCCATTCTGTCTGATTAGGAAAAATACTTTTTTTCTCTCCCTTCTGTTTAATGGTAAGATCTGATTTGGACCAAAAGGTAGGTGGGTCCCTGTAGCTTCAAGTTTGTGGGGGGTTGACTATTTCCATTCTGTTCCTGTGTTTTTATGATTGGAGTGCTACCCTGACAATTCTGACTATTGAGCCCATTTAAATAATAGTCCTGGTGCTGTTGTACTTGGTTCTGTCCGTGTCATGATGATGGGCTTGGCCCTCTCCTGCATCGGAGCAGCCCCAAGTGCTTTGTTTACAGCGTGATTCAGGTAAAAACAGATTTACAGCTGTTAACCACCAGCCTAACCTCCCCTTCGTTTGCCTGATTCACTATAAATTAAATTATAGGTGCCTGTTAGAAATTTCTAAGTATGTAATCTAGAGTAGTTTCTGTGAACCATCTTTTCCTGTTTTCTGCTACCCCTCCCTACCCTGGAACTCTAGTCAGAGAAGCAGCAGAATGCCAACAGAACTGGCCTTCTCCAGGCCTAAGTAAAACATCTATTTCTGTGTCAGTGCGTGACAGCGGGATCCTTCCTGCTCCCAGCCCCAGCGAGGTGCACACACTGCATTCAGGACAAAGCTTTGGCTCCTTGACTTGGCTGCCCGATTTAAATATTCATACTTCACCACAAGGAGCAAAGCTGCTGACTTCTAAAAGTGGGTCACTTGTGTGTGTGAGTGTGTGTGTGTGTATGTATGTGTGTATTTTTAATGGGCCTTTTGGCACTTCGTAACGTGTTAATACTGTCTTGGAGAAGGGGAACAGTTTGGCAGTGCTTTTTGTCTTTCTTGCATTAGAGGCCAACACTTCTTTAGCCCAGTGGCAAGAAAGACTGTTGCAGATATTAATAACTAATGGACTGTAATATGGGCTTTAGCCTCCATTCTCTTGCATTGTTTTCTGGATTGCAGTATGTTACTGGCTTAACCAGAAGGGATTCAATTGGGACAAACCTTTTATGTGTAGATGAAAGATAAAAATGAGGTTTTAAGTAAGCTGCACTCTGTGTTTTTTAGATGCATGTTTTTAGGAAAGAGATTCACAACAGAACAGTTTGCTTTATGCTGCCTCTAAGTAGTATCTTTTTAAAGGCCCAGGTAGGTTGAGTTGCATGTTGTATTGTGAACCATTTATTCTCTCAAATCATTAATAACTGTTTTAAAGAATACTCTGTATCAGAGTTTCTTAGTCTTGTGTCTGTGAACTAGTTTTTTTTTTTTAATATTTTGACAACCATATTTCCTTTTTTAATTCAGTCTGGTTTTATTTTCAGTTCCAAATTCACTCCTTCCTCACACACACTTCCATCTTCCACCCATCGAGAAGTCAAGAAATATAATACCTATTATAAACATAAAGTCATGAAAAACAAATTTCCACATTGGCCATGTTATGAAAAAAAGAAAGAAAAAGAAAGAGAAAAAAAATATGCTTAAATCTGTCCTCTGAGGCCATCAGTTCCCTACCTGGAGGTGGAAGTATTTTTTTGTCACGAGTCCTTTGATGTCATGGTGGGTCATTATGTTGATCAGATTTACTCAGTCTTTTGTAGTTCACTATTGTTACAGTATTTCTCCTATTGTGTAAAATTGTTCTGGTTTCGCTCACTTCACTTTGCATCAGTTCATACAAATCTTCCTAGGTTTTTCTGAAACCATCCCCTTCATCGCTGCTCACAGCACAGTAGTGTTCCCTCACGTTCATGTACATAACAGTATTTAAATATATTTATTTCCTTTGCAATTCTTTTTTTTATTTTGTGCATTTTAAAACATTCAGAGAAGAGGTCTGTGGGCTTCACCAGCTTGCCAGAGGGAGATCCATGATACAAAAAATGGTTGAGGACCCCTGCTCTATATGAGTTAGCTTTTTCCCTCCAAAAGACCTTTTTTAAGTTTACTTAGGGGAAATCACACACGCGTGCACACACACATTCTCCAAGGTTCTAGTTTTAAACATCTTTTCTTTCCCCTAAATCCCAACTCCTTTCCAAATTTCCCGTTTTCCATCTGTGGCACCACCATCTTTCAAGCCTCGCCGCCCTCTTCCCCAACTCTCCTTCACTTCCTCTGCCTATCCAGGCAGCCAGCCCATTTGTGGCTCCTCAGCTTCCCCAGTCGCCCTCCCAGTTCAGGCATTCTCACAGCCTCCCCTGCGCTATGGACATAGTCTCCTAAGGAGGCTTCTGGCCTCCACTCTTTGACGTAGCTACCAAATTGAGGATTAGATCTTGGTACTTCTGCTCAGGAGGCTCCACATGTTCCCTCAAGAGCAGATCTATTGAAGCTGTTTTCCAAAGTGTTTAAGATTAAAATTGCTCAAAGCCCTTCCTAGCTTCTTAGCCTTCCTAGCCCGACCTCAAACCTCCTTTGCGGTTTTATTCCACAATATTCTCCAGCCCCGTCACGCCGGCCTTCCTACTGCTTTCCTGTCGTTGATTCCTTGCCTCTCTCTCCTCCCCTGAGAAGTTCTCCTTCCTCACCCCTGCCTCTCAGAAGAGCTCGTTTCCTCCCAAGTTCTCAATGAAGCTTGATGTGGTCCCCCCAGTTGTTAGTTCCCTCCCACTCTCTTACCTAGTGCCAGTTCTGTGAATATGTACTTATGCACTTACATCTCTCTGGTTGAAATGGCAACTGCTCAAAGGCAAAGACTGATGCCTTACATTGCAGGTGCCCGGCACGTAGAACAGGTGTTTTAAATAAGACAACAAGAACTAACCTTGAATTTAACAGGCACCAAATAGAATGGACTTTTCTGCGTATCTTACTACGTCACCAATAGAAAAGGAGGATGGTCCTTGGACTTCTGGTTCTCTATAGTACGTGACTTGTGTTTCTTATAATAAATTTGACCTAACAACTTAATATATTATCATGTCATAATATATAAGATAACATTCGATCTTATAATAACTTAATAGTATCTTATAATACTTCAGCTTTCAGAAGCCACTGACCTTGTCTTGATTTCTTCTTGGCCTTCCTTTTCTTCTTTCCTGTGTATTTTTTCAGATGTTTCAGTTTCCTCTTTGATTTTGTTTCTTTTCTTTTCTTCCCCCACCCCCAAATTGGGAGGGAGAGAAAAAGGTCTTGTAACATATGATACTCAACCATTGACCTTGTCTGAAAACCTGTGTCTGATTCTGTATTGAGTCCATCTCCTCCATCATGAAGTGGGCAGCATGCTTTATTATTTAGGAGCCATGGGGTTGGTCATGGTGTATCAGAGTTATTTTCTTTGGGATGCTGTTATTGTATAAGTTATTATCTTAAGTCTGTTCACTTCACTCTCAGTTCCTAGAAGTCTTGCCAGGTTTCTCTGAAACCATGCCTTTCATAATTTCTTAACAGTGCCATAAGAAATGCTGATGGGGGAAGGGAGAGCCAAGAGGAAGACTGGGGTTTGAGAAAGTAAAAGAAGCAGAGGGAAAGGTGGGCATTTAGCATGCCTGCCATGGGCAAGTTATTTGCTTAGCTCACCAGATATCACAAAAATTGGGTTGGATGCTTTTCCATGGTCCATCCTGGACACCTCTTGGAGTAATGCTGGAAGTATGCCCTTTGAGCCAGTCTGGCTTTTCAGGGACACTCTGTGCTGTTGGCACTCACTCAGTGACGACTGATTGCTGGGATGACCACAGAAGTTACCTGGGATCTAGAAGTGTGGCCTAAGGCCTATGCATGCCTACAGACTAGGTTGCCAATCAGCACCCCTCAAAGTTACCAAAGTGTTTTTGAATTAGGGGAGCTGGGAACATGTTTTTCTTATGTTACATCATAGATGAGTCCTTGAAAAATTGCTCTTCAGTTGATATTTTGTGATTTTAAATATACTAAAGGAGCTTGTTATTTAAATGGATCCTATGATCATTTTGTAAAGCAACACATGCTTCCCTAAAATGGCTGTTTTGATTTTTTAAATTGCAAATCCAGGGTAGGACTGTGATAGCCACACTGCTAATGACAGTTATCATAGTCACAGTTCCTTAAGGCTTGCAAGCCTCCCTTTTCAAAACAACCCTGTCAGCCAGGCAGTACAGGAATTCTGAAACTTTGAGGAGTGAGTGATCTGTCCAGGGGCCACAAGCTAGAGAGTGTCTTTGATTTGAACTCAAATCCTCCTGTCCCTGAATCATACCACACTGTCCTGGGGCGATGTGATCGTAGTTACTGGTGGCATAAAAGTCTGCCCAAGACTTAAACTACCAGGAGGCAATGCTCACTTGCCCATTTTTGGCTTAAATTGTCAGTATTCTGAAGGCAAATTCAGTCCAGCTGGCCCAGTCGGCCTTGGCCTCCACTGGATCAATCACCATGGTACCAAAGACATCATCACCAGCGTCATTTTAATTTCCTTACAGATTGCAAATAATTCTAACAAACCTTGTTTGTTAAAAACTCAAGGCTTTTCTTTCATTTCTCATGCCACTTTTCACCTTTTTTTCAACCAACAAAATCTCTTTTTTCCACTTGATTTTAAAAAGCTTGTGACTATATTAAGGAACCAACCCTCCACCCCCACACATACACCCTATCCTGAGCACACACACACACATTTATCTTAGAAACAAAAGACTGCCTGTGCTTGTTTACAAAACAGAAAAAGAAACACATCCATCTAATACTTGCCAAAGTATATTCTCTATAAAAAGTAAGTAAGAGCAACCCATGAGGCTTGCACTAGGTCAGTGTATAACTTGACAAGGGAAAACTGAGAAAGCCTTCTTCTGGCTAGAGCGGGAGCCCTAAAACTGGGTGCAGAATTCTGTGTAAAACTTTTGGGAGTCCAGGTCCTATAGGTCCAGGGTGATAAGAGGAGCCATTCTGTTAGTACGTAACAAGTCTGTCACTGGATCCAGATGGCTCAGGAGGAGAAAGTGAGGCTGGTGACCTTGCACAGCTCTCCCTCAGTCCAAACAAAGTCCAGGGCAAGTCATGTCATCATTTCTCTGATGGCATGGTCTTCTTCAAAAATGAAGGATGAACACAATAACATCTGTTACTGAAGAAGGGATTGGGCCCTGAAGGGAACAGGCTGCAGTTGTAACGATCTGTAAGCTTACAATGCCCTCTCCACCGTCTTCGGGTGCCTGCTGACCTGGGCTGTGTCTAAGACAAGAGTAGCGAACATGTGACCTTAACGCCACATGTGGCCTGCTAGGTCCTCAGGTGGGGCCCTTTGAATCCAAACTTTGTGGAACAGATCCCCTTATTAAAAGGATTTGTTCCGTAAAACTTGGACTCAGTCAAAAGGCTGCACCCGAGGACCTAGAAGGCCATATATGCCCTCGAGGCTACGGGTTCCTCACCCCTGGTCTAAAGGATTTATTATCGAAAGTATCAGAAGTGCCTTAGTGAAAACACCCCCTGTGGCACAAACTGAGGACAGTGTTCTGGGGAACTTCTGTTGTGACAGTCACCATTCTTTAAGCGACCTAAGTAAACAGCCAGTCACAAGATCTCCTTCCAAATCAGCTTGCTCCTTGCTCCGCTCCAAACCCTTCCATTCCTTGCCCTTACCCAGTAATTATCTTCTTAGCTTGTAATCAGAATCTTAAGTTACTTGAGGTTAAAGGAGTCTTAAAGAGGCTTTGAAATGTCTTGACTATCTGTGCAGTGTAAAATTTGCTTCTCCTCTTCTCCACCTTCCATTGGTGTCTCTGGTTTCTATCCTCCCCTCCCCCTACCACTCATCAGTGTTTATTTAAGTGTACTAAAGTTTAGGCATAATCTGCACATTGAAATCCATGAGGAGAATGAAATGTCATTTGGAATGAAGCTTCAGGTCAGTCGCCTTCCACCTTGTTTGTGCTCAGATACCAGCCCCAGAAGACATTGGAAGCACTGTAATAACAAGAGCCTAAATTTCTGTAGCAAGCATTTCAGGCACATGACAAGCCTAAGTTTTCCCCAGGAAAAAAATTGTTGGTGCCACTTAGTAGTGAAGTCATTTGAGCTGGATTTTCAGATAAACCTTTACATAGAAATGATGGGAAAGTGCAGAATTAGGAAACATTTAATGGTTTTCACTTAGCAGATGTTTTTAATCATATGAAAAGTTGCAAATTATTTCCTTTGTAACTGGTCAAGGACCCCAGGAAACTGCAAATTGTACATTCTTTCACTTGGGTTCTGATTGCATGCTGTGATTCCAATTCATTCCTCTTTAATACTGACTCCTTCTTCTTTGACACCAGTTGGGATGACCTGAATAGACAAAGCTCAGTCTTTGCACATCTAGAGTGTTGCCTGTAAAGCCTACTGGACTCTTAATCTAAGATAAGGAGGCAGCTAAGTGGGGCAGGAGATCAAATGATGGAATTAAAATTAGGGAGCATTGAGTTCAGATTCAACCTCGGATGAGCTTAGTGACCCAGGGCAAATCATTTAAGCGTTTTCCCTCACTTTCCTTAACTATTTAAAAAACAAAACAAAACTAAGGTAGATAATAACACCTGCTTTACTAGCTTGTTGTTAGGATCTGGTGAGATGTGGTTTGTAAAGCACTTAGCCTAGTGCCTCACACATAGGTGTTTAATAAATGCTAATTTCCTTCCTCCCTTCTTTTCATTTGGGCCTCTAGGTCTCCTGAACCCTGATATAAAATTAAAAGTGAGAATCTTCCATTCACATAAATCAAGTGACCAGTATTGTGCTTTGGCACAAACTTCAGGGCTTCTTATGTGAGGAATGAGAAACCATGTGACAAGATTTCAGAACTGGAGAGGACCTCAGCATAAGAGTACCTTCTCAGCATGTCTAATAACTGGTCATCTAGCCTTTGCTTAAAGATCAGTAGTTAGAGAGAACCCACTGCATCTTCAGGTGACCCTTTCTGCTTTTTTTTATATTTCTAATTTTAGGAATCCCAGATTTGCCACTCTACAACTTTCTCCCTAATTTCTGGTAAGAAAACAGGAGCAGATAGAGCTGTATGTGTGTTACTTTGTTTAAGAGCACCCCCTAAGACTTTAGGATTTATTTCAATCATCTTTCAATTACAGAGGGGTATATTCAGGCCTTGATAGAGGAGAGGAAAGGGAGCAGGACATAGGGGGAAAATTGAAAGCAAAAAATTGGTAGTGACATGATATGAATCCGTATCCAAGATATAGATCTGATTTCCTCTTACTGGCTTTAATCAAGTATTGACTTAAGTTGCCATTACATTTTCATAATCTTTGGGTAGTTGTTATGCCAGGAATGCTTCCAGAATGCCAAGATCTTCTGTGGAGGATTTATGGGAAGGTGTGGACAACAATTGCATATGATGAAAAAGTGTGGCCAGGTTGGTTGGGATCTTCATCAGTAGAGGTAGTGCCTACATTGTTGGGATGATGGGATCATGAAGTATTCAAATATTGCTCAACTTGGAAGTCTCTTCTTGGCTTAAAGGTGGTCCTTGGTTCTGTATAGCTGTACCAGATGGATCAGGAGGTCTTTGAATATGCTAGTGACCTGCTTTAGAACCCATTATCCAAGAGCCAACCTAGTGTCATCCCCCCAAAAATATGTGTATGTGTGTAAACACAAAAGTATTTATGTATGTATATATCACATATGTACACATGCATTTACATATGTATGCACACATGTAGCTTACAGCAATTCATAAGAATCCTTTCCAGAGGTATTGAGTGTTCAGGATCGGTGCCAGTGGAGGGAGTGCCCACATTGATGATGTCAAGGATATCTTAAAATATTGAAATATAAGTCATGTCATTGGCATACAAGAGTAGACTGACTACAGAAAAAAGAAATAGATAAGGAGTTCAAGAAACAAATCATAAGCCTTGTACAAAGGAAGAACAGTGTAGTGAAGGGAGACTTTGATTATCTGCACACTTAGTGGAGCTCTGTGTCCAAAGCAGAACAGCTAATTACCTTAATCATAATTTTATCTTTTCAAAGGTAGAGAAACCAACAAGAGAAAAATCTGTTTTTTTAGAATAAATTTTTATTTTTTTTACATTGCTTAGATTTTTCTATGTATATTTCTCCCCTACTCCTTCCTAGAGAGCTATCCCTTATGAGAAATATTTTTTAATAAAGAAGAGAAAATTTGGTAAAAACAATAAACAGATCAGTACATTGAAAAAAATCTAATATTACATATTGAGGGGAAGGGGAAGGAGCAGGAGAGTTCCTTCACATATTTCTTCTTTGGGACAAAGCTTGTTCTTGAATTTTGTAATTTCCCAATATTGAGTCACAGTTGTTTGTGGGTGGTTGCAATCCTTATTTATAGCTGTGTTGGCTCTACTTATTTCACTTTGTATCAGTTCATGTAAATCTTTCCATACTTCTCTGTATTTCTTATATTCATTTCTTATTTCACTGTAAAAAGTAATAGCAATGTTCATTTCATTCACGTACCACAGTTTGATCATTCCCACTTGATGGGCACTGACTGTTTCCAAGTTTTTGCTACCACAGAAATTGGTGCTAGAAATACTTTGGTATTTACGGAGCCTTTCGTGTTGTCGATGGCCTCTTAGAATAACGTATGGATCTGAAGGCATGGACGTTTTAGTTACTTTATTTGCTTAGTCACAAATTTCTTTCCAGAAATGTATACTCAATATGGAATTCAATAGCCAAATTTGATCCAGAGCTCCATCAGCAGTGCAGTGGTGTGCCTATCTTTCCATGAGTTCTTCAGCATTGGGAAAGTCTATTATCAAATTCTCAATAATAAGAACAAGTGCTGGGGTGAAAATGTTTGGAACCTTGCAGACAAATGAGAGCTCTCTCCTGAGTAGGAGAGGAGAGCTAGACATAGTCCGATTTGGGTAGAATAGATTTCAAGGGATTGAGCAGAAGGAAAGATAGTATCCCGTGGATTAAAATCTCTTCGGGGAAGTCAACTGAAGAGAGATGCAAAATTAAGAATGAAATTCGGAAGTCAAAAAGGGAAACAATTCAAATGAGAAGGAAAAATAGAATTTGACTGAAGAGACATTTTGGAGTGCAATGAGACTCACCAACTAATTTGGATATTATCTTATATTTCTCCTTCCTTTTATATCCCAACTTCTAGAAAAATACATCTATACTTCTTGCCTCCTTTTCCTTTGCTCTTCTCAGCCCCTTATAATCTGGCTTCTAACCTGGGCATTCAGCTGAAATTGCTCTCTCCAAAGTTATCAATGACTTCTTAACTGCCAAATCTAATGACCTTTTGTCTTGCTCTATCTACTGACACTGTTAACCACTTCCTTCTATATACCCTGTCTGGGTTTTTGTTGGACCAAACTTTCTCTTGGTTCTTCTCCTATCTGTGTACCTCAGGGCTCCATTTTGGACCCTTTTCTTTCTTTATATATTTTCACTTGACAGACTCATCAACTTCAATAGTTACAATTGTCATCACTGTGAAGATAATTCTCAAATCGAGAGAGCCAGCCAAATCTTTTTACTTATCTCTGGTTTCATATCACCAACTCCCTGCTATCCATTTTTAATTACATGTCCTATAGACCCCTCCAACCCACACACACATTCAATCTCCCATCTTCCTAATTCTCCCATTTCCTTCAAGTACACCGCTTGGCCCTCCATTCATCCAGGTTCACAACCTTGCCACTGGACATTCTCTTTCACCCCAGTCATTGGCCATATCTTGTTATCTCTGACTAGACAACCTCTCTTCCATTCATCCCCTTTCCTCCACCACCCTAATTCAGCGTGACCTCATCACCTCATGCTAGGACGTTTGCAGTAGATTTCTAATTGCTATCTGCCTTGGTAGTCTCCTTATTCTAACCCACTCTCCATAGAGACGCCAAAGTGATATTCCTAAAGCACAGGTCTGTGTCACTCTGTTGTGTCTATGCTACTCAGAGAATAATCTTCCTCAATGTTCTCATCTCAGCTGGTCCCTCACTGCAGCAAGGCAACCCTTTTCCTGCACTCATTGATTCTGTCACCATGGAAGTTTTTCCAGATGTTCTTTTCTTTCTCTAAGCCTAGTACGCCTTCCCCTTCTCTCACTCTCTTAGCATAGGACTTGAACTTACATTTTATTTGTTGAGAAAAGAAATCATTTGTCATTAGCTCCCTCTTCTCTTTACTTTTCTCTAAATCTCAAAATCCCTTGACATCATCCACCATTTTCTCCTCCTTTACTCAAGTCTCTGATAGATTGTCTAGCTTACTACTTCCAACCCCCCTACATTCCATCCCCTCCTGTTTTCTCCAGCAGCTTGCCCCCCAATCTCTGCCCCCTCCCCAACACATTTCAGTCTCTCCCTATTTGTTCCTCACTGTTCTCTAAAAATATAACCGTCTCCCTCATCTTTTAAGAAACCCTTAGTAAACTCTATCACCTTCCTTAAGTTATCATTCAATATATGTCCTCACAGCCAAGCTCCTTTAAAAGGGGCCTCCACTCCCTTTCCTCTTAACTGGATTTCCCTTCCGTTCACTCAGCTGAGACTGCTCTCTCCAAAGTTACCATGGCATCCTCATTGTCCAGCCTGATGGTCTTCTCTCTGTCCCCGCCTTTCTTGACCTCTCTGCAGTCTCTGGTGCTTCTTAAGCACCAGTTCCTCATGACTCTGCTCTCTCTTGGGTCTTCTACCTGACTCTGGACACTTGTTTTCATACATATCAAGTCCCTGAATTGTGAATGTACCACAGAGCTCTGTCTGGGTTTGGGGGCCCTCTTCTTTTTATATGCTTAATCGATGACCCTATCCATTGCTATTAATTACCTCAAAGCACATGACTCACAGATCTGTATATTCAGCTCTAGTCTCTCTCTTTGAGCTCCAGTTCCACATCACTAGCTGCTGGTTGGACATTTTAAAACTGAATGTTGCAGAGACACCTCAGATTCATTATGTCCAAAATAGAATCACTATCTTTGCTCCAAAACTTGTCAATAAGCATTTGCTAAATGCCCAAACCCATTCTTCTTTTTTAAAAAAGTTCCTGTTTCTGTTGAATGCACCATCTTCTATCTAGCCTCCTAATTTTGCAGATCTTGGAGTCATCCTGGAGTCATCATTCTGCCTTTATATATCCCTTTGCCTGCTAAATCTTTTCATTTCTGAAGCCCCAAAGTACTCAAGGGAGACTTAGGAGGCAGCATGTGCCTCATGAGTCAGTTACTTCCACCATCTTGACCACCAGTTCCAGTTACATCCCAGTGGAGATAGCCTAGGATTCTTGAAAATAGCCCTGTCCCCACAGCTATCATTGAGCTAAGTCATGCTAGTGGAGGAGTGAACCTGCTGGACTCCTTGCCAACACCAGCCCAACTCCCAAACCAAAGGCTTTGAATAGACAAGAGTCCTGGAAATATCAATGCCTCCCAGACTCTGACTTTGCTTCCAACCCAGCGCTTGCATTGACCATCCAGAGAGATAACCCTTGTGGAGGCATCCTGATGACTGTCTCTGCAGGTACTTAGAAGGCCTCTTCTGTGGACACTACTACTGAAGCCCAGGAAGGAAAGTCCTTGTCACCAAAATCCACAGCACTGTCAGATCTTTCACAATCAGAAACAGAGATGGTTTTATTAGTGGAAATGACATCAAAGATGCTTCATTACCCTCTTTCTTGCTGTTGTACTCTAATTACCACTGGGCTTTCATCTAACTTGCTGGTCAAACTTCCTGTATATGTTGTCTCTCTCTATTAAAATGTGAGCTGCAAGGATTCTCTTGTTTTTCTATTTGTATCCCCAGTGCCTTAATAAATTCTTTTTCTTTCCTTCCTTTCTTCCTGTCTTCCTTCCTGCCTTCCTGCCTGCCTGCCTTCCTTTTTCCTCCTTCCATCTCCATAACATCTCACACACTCCCTTCTCTTTCTGCTTACATGACAGTAGTTCAGGCTTTCGTCATCTCATACCTGCACCAGATATTTGCAGGTTGATCTCCCACATCACGTCATTCTCCTGTTCTATCCACCCTTCACATGACTACCAAACAGATTTTTCTAAAAACCAGGTGTCACTTTCCCATTCAAACTCCTTTTGGTCTCTAGGATAACATAGAACTTATCATCTGTCCCTCATCTTCCTTGCCAGCCCCATCGTGCTTTCCATCCTTTTTTGCACCTCATTGATTAGCCAGATTGGCTTACTTGCCATTCCCCATAGATGTAGTGCATTCTCCCATCTCTACGCTTCTGCACAGGCTGCCTGCTCCCCTACCTGGAATATGCTCCCTCCTCACCTCTGTCACTTGAAATCCCTTTTTTTCCTTCAAGACTCACTGAAGCTCCACTTTCTATATTAAGTAATCTTTCCTGTTCCCTAGAGTTCTATGTTCCTTCCCTCCCAGTGTTGCCTTCTCTCTCTTCTAATTCATGTACATATTGTCTCCCTCTGCTCCCCTTCCAGATAAAATGTGGGCTCCTTGAAGGCAGGGTCTATGTCATTTTTGTCTTTGCATCTCTCCCCTGTGCCTGGCACATAGCAGATACTTCATAAATGCTTGTTCTTTGATCTATCAGTTGATGTGATAGCACAGTGCTTAGCACATGCTAGATGGTGAAGGGGATAGAGCACTGGCTCCCAAATGAGGAAGACTTGAATTCAAATGCAGTCTCAGGCACTAACATTGTGACCCTAGACAAGTCACTTAGCCTCTGTCTGACTCAGTTTCTCCAGCTGTAAAAAAATGAGTATAATATTAGCTCCTAACTCCCAGGGCTGTTGTGAGGATAAAATGAGATAGCATTTGTAAAGTACTGGGCAAACCTCAGAGAGCTATCAAAATGCTTGCTATCATCTTTATTATTATTTATGGTTATCGGTGGTATAAACTGTATGTATCCATGTGCATATGTATGTATACATAATATTGAAATAGATTTCTGTATATTTATATTTGGGGAACCGTCTTCATGTTGCAGAAAGACTAGACTCTCTGTTTGAATCCTGAGGGCAGAACTAGGGCATTGCCTGAAAGTTGCAAAGAGGGAGACGTAGGTGTGAAGTCAGGAGAACCTTCCTCACTAGCAGAGCAGACACTGTCATGCATGACACAGGGAGCCCACTCTTTCAGTGTAAGTTGGACTCGATGGCCACTGAGGTCCCTACGAACATGCTGGGGTTCCTTGGAGAAAACGTGGCCAAACCATTGCTTGTTTTATGTAAAAAAATGACCAGTCTGGGCGTGGCTCAAGTAGATTTTGTTCAAGACACTTGCGCCATTCAGACAAATTTTAAGGGAAGCTAATGCTTTACTTGACCTTCCTCCGACTTTCTGCTGTCTTTACAGGAAACAAATGTGCTTTCTAAGTACCTGGCTTAGGGTGAAGCGCGGATACCCATCATCACCACTGTTATTCAATATAGCACTGGAAATGTTGGGCATAGCAGTAAGAGAAGAAAAAGAAATTTGGGCAATGAGGAAACAAAGCTCTCACTCTTTGCAGAAGATATGATGGTATACTTAGAGAAACCTAGAGAATCAACTAAAAAACTACTTGAAATAATTAACACGTTTAGCAAAGTTGCAGGAGATAAGATTAATCCATATAAATCATCAGCATTTCTTTATATGACCAATAAAGTCCCATAGCAAGAAACAGAAAGGGAAATTCCACTTAAAATAATGGTAAACAATATAAAATACTTAGGAGTCTGTCTGTCCAGACAAACCCAGGAACTGTATGAACGCAATTACAAAACACTTTTCACACACAGAAAGTTAGATCTACACAATTGGAAAAATATCAGTTGCTCATGGGTAGGCTGAGCCAATATGACAAAAATGACAATTCTGCCTAAACTAATTTACATATTCAGTGCCATGCCAATCAAATTACCAAAAAATTATTTTTCAGAGCTAGAAAATAAAATAACAACAAAATTCATCTGGAAAAAGAAAAAGTCACAAATATCATGAGATTTGCTGAAAAACGTACAAAGGAAGGTGACCTAGCAACACCAGCTCTCAGACCATATTATAGAGCAGTAATCACAAAAACTGTAATACAATAGTGGGTCTAATTACCTGGCTTAAAATGGCTGTTAGCTTATCACTTAATATTTCAACACCAATCTTGATCCTGCCTGATGAATAAAGGGCACCTTCAATATTAAGTAGTATTGGAGGTCCATTATCTTGATAAATATTGATCAGGGTTTTGAACTGACCTTCCCCTTGATATACTATATCTCCTCAGCTCCCATGGGCTCAGTGATCATCACTGTGGAGATAATTCCCAGATCTGTACATCCAACTCTGATATCTCTCCAGAGTTTCAGTCTTGCATCACTAGCTATTGATGTCACATAGGTGTCTCAAATTCAACATGTCCAAAATAGAACTTATTCCCCCAAACCCTCCCCTTGTCCAAACTTCTGTTACTATTGAGGGCACCATCATCCTTCTCCCCCTACCCCATCCCTGCTTGAGATCGTGGTGCTGTCTCCAACTCCTCACTCTCATTCACTTCACCTCATTCAGCGTATCCAGTACATTGCTGGATCTTGTCATTTCTACCCTCGCAAAATCTCTCATACACACCCTTTCTGTCTACTCACACAGCTGCCACCTTGATGCAGTCCACCACCATCATCATCTTGTCTTACCATTTCAGTAGCCTTCCTATTGATCTTTCTGCCTCAAAATTCTCCCAGCTCCGTTCATCCTGTGCTCAGCTGCCAAACTGATCTTCTGTACATCTCACTCCCCTCCATGTACTCTGTGACCCAACGGCACTGGCCATTGTTTGAACATGGCACTCGTTTCCCATCTCTGTGCCTTTATTCTGGTTGTGCCCCCTCCCTGGAATGCTGTCTTTCTTCACCTGTGCCAAGTCTGTTACCTGACATCCTTTTAGACTCATCTCAAATCCCACCTTTGGCAGGAGGCCTTTTCCTTCGCATCACCATCCTGATGCCCACTGGTGCACCTTCCCTTTGAACTTATCTACCCTTTATATTTACACGTGTAGTTATTTGCATGTTGTCTCCCTTCTTAAAAGGTGAGCTCCATTGAAGGGAGGGACTGTATTCTATCTGTCTTTCATCCCTAGTGCTTAGCACAGTGCAGAGTACATAGTTAACACCCCACAAATGCTTGTCAGTTGACTGACTGACAGTCTCCTGAGCTTTCGTGAGTTGGGTCATGTCTGCGTAGGGAGCTCCCAGGTCTACACAGCCAGCCTCGGTCTCCGTCCTGAACTTCATGCTCGCACCGCCACCTGGTTCCTCCACAGGCACACTTCGTTCCACTGGGCTTCACTTTACCATACTTTGCAGCAAGTCATTTGATACCATTTTTTCCAACAATTTGTGTGTCACATTTTGATAATTCTCACGTTTCAGACTTCTCGTTATTATAATTATATCTGTTATAGTGATCTGTGATAGTGAGCTTTGATGTCACCATTGTAATTGTTTGGGGGTGCCATGAACCATACCCATGTGAGACAGCAAACTTAACTGATAAAAGTTGTGTGTGTTCTGACCGCTCTCCGAACCCACCATTCCACCATCTGTCCCTCTCCAAGGGCCTCCCTATTCCCTGAGACACAAGAATACTAAAATTAGGCTAGTCAATAACCTTACAATGGCCTCTCAGTGTTCAAGTGAGAGGAAGAGTCAAATGATGGAACAAACTTCATTGTTGTCTTATTTAAAGAAATTGCCCCAGCCACCCAACCTTCAGCTGCCCCCACCCTGAGCAGTCAGCAGCATCCAGAGTACCACTCAGTGAAGGCTCAGGTGATGGTTAGCACTCTTCAGCAATTAAATATTTTTAATTAAGGTCTGTACATTCTTTGGATATAATATATACTAGCACATACTTAATAGATTTCAGTATAGTCTAAACATAACTTTTGCATGCACTAGGAAACCAAAAAATTCATGTAGATTGCTTTACTGTGGTAGTCACTCTGTTGTGGTGGTTTGGGACTGAACTCTCAGTATCTCTGAGAATGCCTGTATGTCTTGACCTAGATGGCCAATAGGCAACTTAAATTCAGCATGTATAATATCTCATCGCCATTGTCCCTCCCCCAAAGCCTGCCCTGCTTCAGCTGAGGGTCCCACAGTAGTGCCATCCTTCCAGTCCCTGGGTGCACAGCCTCAGTCATCCCTCATTCCAAGTAGCCAATCAGCTGCCAAGTCTCTTCAGTTCTGCCTCCATAAACATCTCTCATATCAGTCTTCCTCTTTTTTCTACTCCATGAACAACACCCTAGGTCAGAGCATCATCACTTCTCACCTGGACTATCCAGCAGCCTTCTGACACCCACTCCAGCTCCTCTATGCAGCAGCTGCCAAATTGATGTTCCTAGAACGTGGGTCTGATTACCTCGTCCCCTGCTGAAGAACCTTCAGCAACTCTCTGCTGGCCCTTAAATAAAACGCAAGCTTCTCTGCTATTTAAAGGTTTTAGCAGTTTTACTCCAGTCTCATCTGTGCCGTGGAGCCCTTAGATAATCTAGTGAAGCTGGTGGAACTCTTCTGTTCCTCCTCTTCCTCTCTCCCCTTTCCTTCCCCTTCCCCCCTTCCTCTCCCTCCCCAAATTTCCCTCCCTCCAAACTTTGCACTACAGAAGGCCAATACATATACATATATATATGTATATATATTATATATATATATGTATATATGTGGGAGTTCCTCTTTTTAGATTAATGATTTTACTTTATGCATATGAAGAAGACCAATTATATTGAAACAGTTGTTTTTTTTAATTCACAGACCCCGGGTTAAGAACCCCTGTTATAGGCTGATTTCACATGATTCTCTTTCACAGTCAGTGGCTCGTTTATTTTTCCCTGTGTGCAGGAGGATTGTGTTCATTTCTCTTATATTTCCCAAGGTGCAGCACAGTACTTAACAGGTAGTGAGCACTTAATAAATTCTTTTTAATTGATCAATTGATTGATCTCCTTCTTCCACATACCACACACTCTCATTCCTGAAATGGTTTTCCTTTCCCTCTAGCTCTTGGAATCTGTAGCTTCCTTGACATCCCCACTAGTGTTCTCAACACCCTGCCCCCACCCTGTAACAAAATTTTGATTTTCTTTGTATATATTTCATATTTACATGTTGTTTCCCTCCAATAGACCTCTTTGAGGGCTGTTACTGTTGGGGGCAGGGGTTGTCTTTGAATCTAGAGTGTCTGGCACATATACTTGTTACTTAAATGCTCTTTGAACTGAATTGGCCTAATGTTCCCTTATGGATTTCACTCCTGGAACACTTGGTTTACCTGGTTAAACCAAGTATATTCAGTATCCCCCGATGGTTCTGCAATATTTGGTACTTAATGAATTTATGTCATCAAGGGGAACAAATGGGGAATAGTTGGTGCTATAATAGAAAAATGAACTCATCCTCCTATTACAACAAATGTAAGCTTTGTTGACTCCATGTTTATTTCTTTGTCATTCAAGAAATAGAGTCAGGATCTTGCTACATAGAGGGGAAGGTTGGATAGAAATAGTCATTAGTGTCTTAAGAAAGATATAATTTAAAAAACTTAATGGAAATTTTATAGAAATTTAAATTATCAAGTGTCACTTGACCATATATTTGAAACCTCTTAATTGTTGGCTTTAGTAGGTATTTCTGGGTCACTTACTTCTAGAAGACATAAGATATAATTGATTTACTTCAAAAAAGTCTTTCTGGATTCAGTGTAATATAGTTTAAGGGAAAAGGTTTATTCACACCCAGAAGATAGATCTGTGAAAAACAATTCAGGCATTTTAAACCAGAGAACAAAACAGAGAGACAGCATAGAAAGTGTTGTGATTTCTGAACTTTTATGTCATTGAAATCAGGGTTGAAGTCAACAGTTTTCTGAGTGTTGAGTAAGTGGTGGAAAAAGATTCCAGTGAAAAGTCAGGCAAAGTCATCTTAATGAAGGCCAAATTCTTGATCAAGACAAGAAAACTTCCCATCAGAAAATAGCAAAAACTGTAGTGCTGTTGACACCCACGTAAATTATAGACTAAAAATCCAAAGAGGACTCTGGTCATCTTATTTAGGGGAAAGGTCTTTTTATTGTCCCGCATAAAAAAATCCACAGACAAGTGCTTTTAATGTATTTGCAGGATACTATACTAACAGAGTTAGGAGTTAGCACTATTTAGCATTTGTCCTCTGTCCTGAGTCCTTTATAAATAACTACCAAAACCTACTATATGTCTATGTATTTTATACATACATACACACATGTATGTGTGTATATACATACACATGTATGTGTGTGTGAATTTCTTCCCACATAGGCCAATGCATTAAATCTGTGTTTTGAGAATAAATTCTGGAGTGTAGAGCAATTGCCAACTCAGTTTTTAAACATCACCCAGAAAATAAGCCTCTTAAATGTTCTCCCAAGCCAAAGCATTTTTCTGTGCAGGGGCATAATTCCTCCTTCTTTTTGTCACTATCATCATTATAACTAGTTCTTATTGAGGTCCCACTGACTGTGTGTGACCCAGGATTGGATACTATGTAGTAAACAGTATGGAGCAGACATTTAGAACGAAAAACGTCTCTGTGGCTCTTTGTTGTCTGGGCTCAGGTAGAATGCTGAATTAGACTTGGACGCTTCTTGACAGGTTCTTAGTAAATATTGGAAATTTGCAGTGTAACAGTGAGATAGCCAAAGAGAACTGGAACTGCAGGGGGAAATACTGCTACTGCAGCTCAGAATTAGGAAGTTGACCCTCTGGGACAGAATGAGGGTGATTTCTTTTTTAAAGTAAAAATATTGTTCTTCCCATACAGGGAGAGGAGTAATTGTTAAACATTGTGAAATTGTCAGTAAGTATCAGGCCAGATTCATCACCCAGAGTACACCCCAGGACATTGTGTGAAGACTGACTGAAGAGTTGGACTGTGAGATAAGGGCTGGGACTGACTGCTCTTCTTGGAGTATGTATATGCAGCCATGACAGCCCTGACTGTGGTTTGCAGACCTATTTTTGTTGTGACTGAGAGAACTTCCGATTAATGATGCGTTGTGCGAACATTGACATCCTGTCTCTTTTTAAAAGTAGAAAAAAAGTGACCTTGTTTGGGAAAACAGTTACTACTGATGTATGGAAACCAGTGCCTCCAGAGGGAAGCCCTTGGGAGTGTATGGAGATAAAAGCATTGCCAGAGAGGCAGGTGGAGGTGAGCTGGCGGCATAGGACTCAGTGGGGAGAAAAACACAGTATCCTAAAAATGAGTGGGAAGGGTCGCAAGTTCCTGAGTCACTGTAGTTCCAAAGGCCAAGAAGCATTCTTCATGGATTTAAAAAAATAATTTTGGAAATTTCCACCAAGCTAATCATTGGAGCATTGTGGTAATTGAGTATGAAAGTGTGGGTCTTAGATAGTAAGAGGGACTTTTGAAAGGTTCTTTCATTATGTTTTTCTCCCTGAAAAGTCTGTCCCCAGAGATTTCCATCTCACTGTTTCCAACATTGAGAGAATCAGGTACCAGCATATTGAATAATTCTAGCTCAGGCGATGTTGTCATGTTTGCATTATTAGGCTGAAGTGAAATGAATTCTCGGCTGGCAGCAAAGGGGAAATGGTAGCTCAGGCCATTCTCCCTCAGCATGATATCCATCCATAAGCATGATGGGGAATGACATCTCTGTGAAGGCCGAGTGGTGTGTCTTAATATGCTACAAACAAGAAAGTAAAATATTAGCCACTTTGCTTATTAAGCATCTTACAAACCTGAATTGTATGCTGAAGACGGGATCAAATGCAGACAGGAATCAGTTTTAAAAGAGGTGCCTGGAATACTGATGTCTGAGAAGGTGGCTTTTCCAAACAGGGACAGATGACATCTCATCAGAGCTTCGGAGTCTGTGTCTCTAGTGACAAAATATGAAGAGGAGAACTCTTCAGCGCTTGGCTTCACTACACGGATGTTTGTAAGGTCTTAAGTGCTGCATTCAGTTGATTAGCTTGCTTCGTCTTGGAAAGCACTGTCTGCATTGAAGACTTCATCAAGTTGCATTGTATTTTGTGTGTTTGCTGTGCAGCCTTCTCAATTCAGGTGTGTATGGTGCTGTTTTTCAAGCTCAGAAAGGGCAGGGTGCTCAGTTGCCTTTATAAAGGCAATTTCTTGGTTGGCTGCAATTGAGTGCAGAATTATAATGCTAAGGGCTTAATTTATAACAGAACATGCAGGAGTGCAAACCTGTTAAACCCCTTATACATGTATAAATAAGGCAAACAATGGCAGATTAGCATGGAGTATTGTTTGATATGAGTAATCTTAAAAACAAATTTCCTGTGCTTATGCATATTGTACCCATTAGAGAGCATAGAGAAAACATGTAGAAATCAGTGTATCATCTTTGAAATATAATGGAATCATGGACAGAAAGCAAAGTGATGTGAGACAGCTGCTGCCAGGATTGGCGCCTGTTTGTAATCTGGGAGACTTGTAGCTTGATTGTGGCGTGTAACACATCCGGTAGGAGTGGTGTGTATGTGTATCTCCACATGCATGTGCTCCAGATTTTTGCTTTTCAGAAAAGAATGCTTTTTCCTATAAAGAAATTCAGTATACTGGCAAAAGCAGAATCTCTGTTGAGAAGACATAACACAATCTCCACAGGACCTTTTGCATTCGTCAGAGGATGGGGAAATACCTCTAGTGAGATGAGCATTTTAAGACAGAAGACCTTCCCGGCATTCTTCACGCCGGCATTTTACCTCTGAGGACTGAGTCGGGAGAGTGGAATGTTGCATTCAGTACCTTGTGGCTATCTGTGCACGTTACACTAGAACAATTTCCAAGCCAACACGTCTCAAGTTTTTTAATGACAGATTTAAATGCCCACAGGAACTCTGCTCCTATGTTAATTCCACTGTCTGACTTTAAAGCATTCCTTTTTTGTTTTGCATTTTCCAACTCAGTTCATGAAAGGCAGTCAGACTCCTACTATGAAGGTGATATTTGCCAGCTGATGTTTCTTCCTTGAGTGGCAGTCCTGCTAGAGGAGGAAACCCTCATTGATTCCTACTGGGATAACAAAGAGGTTTTCTTAATAAAAATCACCTTTGGCAAGAACAGGAAGCAGCATAGGGGCCTGCCTATTTGTTTGAGAATGGCTGAACAAACTGGGAAATGTAAATGTAGTAGGGTAATATACACCATCAGAAACAATGAATGTGAAGAATTCAGAGAAGCCTGGAAAGACTTATGTCAACTGATTCTGAGTGAAGGAAACCAAACCAGGGGAATCATGTACATGGTGACTACACAATAGTAGGAATGGAAAGAAGGACAAAAAATTGAAGATGTTGAACACTGTGTCATTATCATGTGAAAGCTCGAACCCCCCAAAAAAGGCTTCGATGCAGGGGTGCCCATAAGTTGGAGGATGGTCAAACAAGTTGTAGTATATGATTTGATGGAATTATGATAGTGAACTAAGAAGTGATGACATGGAGGGGTTCAGAAAAGCTTAGGAAAACCTGTATGAACTGATCCAAAAGGAAGTGAGCAAAGATGTGAGAATAATTTAAACAGTGACAGCATATTGTGAAGATAATCAGCTGTAAAAGATTTAGTAAGTCTGATCAACACAGTGACCTGCTACAATTCGAGAGGACTCAATGAAACGTGCTGCCTGCCTCCAGCTAGAGAGCTGCTAGACTCAGAGGCCAGACTGAAGCATTTTGTATCCTTTCTCTTTCTCTCTTTCTCTCTCTCTCTCTCTCTCTCTCTCTCTCTCTCTCTCTCTCTCTCTCTCACTCTCGCTCTCGCTCTCTCCTCTCTCATTTTCCTTGCCCTTTCAATAGAAAGGAGATAATTTGGAAATGAAAATACATTTTTGAAAAAGGAATAAAAATTTTTTTAACATAAATTTATTTATTTAACTTTTCACATTCATTTTCACAAAATTTTGGGTTCCAAATTTTCTCCCCATTTGTCCCCTCCCCCACCCCAATACACCAAGCATTCTAATTTCCCCTATCACCAATCTGCCCTCTCTTCTATCCTCCCTCCCTTCTCTTGTCCCCAACTTCTCTTTTGTCCTGTAGGGTCAGATGACTTTCTATTCCCCATTAACTGTATTTCTTATTTCCTGGTAGCAACAACAATACTTGACAGTTGTTCCTAAAACTTTGAGTTCCAAATTCTTCCCATCCCTCCCTCCCCACCCATTCCCTTTGGGAAGGCAGGCAATTCAATATAGGCCCTATCTGTGTAGTTTTGCAAATGACTTCGATGACAGTCGTGTTGTGTAAGACTAACTGTATTTCCCTCCATCCTATCCTGCCCCCCATTGTTTCTATTCTGCTTTTGATCCTATCCCTCCCCAAGAGTGTTGACTTCAAATTGCTCCCTCCTCCCATTGCCCTCCCTTCTATCATCCCCCCGACCCTGCTTATCTCCTTCTCCCCCACTTTCCTGTATTGTAAGATAGGTTTTCATACCAAAATAAGGGTGCATTTTATTCCTTCCTTTAGTCGAAAGTGAGGAGAGTAAACTTCTTGTTTTTTTCCTCAGCTCTCCTCTTTTTCCCTCCACTAAAAAGTCTCCTGCTTGCCTCTTGAATGAGAGATAATTTGCCCCATTCCATTTCACCCTTTCTCCTCCCACTACATTTCTCTCTCACCATTTACCTTAATTTCTTTTAAGATATGATCCCATCCTATTCAATTCATTCTGTGCTCTCTGTCTCTGTGCATGTGTGCATGTGTGTGTGTGTGTGTGATCCCACCAACTACCCAGATACTGAAAAGTTTTAAGAGTTACAAATATTGTCTTTCCATGTAGGAATGTAAACAGTTCACCTTTGGTAAGTCCCTTATGACTTCTCTTTGCTGCTTGCTTTTTCATGCTTCTTCTCATTCTTGTGTTTGAAGGTCAAATTTTCTTTTCAGCTCTGGTCTTTTCATCAAGAATGCTTGAAAGTCCTCTATTTCATTGAAAGACCATATTTTCCCCTGAAGTAATATACTCAGTTTAGCTGGGTAGGTGATTCTTGGTTTGAGTCCTAGTTCCTTTGACTTCTGGAATATCCTATTCCATGTCCTTCGATCCCTTAATGTAGAAGCTGCTAGATCTTGTGTTATCCTGATTTTATTTGCTTGGATCTGCTCCTCTGGGGCCGCGCGGCCAGGGCTGGGCTCCGCTGTCCGGTGCGCGACGGACCTTTGGGGTCAGTTTTTCAGGGCTCTCTGGAACGGAAATCTCCTCCACTGCATTGCTGTGCGGCTTCCACTGCTCCAGAATTTGTGGGGAGTTCTTTTTACAGGAAATTTATGGGCTGTGGATTCGGAGGTAGCATATGTGAATCTTTCTACTCCACCATCTTGGCTCCTCCCCCCAGGAATAAAAATTTTTAAAGGCAAAGAAAGACTCCAAGGCCATCCTCTCTGCTGTCAACTTACAGTGTATTTAAGGAAAATTGATTAATGACTCTGTTGGGCAAATTTTCCCCAAAGTTATATTATGTATTCTAAAACTAAATAGAAAGGTTTTGAGGGATTTTCTGATAGTTTGGCTCAGTCATAACACTGTTCTCCTGTTAGCATGGATAATTCTGTCATTATCCCTCATTTCAAAAAGAGAACACAGTAGGGCACATTTACAGTGCCCAAGAGAGCATAACATATGGTAGTTCCAAAATTGAATTGAGATGATAAGTAGGTTGTCATCAAATTGGAGTTTTCTTAACCTTCCTGGCCTAAAAAGAGACGACTACATCAGCATTATCAAACTCAAATAGAAATGGATCTCCGTGGCTACATGTTGATGGAACGTTATTTATGTGGTGGTGTATTTTAATTTTGTGGAACATTTTCCGGTTGCATTTTAATCTGGTTCCTAAGTACTTGGGAGCTGGGAGGGAGTTTGACACGTCTGAGCTAGATAATCTTTAAGATTCCTTCCAGCTCTAGGCTTATGATTCCATGATACCAAAGTCCCCGTCATTGAAAGGAGTGTTTGGAGCAGCACATGATTTGGGTCTTGGTTTTGAGTCTTGTCAGGAAGCTGTGTTTGGACATCAGTGTGTTAGAACTGATTTTGGACTGAGATCTGCGATCTTGCTGCACGATGCTGGGGAAAGCTCTTAGGCTGCCTGACACTTGACCGGGCTTCCCCTGGCTTGCGGGGTTGTTCTGACCAAAGGACACGGTGAACTTTTGTGGAAGTGCTAACAAGTTAGTTTTTCTTCATGCTGAGTCTTGACCCTACAAGTCCTGCCGTTCTCAGACTGGGCACCCAGTCCCTCGTGGCTCCACCTTTGCCCGAGCTGCTCTCCTGCCCAAAGACCCTCCCTCTTCACCTCCGCCTCTTAGAATCTCTAATTCCCTCCAAAGCCAAGCATCACCTTCTACTGAGACCTCTGTTAATCCCCCTTAGCTATTAACTCCTTCTTGCTCACATTACCTTGTCTTTGTGTGTGTGGGTGCACATGCACATTGGCATGGTGTCTGCCCCAGTAGAATCTCAACTTTTCGAGGGTAGGGACTATTTTTTTCTTGCCTTTGTTTCCCCAGGCAGTGCTTGACCCGATGCTTAGTAATATTTGTTGGTCGATTGATTGATTGAAGATGACCTTAATCCACAAATTACTCATGTGGAAAACCGTATGACTAACCCATGGTACGGGCTTGAGAAGACCATCCTTTTTAGTGTCCTGGGCCTTTGGCAGTCAGGTGAGGCCTGTGGACTCCTCAGAATCATGCTTTTAATGTGTCAAATCAAGTACGTAGGGTTCCAAAGAAAATCAATTATATTGAAATACAGTTATCAAAAAACATCTTTTAAAGTCACAGGTACCTTAGGTTGTCTGGACGCTAGGTTGTGAATCTTGACTTAAAAGATATCTCATTGTTTACTTGCCTGTTGAGCCACTCAGTGTGAAGTAGACAGGCATAAATACTGAATATATACATATATATATATATATATATATATATATATATATATATATATATATATATATATATATATATATATGAAAATTGATGGTGTGTGATACCACCATCTCTTTGATGAGAGTTCTAGGACTATTTACTGAGAAAGTGCCTTAAAGTTTTATGGGGGCCTCTACTTTAAGTAGATCTTTTAAATGAAACTCTTCACAAGTATTTGAAATAAAATTCCTTCCAAATCTAGCTTTCTGTTTGTTTTTTTTCTTTTTAAAGGAAAACTCTTCATTGGCAACAAGTATATTTTGCTGGAGGAAATTATGAAACCCTGATCACTGAGTCCACTACAAATTTATGTTCCATCACCAGCCAGTTACTGCTTCAAGGCTATCTGTTTATAACTCCTTAATTAATTTACTCTCCCACTCACCACAACAGGTCTTCCAAGCCCTTTTATCCCTCCTCAGACCTCACGATACCCTTCCCACCTCCCTTTGAGCTAAGAACCTGAGCATGAGCTCACTGAAAATAAATGTTACTTCATTGAAAAAATGGAGTCCTTTAGCAAACAGCTTCTTGACTGCCCTGTTTCTCATCTCACACCACCCAGATTCCTTCTGCCTTGGCCTCTCTCCTTGCCAGGGTGACCCCCCCCCGCATGTACAAATGGCACTGTTCTATCCTGTCTTCTCCGTGAGATTGCCCCCTCCATCATCCTTCTCTCACTTATCTCCAATCTCTCCCTGTCTACTGACTGCTTCCCTAATGTCCACATCTCACCCACTGTCAGAAACTCCTTAGTCTCTCCAGCCAGCCGGCTCCATTGTTTGGCTCAACTTCTGTAGAAGGCCATCTACAAGTCTTCTGCTCTCACTCTCTTCTTAACGCTCTCCAAGTCCGGCTTCCACCTCATCGTCCACCTCTAATACTAGTAGTCTCTGTTTCCTTTTTCATTTCAGACTTAAATACTAAAACTTAAATATACAATAAGAAAAGGAAAAGAAACATTATGAACTTAAAATATTAAAATTTCAATGCAACATAACAGAAAAAAGCATTGCCATGTGCACAGCAGAACATAGGAGAGGATTCATACAATATAGCCATGAGTTTCCATTTCAAGGAAGCCTAGATAGTAGATAAAGCACATTGTGTGGGGAGCTGTCCAGCTTCTCTTTGCTTCCTCGTGAGTTGTCTTTTGTTCTTGGCTGTGCACTTTGTATTTTGTCCTTTTTCCCTTTTCCTCTCCCTCCCCCAACACTACAGTTAAGAACAGATGCACACACATGCACATATGTGCACACATGCATGCATACATGCACATATACCACATAACAGTGCATGCATACATACAGACATGCACATAAATACAAACACATGTGCACATACATACACATGGGCACATGCACACCAACACGTGTACACAGTGCATCTGTGCATGCACACACATATGTGCACATATACGTGTGCGCACATGTGCATGCACACACACGTATGCCTGTGCATTTGTATACACACTACACACACAAACACAAACGTGCGTGCACATACACAGTACCTCTTGACACCGTTGGCACTACCTGTGATCCCCTTCTCCTTGACATCCTCCTTTCTCTAGGTTTTAGGACCCTTCTCTCTCTGTGTGTCACATGCTTCTCTGCTTAGCCTCTGCCCTAACTCTGATGCGAGGCCTTATCACCTCATTGCACAACTAGTGCACTAGCCTTTCGATTTGTCCTTCCCGACTCCAAACCCTTCCTTTGTTCAACTGCGAAAGCGGACATATGTGGTAACGCTGGCCACACGCATAATGTTTCCTCTCTGACTGCAGGCCTTTTCATTGGCTGCCTCTGTCCTGGAATGCTCCTCCTCCTCCCCTTTACCTCCTGGCTTTCTGCAAGGACCAACTCAAATCCCACCTTGGACAGGGAAGCCTTTCCTGTTTCCTTTTCATTCTGGTGCCTTCCACCTGTTGAGTGTTTCCTATTTACCTTGGATTTATGATGTATATTTATTTGTACATAGTTGTGTGCATGTTGTCTGCCCCTCTAAACTGTGAGCTTCTGGAGAGCAGGACTGTTTTTTATCTTTCTTTTTGTTCCCAGCCTGGCTCACAGTAGGCACTTAATATTCCTTGACTCATTAGCTGCTTCTGTACATTAACTGGACAAATGTGGGTAGATAATTTAAGAAATAGTATCTGTTGGTGATGAGTGTGGAGACCAAGAAACTGAGGAGAGTAGTAGAAAACTGGCCTTAGGAGGGAGAAATAAACAATCTCAAGGAAAGAGATCAGCAGGGAGTAAGTACTCAGTAAATGTTTGAATGAATAAATGATGAAAGGGGAAAGAAAAGAATGATTTAAGCAGGTGGGTCTATCCTGGGAGAATGGCCCAATCTTGAGTATTGAGGAGAGACAGGAGAAGTAAAGATAACGAAGGTAGATTTCATTGGGAAGGTATCGTAGAGCACAGGAGAGGGAGCCTGGGGAGGGAGATGTATTTTTGAGAGCAGAGTAGATAAGAAGAGTGAGAAGTAAGAATTAGGAAGGGGAGAGGGACAGGAGAGCAGGGAGTAGCCAAAGGGCATTTTCTTGGGTGATGGGGTAGGAAGTAGAACTGAGAGTGATCTTAAGTTCCTGGAATCGCCAAGCTCTAGCAGCTCCTGAAATCTTTTAACACCATCTAGAAAGATGGCTTCTTTTTAAAACATTATAACTCTAGGCTCCCTTGGTAACGTATTTTGGCATCTCATCATTCTGAGTCTGCAGGTACCTCCTTACTTGTGAAGTGAATCCCATTTAGTGCAGGTTCAGGCCATTCCTCAGTGAGGATGGTGAGTAGGTACTGATGCTAAGAGCTCTTCCTGGGTTATTTGAAGCATGTGAGGTTTCCCCTCAGCTTTCACCCTTTCAGGCTAAATAATAAAAATTCCTCTAGCTTTGCCTTAGTTCCTATTTCCTAATCTTTTCATTGCTTTAATTCCTCCGGATTGTGAGTCAGTATGTGAGACCCAAGCCTGGATGTCATTTTATAGGGAATGCCACAGGATAGGGGGGTTTCCATGTTGGGGTCATAGGATCATAGCCTGAGTCACGGGGACCCCAGAAGGACACAAAGCCCAGCCTCTTCCTGTGGGAGATGAGCTCGCTGAGACCCAGGGAGGTGACGTGTTTGCTCAACATCCCCCAGGGGACAAACAGGGGGACTGCTCCCTAATGGGGTCACTGGCCTCCAGCCTGACCGCGGGGTCTTTTTCTATCATGTTTTCTACATCCTTGCTTTCTAGACCTACTCCTTTTGTGTGTGATTGTTTTTTTCTTCCAAAGTGAATGTTTTGTGCCTCACTCTTTATGAGTCCTGCAGTATAGACCCAGAGAGGATAAGGATGTTTCCTTTGACCTCTCTGTGGGGTCTAGTGTTTCAGTCACAAATCATCACAGTATGAATGGTGGGGGTTGCTTCTATGTGTGCATTCACAGTGAATGAATGGAAACGCATATATTAAGCAAGCATTTACTGTGTGCGAAACCCTGGGCATACAAGTAGAAAAGTGAAGACAGCCCCTCCCTTCAAGGAGTTCATGCTCTAATGGAGGAGACTGAATAAACAAGAACATTCAAATGCAGGTCGGATGGAAGGACCTAGACAGAAGTCCTCATGGGGCAGATGGCAAGGCCTTGAGGGATATCCAGTGCCAGGGGTTTGCAGGACATAGAGGTGGGGCAGATATTTTCAGTGGAAGGAATACAGTTTGGGTAGTTATTAATAGTATCTAATTGATAGAGATGTTTACTTTTAGGTCTTCCTAATTATCCCTTTCACTTGTCTGAAATGCTGGAGGAATTTGAGGTTAGTCACTTTTCAGCTATAACTATCTGGGTTCTGGACTGCCTTCATTCCAAACAGATTGGCTTTGGGACTTGATATGGGCCCCCCAGAGACTTCTGAACCTACTTCTGTCTTGTGAAGGTGAGTAGGGGAGAAGAGAAGGTGTCTGGGTCTTGTAGAGCAGCATTTGATGCCCTCTTTGCCCTTGCCTTGAAAGACAGGAGCAGCCCATCCCTAGCCTGTGGGGTGGACAGAGCCCTTGCCCCTCTACCTGGCTGGATCAGACCATGGAGGAGGCATCAGAACTGCTTTCCCTGTTCCTGGGTAGTGGACAGATTGGCTGTCATCCTCTTTGGGCACTACTAGTATTGTCCCCAGACACATTGCAAGATCATCCTCTGTAGGTGGAAGATGCGTGTAAAGGAGATGCTGTGCCTGTCATGTTACAGGGAACCAAAGGAGGAATTAAGAAATGACAACCCTGGTGTCATTCAAGTAATGCCCTTCCCAGGCAGAGTGTCGCACTGAGTGGCACAAGAGAGAAATGACCATTCATTTTCTTAGGGCAAAAAGCGTCGATGGAAGATCCAAATTGCCCAATCCCCAGCATTTCCATTTACAGCAGGATCTAACTTCTTTAGCACTCGTGCGCAATCCCTCCTCCAAGTGATCTCTTCCGATCTAACCATCTATGTCTACTTTGTGGAAGCCTGGCTTAAATGTCTGCCAGTTAAGGCCTTGTCCTGCTCCTCCTGTATAAATAGTCCTGGTATCTCCTTTCAGGTGCCATGGCTGGGGTCTTTTCCATTTCTAGTGGATTTTTTTAAAACTCCTAGATTGCTTTACCTGAGTGTTAACTTTGTTTGGCATTGAAACCAGATTTCAACCATGGATGGAAATTCAGCCCCATTAGTTCCTGTTCTCCTACTAGTCAAATCTGGATTTGATTGGCTTCTTTGCCTTTTTTTAAAAAAAGTAATGAATGGTTTTGTTGTATGAATATAAGACATATGCTACTTCTGAACTCCAGAGCTCACCGAATCATGTATGCAGAAAGTGACTTGTGTGTTATATTGGTGGATACCTCTCTTTTAGATGAAAAGGGGTTGGATTATGGCGAGATGTAGAAAGATGTAGGGTTGTCTAGCATTCTGGTTTATAAAACTAAGATTTTTGATGCCCAGGGTCATTGACTGACATACTTATTGCCCATCTAACCCTAAAATCCTTGGTCTGAACGTGTATTTCACTCTTCTTTTACTTGGCTGCTTAAGATGGCCTTGTTTTCTGGGGTGGCATGCATTCTGAGTTTTACTTGTTTACTCCTAATGCCCAGCCTCTTTACCCTTGTTCTCCAATGATACACTGAGTAATATCCATTTTACTGGATGCCTGGCTTTGATGGGACTTTATTTGAAGCTCAAACACCAAACTCATCAAAAAGTGCTTTTCCTGGCAAGCTAAAGAGCTGCCACTTTTTTTCTCTCTCCTGGAAAGCATTAAAAAGCAGCTCTTTCATTCCATGTTCAGAGGAGATAAAACAAAAACCAATAACTGAGAAATTAGCATCTGCAAAACTTTGGAAAATGTAACCTCTGCATCACAAAGCCTCCAACAAGTATCAGCTGATAGTATTTTTTTGACTAAGTAGAATCTGCTTTTAGAATTGTCTAGGTTTATTCCCCATTTTATTCTCATTTTTTGATGAGAACTTTCCTCCAGCCACATTAGCTTTTTCATGGTTTCTGTTTGTCAGAAGATGCTTTGCACTAGGTTGCATTCTTTGAGATGCTTTGGTGGTGCATCTGTGAAAGCATGGAGTGTTACGCGCTGAGCAGCACCATTAATGTGTTATCTCCCATCTGTCCCCACCTGCAGGCGTAATCCTGCTCGTGGCATCCAAGGCTCTTTCTAGGGTGATCAGTTGCAATGTCCCGGTTTTCTTTACTGTTCTATTTATTTGGGGATTTGAATACTTACTAATGTCCATTCTGGCATTTTTATCAGATTTGCAGACTTGTCTTTAGGAAAATCACATGATATATAATTGTAATTGTGTGGAACACTGACAAGAAATTGAGTCAAATAGGCTAGTTAGTGGGATTTAAAAGGCATTTGAATGGACACATAAGTTAAATATTGCATATCACTACTTCAGGAGAGCTGTTCCTTCTAAATTGTCAAAAGATGACAGTCTTTAGGTGAATTTTTCTGCAGTATTAGAAAAGTGTGTTATTTTTGCTTCAGTGAATTTGAAAAATTGACCAAGTACATGAAATGTTAAATAATAGTAATAGAATTTTAATAATGATGGTGGTAATGTGCTTTTGAATATGAGCCTTTAGGCTACCCACCTAACAGGTCATTAGGACTTTCCCACGTAGAAGATTCTGATATTCTCAAGCATGTACATGAAGCTTAGAGCCTATTTTTAACCCCTATATAAGTTAAGTAAAATGGAAGCTTTAATCAAAATACCAGATTTTCCTTTTGTGCAGCAGTTGCTATTATAAATTACAAAAAAGTGCAGGGACATGCAGTCTGAATTGCATTTGACAGATGAATGCGTTGTAATTTACAATTTGATATCTCCCTATCTTGAATTTTCTTTTATTATTAAGGAAAAGGCTGGATTTCGTTGTCGTTCTCCTATTTGTAAAACAGTGCTTTTTTACAAATGAATAAACTGGATAAATCTGCTGCATTTTTATTTGTTTTATTCTTATTGATTTTGCAAAAATTAGGAAGAAAATAATAATTTTTAGAATGATAACCCATTCTTCAGTGTTTTTTAAAAGGACAATTCTTTGTATCCAAGGGTTATTTGGAAATGGAGACCTCATCACTCAGCATTTGAACTAAGCAAATGGGAGCCCATGGGTTACACTCCAGCCAGCTGACAGAATGCTTCATCCTATAACCACAAAACCAACGAGCCTACTTTCGAAAGAGCCATTTATCCACAGCAAGCATTTGTTATCCATCAGCATTTACTAGATACTAACTGTGTGAGGAGAGGTGGAAATGGAAAGAAAAGCCCAACCAGGGCCCTTGCCCTGCAGAATTCCCATCCTGTTGGACACTTAGAGTGGCCTACTGGGCCAGGAGTCTGGAATACCTGAGTTCAAATGGGACATCAGACTCTTCCTGCAAATCACTCAACCTCTGCCTGACTCACTTTCATCTACTGTGAAAGGGGGATGATAATAGAATTTACCTCTCAGGGTTTGTTTAGAACAACAACTGCACTTAACACCCATGCCCAGGGACATAATAGGTACCCTTTCTCTCTCCTGTCACAACCTGGAAAGGCCTCTTGTAGAAGGAGGGATTTGAGCTGAGTCAGGGGTGCCAGGAACCAGAGATGAGGAGGGAGAGCGTTCCAGGCACAGGGGACGGCCAGAGAAAAGGTATAAAGCATTCTACATGAAGAGCAGCGAAAAGGCTGGTGTTGGGGAATCATTGCAGTGTAAGAAGACTGGAAAGAAAGGAAGGACACAGGTTGTGGGAGGGTGCAGCTCGAGTTTGGTGAGGCAGGGGTGGCATGGGCAGAGCTGTACTGAAGGAAGTTCACTTTGGCCTCAAAGAGGGAATGGCCTGGAATGGAGAGAGGTGAAACCCAGAGAGCACCGCCTTGACACTAGTGATGAAGGCCTCGTCAGAGGGGAAAAGGCAGACACGGATGATGCCAGGAAGGTAGAAACAAGACTTGGTGGTGGATCGGATGTAGGGGTGACCCAGAGAGGAGTCAAGAATGCTGCGGAGGGGGCTGAGCCTGGGTGACTGTAGTAGTAATAGGAAAATTGGGAAGAGGGAAATTATTGGGAGAAAAGATAATGAGCTCCACTTTGGCCTTGCTTGCTTTGAGATGCCGTGGAACATCCAGGCGAGATGTCCAAAGCATAGCTGGAGATAAGGACACTGAATATCTGGAGAGAAGTTTTTGTGGTTGGGTTGTTTTCAGTCATGTCTGACTCTACATGACCGCATTTGGTTTTCTTGGCAAAGACACTGGAGAGGTTTGTCATTTCCTTCTCCAGTTCATTTTATAGATGAGGAAACTGAGGCAAACAGGGTGAAGCGAGGACTGGATAAATAGATCCAATCATTATTTATGAAGAAGTGATCGCTGAATGTATGGGGGCTAATGAAATTCCCAAGTAAGATAGGCATAGTCAAATGAGGAGAAGAAAAGAGAACACAGGACGGACTCTTGGGAAGTTCCATGGTTAGTGGGGGCTTGACCTAGAGGGACACCCAGCCAAGGAGTGGCCAGACATGTAGAAGGAGAGCCAAGAGAGAAGAGTGTTAGAAAAACCTAGTGAGGAGAGAGAACCCAGGACAGGAGGACAGTGCATGTTGAGGAGACGTGAAGGAGGATAAGACTGAGGAAAGGCCAGAGGGTTTAGAATCAAGTTGGAGGAGAGGCTGTAGAGACATTGATTGTAGAAGACTCTCTCCAGGAGTTTAGCCAAAAAGAAACAGCTGTCAGAGATGCTAGGATCAGTGAGGGTTTTGTAAGGATGGGAGAAAAGTGGGCATGTTGGAGTGCATCAGAGAAGCAGCTGGCAGAGAGGAGAATATTGATGTTTAGTCCAAGTGAAGACAGTATTCCGAAGTTAGGGTGGGTTGGGATCACGGGTGCAAGATGCTTGGGTGGGACACAGTGTCTTGTACATAGGAGGTACTTCATGAGTATTTGTTTCATTTGGTTCAAGTTGCAACGTAGTCAATGTCTTGGTTTCTTATCGGAAGGAGCCCTCTAGTAGATGTTCCTGAGATTTGTGTATTGGCATGTGCTGTTGAACATCTTTGTCATGCCTAGCATCAAGGCATAAATGGCACATTTATAAAATTTTAACATGCCCAAAGCTGAGGTAATCTAAGTATAGGTAATCCATTGGATTACACAGAGAGGCTAGAACAGAACTGAGGGTCCATAAACTTTTCCCCCAAAACGGGTAACTATTTCACCATACTTGTTTTCCGTTGTAATCCTGTGTATTTTATTTTATGCATTTACAAACATGCTACTGAAAATAGGTCCCCAGGCTGCTGACCAAGGGGGCCAGGATGCACAGGTGATGAGCCATTTAGCTAGAGTATTGGGCCGAGTCTGAGGAGTTGAAATACAATATGGACAGATGTAAAGTCTTAAACTTAGGTTTAAGTTTTAAACTTAAACTTTAAGTTCAGAAAATCAACTTTACAGGTATAAAATGGAGACAGCACTTTGTCTGAAAAACATCTGAGGGTTTAGTGTACCTCCAGCTCATCGTGAGTCCACAGTATGATACAGCAGTCCCACAAATCAATGGGATGTTGTCCGAGCACATCCGAAGGATGGTGTTGAGTTGGGGACACCCCGTGTGCCTCTCCAAGGCCTTGGTCATGGCTCTCTGCCATTCCTGACATTCAGGTGGCAGTATTTCTTCCACCAGTCCCTAGGCAGTGGGCACTCACTTCAGCTCTACTTTTGTGCCTCCACAGAATATGCTGCCATGAATCTCATGGTGTGTATATATAGGATCCGATGACTAACTTTTAAAATAGAACCTGTTTTCTCCCTCCTCCTCTCTTGACTCCAGTAGAAATTTTAAATGGCTACATAAATTCCTCAGAATTTCCAAAAATGTTGATTGTGCTAAGTATTAAGCCAAATAGGATGTGCTGCAAAGAAAACATTGAAGTTGGGAGTAATGCTTTTGAAAGTCTTCCTGGTTCCCAGGTGGTAATGGAACACTTGATCTATCAACCAGAGTGATTGCTGCGTCCTGAGCACCTACTGTGTGCCTACCTTTATGCCAAGCACCTCGGGGAATACTTTTCAGTAAGCATTCACAAAAGGCCTACTCTGTTCGACACTGGGGATTCAAAGAGAAAAATGAAAAAGTCCCTGCTCTCAAAAGGCTTCCATTCTGTTGGGGATAATGTAGTGTGTGTGTGTGTGTGTGTGTGTGTGTGTGTGTGTGTGTGTATCACAAGTAAGTACAAGATAATATCATTTTAAGAGGGAGAGAGTGGTAAGGATTAGTAGGGAGAGGTCAGGAAAGGCTCTCAAGGAGATGGTGCCTACGTTTTGCTCTGAAGGAAACTAGAGATGAGGATGGCCTTTGTCCAAAGGTATGGAGGACGGCTAGTACGGAAGCAGCTCACTGGTTAGTTCTACTGGAAGGGAAAGTTCAGAAAGGGGAGTAACGTGCAGTAAGACTAAAAAGACAGAAACTGTGCTGCTGTTGGCTTTCGGTGATTGAGCAGAGGAGCTTCTCCTTTACCTCAGAAGCAGTATGGAGCCATTGAAGATGTTTGAGCAGGGGCAGTTGAGACCTTTGTTCTAGGAATGTCTGTCTGAGAGCCGAGTGGAGGAGGGTTTGGAAAAGAGGAGAAGCCTGTGGGCAGGAAGACTAAGAAGGAGGTGACTGCAGTATTTCTGTGAAAAGGAGAATACATGGTCCTGACCTTCAAAGAGTACACAGCCTCGATGCAGAGGAGAAGCTGATACCCAGAGGATAGCTGGCAGAAATCTGAAAGAGTGTGTGATTTAGCTCCTGAATGTTATGGTGTAAAGCTAAGTTTATAAAAGGTTAACAATTATGAGGATCATGGTGATGAGAGGTAACATTTATAATGCTTCAAGGTTTGCAGAGTCCATTCAGTTTGATCTTATTTGATTCCCGCAACATCCTGGGCCATGAACTTCATTTTACAAAGAAGGAAGCAGAGTCCAAGAACAGTGCAGGAACTTTGTCAGGATTGTCTGAAGTGAATGCAGAGCTCACATTTGCCCCAGCTGCAATGCTTGGGATTTCTCTGAGAGACTCCCCACTCCCATCCCCACACGCACACCCCTGCCTGCCCATGGCCCAGGAAGCTCACTCTTGGAATTTCCTCAGGCCTTGGTGGAGGAGTCAGTCAGAGAAGTTCAAGTAGTGTCACCAGGGGAGAAATGGGAAGATGTTTGACCTGGGCTCTCTCCTTAAATGGAGGCGCCTCCTCATCAGAGAGCCAGGGTGGGGGGGAAGGGGACGTGGACCCCCCAGGGTGGTGAGAGATTTTCTCAGAAATGAGCTTCCTGGGCCAAATGAGGGAAAGCTTTCTCAGGGAAGAGACAGTAAGCAAATAAATACATAGGAGATTAAAAGGACATCACTGACAGAGGGAAAGCACTGGGATAAAGAGAGATTGAGGAAGGCTTCCTGGAAGAGGTGGGATTTTAGTGGGGACTCAGAGGAAGTCAGGGAAGTGAATAGAGTAGGAGCAGAGAAGGACCAATGTTCCAGGTGGGGAGGGTGGCCAGAGAGAATTCCCAGAGCTTAGAGACAAGGTCATTCTAATTGTTAGAGATGTCTCTGCCCCTTCTCCTTCTCCCTTCGAGTTCTGCCCTCTTGGTTCACACAAGTTAGCTTGAATCTACCATGTGTCAGCCCCTCTGGGCCTCTTCACATTATCCTTCCCTGCTAGATGGACATCTTCAGCTTCTGTTTTCCAAACTGTAGTGACCAGGATTGGCCCCAGTGCCCCAGATGTGGTCTGATCAGGGAGATGTAGAATAGAATTCTTTCCTTCCTTGTTCTCATTTCTATGAATGTGCATCCTGGAGATTCCTAGAGCTTCTGTTCCTCTGAAACCCCCAGATCTTTTTGAGGCACACTGCTAGCTAGCTGCCACCTCTCCCCATCTTATCTTGGGAAGGTGACTGATTGAAAGACCCAAGTGTAAGACTTCACTTCACATTTGTATTGATTGCATTTCATCTCTATTAGATTAGACCCAGCATTCAAGCCTGTCAAAATGTTTTTCCTCTTCCCTCTTCCCTGTCAGGATTGTGGTCTGTTTTCTGAATTCTTCATCTATTTCTTTTCTGTGTTAGTGGTTTGTGGTAGACTCCAGTAACAACATTGCTTTGTTCCTGCCAAGTGCTGCCCCTTAAAGCTTCCCCACCTGCTTCCCAAATTTCCTCACATGAGTACTGTCTTCAAATACAGTACCATACCACTACCACCTTTTGACCTGTCCTGTTCCTTTTGAAGGAAACTGGGACTGCAGTCATGAAGACTTGAGATCAAATCCAGCCGCAGACTCTTACTAGTGTGCGATGCTGGGCACATGCCTCAGTGGCGATCTGCCTCAGTTTCCTCATCTGTAAAGTGCAGATAATAGCGGCACCTACCTCGGGGTTTTTGTGAGGATCAAAGGAGATGACATGTGCGCATTCGCAAACCTTCAAGTGCTTTGTAAATGCTAGGTACTGGCATTGTTCTTGTCAGACTTGCTTCGGGGTCTTAGAGTCCCCTCCGTAAGCCATAATGTGGCCTCAGCAGCCTTGAGATTCCAGCTACTGAATCCATCTGGGCAGTGGGAAAGCCTGCATGTAATGATAGAGTCTAGTGGGCAGCCTGGGAGTCATGGTGCCCCAGGTTCACATTCTGCCACTTTTCCAGATAGCTGCATGGCTGTGGGTGAATCGCTCACTTTCTTGGGGCCCAGGCAGTTCCCCAAGAGTAGGAGGAGAATTGTTGATAGCTTTCAGGGCTGGAGAATGTTTGCACACCATCAACTTTACCACATAGAAAAGAACTATCTTTTCACTTACCCTTTTGAGCACAAGGGACTCTCCTTTTGAGAGCCTGTAGGGTGACCTAGAAGGGCTTCTGCTCTCTTGTTCCCCCCAACATCTGGAAAACTCCAGTACACTTGCAAGTGCACAGGTATGCTCTCAGTCAGATTATCACCTGAAACTCTTCTCTGCTTTGGAGATTATAACAAAAGCCCCCCATGGCAGCGTAAGCCTGAGGAAGGCTACTTACATGTTAAACAATGGAAGGTGCATCGTTTTACTTTTCCAAACTTTGTACTACAGTTATCATTGTTCCCTTTGTCAGTGAGTGAGTGAAAGAATGAATGCATTGTACCAGGGCAGAGCCCAATAAATAACCAGGGAGGAAGTGACATGAGCCATGGCAGGAATACGTGTTACCAAGAGAGTTCTCCTTCCTTATCAGCAACACTGACATTTTGCCAGGAGGTGGAATGGGGAAGCCTTGGAGGTAATCAGAATGAATCTGATCTAGGAAAGTGAAAGAAAAAAAAGAGTTCCTTGATGTTGAGGAATAGAAATTTTTTTTTTGTCTTGTATCTTTTTGGTTTTTTGTATTATTAAATTACAGTCCTATTAGATGTAATGGCCATGGTATTAGTTTGTTTTTAATTTGATGAAAAACCGTAGAACTGACAAAAGACAACATTAAGTATTAGTGTTTCTGGACTTTTGTCAGTGAGCCCTGGTACTCTGTGGCTGCTCATAAACAGACCAAAATATGCACTTAAAAAAGGTTGCACTACTGCTTCTTTTCTCTATTCTCTCTGACTAAATGTTCCTGCTTCCAGTGGAACAGAGTCCTTGGTTTGTCCTGTGATGAGGTAGTGAAATTGCTGGTGTCTTGTGGATTCTTCTGTATCCCCATTCAATATGATATTTTGCCTCAAAGCTATTAGAAAGATAGACTATATGCGGTTTTTAAAAAAAATTCTCCATTTTTCTGTGAAAAAAAGAGGAGCATCAATAAACTGGTAACTGAGCAAGGAAATTTAACTCTGAAAATTGAAGGATAAAGTGATTTAATAAAAGATTGCTAAATATCAGTACTTCGGAGTATCACTCTAGAGAATTGGTGCTATTTTAATTTTGCTTATATTTTGAACCATCAATTATAGCCCTAAAAAATATGTGATTCAGTATCTTCTACCACCCTTTCTACCACTCTTGAAGAGTATTGATTTTTTTTATCTTTGAGCCCACACAAATATTCTTGCTGCTTAATAGAATTTCCCCCACGTTATCCCTCTCTAAATAAAGAGGAAAGAAGGAAAGAAACATTTAACAAGTGCCTGCTGTGTACCAGGTATTCTATTAAGTGTTTTACAAATACAACCTCATTTAATCCTGAAAACAATTCTTGAGTAGTAGGTGCTGTCATTTCCCCCATTTTACAGATGAGGAAACTAAATCAAACAGAGATGGATTTGGGTCTTCATGCATATTCTATACTGCACCCAAATGGGCCTTCTTACCATTCTTCACATCTCCAGAGTCTATGCTTTTTCCCAGTGTATTCCTCATGGCGAGAATGTGTTCTTTTCTCCCTTATGCCTTGTAAAATACCAGGCTTCCTTCAGTGCTGAGCTCCAGAACCACCTGATACAGAAAAACTTCACTGATTACCCTGGCCATTAGTGCCTCACCATTCCCCTGGAATGATCTTGGGATGCCTTTGTCTTTGTTTTATATACACTTCTTACAGTAGTATGCATACAAATAACCTCCTTGAGGATAGGGACTCGTTCATTTTTAACCTTCTATTCCTACTGCCTGGGAAAAAACCCACTTTGCAAGTGTAAGATAAAGTATAGCCAGCCAGTAGTGTATCCAAAAACTGTTTAGTTCTTTTAACGAGTCAGTATGAGTCAGTGAGAGATGACAGCCAAAAAACTGATTTGATATTGGGTTATACCTGGGCTACTATTAAGAAAGGTATAATGTCTACTCCTGTGCTTCTCTTACCACTTAGGGTGATGAGATTCTTACCGTACCCACTAGGTTGAACCATGTCTGAAGTATTATATTCTGTTCCAGGCACCACCAATAAACTTGGGAATGCTTAGAGGATGGTTAAGAACCCCAGGATAATCCCATGTAAGGACTGGTTGGAGGATATGGGAATGTTTAGTTTGGAGAAGACGTAAGGGGGGACCTAAGAGTTATTTTCCATATTTGAAGGACTGTTATGATGAAGATGAGCCCAAAGGTAGGAACGTTGAGTGGAGGTTACATTTGGGTTCAAAGTAAGGAAACATTTCCTAAATATAGTTGTCCAAGAAGCACATGGAGTTGTCCTAATGGGTTCTCCCTTTATTGGAGGTCATAAAGACTATTTGTTAGTCATGTTTGGATTAGGTCGCCTTTTGGTCCTTCCTGTCCTGAGATCCTGAGAAACATTTTGGTAGATATCGTTTTCTATTTAATATTTTGGAGAGAAAAATGTAGTTGTGGATCCCCAGGGTACCGTAGAACAGCACAGAAGACTTGGGATTTGGGGATTTCTATGAGCACTTTCAGCTTTGGCACTTTCTGAAGTAATCTGATTGCTTTAATACTGAGACCCCCAAGAATGTACTAACTTATTCACAGACAGTCTTGCAGGGTTTATTAATTAAAATATTATGGAATTGTTGGTTTTGATACAGACCACAGATTTAAATCATTTTTCTCCCGTTATTTTCTGTCAGGTTAAGATGGCTGATACCAAGTGCACTGATAGAATATCCTGCCACTAGAACGTTTTCATTGTTAGCCGGTTTACTGCTTTTTCTGTAAGTTTACAACATTTGGATGTAAGGTTGTTCACAAATAATTGGAATAATGGCTTGGTTCTCCGCCAGTGTCAGCTGAAAGCTTACTCGTCCCACTAGATGGCGATAATTCATTGAATGATCGCTTCCCCTGAAGCAGACAGGCAGCTTTCCGTGGAGCTGTATTCATTTCGCATTCTTAGCTGTGAAGTTGCAAAGGGTGTGTTGCTGTACACTTTTAGACACTTGCCAACATTTACATAGCAATTTGTGGGGGGTGACTCAAAAAAGGTTAGGAGAATCTGAATCCTGCAAACCTTCTGACTGCTCCATCAGTGTGCTTTGAAATTTAGTGTGCAGGAGGGGTTTTCTGGGCACTCTTCAGGCCTGGAGGGGACACAGCCTCCTTGGAGGGTCACTGTATGAGCATTCCTCACTCCTAGGGTCTTGCTGCTTCTCCATAGTTTCTAGCCTTTCATCTTAGTACTTGTTTAGACCCCAGGAAAATTAAAAAAAAAAAACTTTAAAAGGAAAAGTGGTATTTTCTGTGGAGGCATGTACCTTAACATATTTAACTTTTGAAGTGTATTTGTTATGTCACTTAGAACTCCAGGATTGGCAGTGAACCAATAGTAAGTTATTCTGTTTTATTAGTAAGATAAAAGCAAAATAAAAAAAAATATCCTGATTCTTTCCCAACTCCCTCTTCTGAATTTCAATTATTTATAATTCACAGAGGTGATGTTATAATATAGTTCGGGACATTTTCAAAGTGAATAAAAACATCCTTTTCCACAATCCTTTGCAGGTTATAAATAATTAAAATGATTATATTTATATGCATTCATTATACAGTTGTTCTTTGGATTCTTGAAGTTGAGATTTAAGAGATAATAATAAGAGTTCATTTTAGACGCAAAAAATAGTGTAGTTAAATTTATGCAGAGTTATTTTCTGTACAATCAGACACCTATATTGCTAAGGTAAAATTGTTTCAAAATGGAATGGATTATGTCATCATAGCCACTTCATTGTGCTATGAAGATTATTCTTTTTTCCTCATTCATGAGGAATAAGTGGTTGATGCTGATGTTTGCTGTGATGTTTGTTTTCATTTACTAGTTTAAGGAAATTCAGATGTCTTAGTAATATCACCATTCAGTGATATGAGCTAAGCACAGTAAAGCATCTCTGCTTATATATTAAAGAAAACTTAGAATCTAAGTTTTGCACAACTCTTGAGAACTCAAAAGCATAAATGACCATTTAATTATCTGCTACAGTCTCTGAAAACTTGGAAAAAACTGGCTTATCACTCTCATAATGTCCAAAGTATAACTATAAAAAAAGGAGATTTCAGATCATAGTAGCAGCAACTTACATCTTTGTCAATGAATGTAATGTAATCTTAACAAAGACTTATAAAGTATTTTCATCAACAAAAAGGTTCTAACAATGAGAATTGCCAAGAAATAGGCCGAACAGGCATTGCATTCCCTATGGAAGCTAGAGTGTTGGTCGAGGATGGATGTTGGAGAAGAACTTTATGCTTGTTGGGTAAAGGCAAGGGGAGAGGGAAAGCTTGGGGTCATCTCAAGTCTCTTTCAGCTTTGTCAGTTTGTGGTGATAGTCGGAGCTGATTTTGTGTGTGGCTCATGTGACCTGTCACATTTTTAGTGATGCAGATATGTGGGGCTGTGTCACACGTGACCATCTCTGCTTTTCATTTTCCTTTTATGCAGAGTAGTCTTTGGGGAGAGGGAAGTCAAATTGAGGGAGGAAGAAGCAGGCATCTCTTCAGGTGAAAATGAGAAAGAAAAACGGGAACACAGTGTTTGCACACGTACTTGTAGTTAGAGGGTTTTGAACAGACATTAACCCTATTTTGTAAACATCAGCGGCAACTTAAGAGTTTATGTTTAATGAAAGGCATTAGGCCCCAAAGGCATGATTTCAACTGGTTCTAGTACCTCGGCCAGAGTAAGATTTAACTGTTCTAACAAGGCCATCACTTTTCTTGCCTTAAAAAAATCCAGGGTAGGGGAAATAGGAATTCTCCTTAGAGAAGAGTTCAGAGGGACACAGGTCCTCAAAGCTGGCTTGTTGGTGAAAAGGCTATATTTTTATGGTGGTGGCAGGTAAAATGCTTGAGTATATTAAGTCACACATTCGGCTACATTTCAAAATATTTCAATATCATTTGCGAAATGACCTTTCTCTTCCTCCTTCCCCACGACTGCTTAAGGGCTTGGAAAAAAGCTTTTCTCACTGCCCCCCCCCATCAGTTAAATTCCTTTCTTAGGCATGGACATGTGATTTTTTGTTTGGTTTCATCTGTGCTGTGGCCAAGTCTGTCCTGGGGAATCATTTCTCATACACCAGCATCATCCCTGATGGCAGCCCCTTCCTAAGAACGTGTAAACTGTCTAAGACCCCTGCCCTCTACAGAGGTTTGGATGGATTCTTATGCACACTTTTATCTACCCCATTAGCTTCTTATGGAGAGCATTTTGATAGCAGCAGATCATAACAACTGAAGGTCTCAGGTATGGAGGATGTAGCGCAGGGAAGCAGTCGGAATCACTGACACGGCTCTTTCATTTTTTTGTTCCTCCCTTCCTTCATAATTCAAGAATAAACTGGGCTATTTTGAAGCAGGGAATCTGAAAGTACAGCTTTTCTAAAAATATCACTTACAGCTGAGACTTCATGTATTGGAGTATTCTGCTTCTGTCTGTGGTACATATTTTTATAAAGATGCACTTCCAGAATGGAAACGGCATTCAGGCTTCTGACATCGGGAAGCTTCCTAGAGCAGGCCCATGGTGGCCTCAGCCCTGGCCAAGGCGGCAGGCTGGAAGGGCCATGGCTGCCCCTCTCAAGGAAGGATCCCAGAGCCCTGAGGACTTGCAGCATCACATTCTGCGTCTGCCAGTTCCAATACGTCTTGTCTTCTTGGTCATTTAACAGGACCCGGTTTGCTGTTTTCCTCTATTCTGCCAAATAGGCCTCATTGCTGATCTCCCAGGAAACCTCCCTGTTCACCCTCACACGTGGCATTACAACTTTTTCCTATTCTGCCCTTTTTAGCAGACAGACAGACAGATAGACACAGAGAGCAGTGAGAGATGAGAAGTTTTGTTCTTAAAAATGAATTTTAGGAGTTGCGTATTGTCAGCGTATCCAGTTTGATTTCTGTCATCACTGAGAGTGATCCATTTGCCCAGCAGTGTTGCGGTTCAGGAGTAAAGAGAGCATGACCCCCCATGACCATGGAAATTTCCTTCTCTCTGGGCCTCAGTTTCCTTATCTGCAGGATGGAGGGTTTGGACTCAGGGACCTGATGAAAGGCCCCTCAGCGTTGAGCCTCCTATGGCCCGGGTTTCAGAGTGCTCTGCCTACTATTCCCTGCTGCACCTCCATAGTGCCCTGCTTCTCCTCTTGGAATCTTCCGGCACGACTGAGCAGTGTTCCCACCTGCTGCTCCATCTTCTGTCTGGGTTCGTTAGAACTCAGCTCCTCTTCCTCTCTGGCTGTTAGAATACCTGACTTCCTGCCTCTTTTTACACAAATCCCCACCACCACTAATTTGGTGAGGGGAAGGGATCCCCCCTCCCTGGAAAATTGGTTTTATATGTACTTTGAATATACATGCTCTGTGTGTGTACACATATACTTTCTATATATTTTGCATTTACTTACTAATGTTTGTGTGGCATGCCCCTCATAGAAGGTGAAGGGACTTTAATTTCTGTCTTTGTGTCCCCAGTGCCCAGCACAGTACCTAGCATGTGACAGGCAGTTGATACATGCTTCCTGATGAAATGTTCTGGTTGCATCTTCTCAGACAAAGAAAATAGACACTCTTCACTGTTGGCAAATGGAGAAACTGAGAAAAAAAAGTAGTTCTTGATTCATTTGACCAAAAGTCACATAGCTAGCTGAAATAATGAAACTGAGAACCCAAAGCTAGTTCAAGTTCTTAACACTGTGACATACCACTGCCACAAGGTTTTGACTGGTTTTTAAAAGGACCTTTTCATAAACATATCATTTATCTATCGGTCTTCCTCCCTCCTTCCCTCCTTTCTCCTTTCCTTCCTTCCTTCCTTCCTTCCTTCCTTCCTTCCTTCCTTCCTTCCTTCCTTCCTTCCTTCCTTCCTTCCTTCCTTCCTTTCTTCCTTCCTTCCTTCCTCCCAATTGTCCCTATCTCACTCAGGCTAGAAAGTATAGCAGCCATTCACTGATATTATTGATCAACATGGGAACTTTATCCTGCTTCATTTTTGACCTGGACCACTTAACCCCTCCTTAAGTGGGCCCAGCCTCACCTCTCCCTTGTTTCTGGGAGCTCATCATATTGGTACTGGACCTAGTGCAGACACCTGATTACCCTAGCACACTGCATCTCAGAACTCCTGAGCTCTGGGGATCCACAGCGCCTCAGCCTCCTGGCAGTAGAGATCATAAGCATAAACCACCACATCCAACCTAAAAAACTATCACCTACTAATTTGTTTTAATTCTCCATTAGAATTTTTTTCTGGTAATTTCAAATCTCACTTTTAAGTCAGCATGGAATGTCTATAGTGGCATTGTAAAAATATCCAAAATCCTCCAAGTAAAATTTAGATGAATACTTTACTCTTACGAGAAGGTAAAGAGTATATCACAAAATCAGGCAACAGGTCCAAAAGAGGATGGACATTCCTCTATTAGACAGCTTCAGTATATTTCCTACAGCAGAAAGAATAGACTTACAGAGTTTCATCTAGACCAACCTCGGGAGATGTAGTTGTACTCATTAGTTGTCTTTTTTGTAAAAAATAGACTTGTAGACTTTGGGGAAAAGTTAATATCAGATCCCTAAACATTTATTGAACACATACACGTTAAGTACCATCTACATAGAGAACACTGAAATGGATACTGAAGGAGGTCCAGAACTTTGAAATGTCCCTGTCCTGAGGGAGTTTACAGCCCAGTGGAAGAATGAGGAACAGGCAGGTGACATCCTATGATAGGTACTTTAGAGAGTTTTGAGACAGATATGTGTATTTTCGGAATACATTTTATGTCACTGTAACTGTTAGAGCTGCAGGGGACCTCAAACATCATATATTTAGCCTAATTCCCATCACAACTTTGAATAAAAAGCAGATTTTTTTTTAACTCTTACACACAACTCCACCAAGGGGAACCACATAAGAATACCCAACTCAAGATAGTACGTACAGATTTTTTTAACTTTTTTAAAATTTTCTTAGATATATTTTGTTTTTTTAAATAAAATTGTGTTACTATCTTTTGTTTTTATGCTGCATACATTCCACAATATATCTGTTCCCCTTCCCCTACCAGAGAACCATAGAAAAGAGAAAAAAAAGTTCAGCAAAGCTAAACAATCCAGAGAAAAGTCTGGCAGTGTAATGCTGTGCCCCATCTCCATAGGGAGGCATTTTGTTTTGAAATCATAATCAGTTCCACATATATCCCTCTCTCTTCCCTCCTCATCAAGACATCTTTTTTAGCAAAGTTTTTTTTAATCTGAAAGAGAAAAAAAACACTTCAGCAAAACTGACTAAAGTGCTGCCCATCTCTGACATGATCTGTAACGTTCCGTACGCATAGGCTCCCACCTCTTCAGTAAAGGGAGAGGTGAATCTTTTCACCTCCAGCTGGGGCCACAGCATTCCAAATTTTGTGGATCTTTTCACTTACACCGTTATCACTATGTGTATGTGTGTTTATATTTTTTGCCCAGTTCCACTAACTTTACCTGTATCACCTAATCTAATTTTCCCCTCTTTCTCTGGCTTTAGAATGTATTCGTTATTTCTTGTGAGTACTTACTGACATCTAGCAGATGACCATTCTGCAGGAAAGATCACTTTCTCAAGGTGATAAGAAAAGATTACATATTATTTTCCTCCTAAAGATATTAATTATCCATCTCATAATTGTTGTGGTAGCTAAATACTTTAATGTCCTGATAGACAACTGCAGAAACAAATTGTAAGGAAGTCCCAAAGGGAAAGTCACTCAAAAGAGGCACATTTGCTATTCAAAATCAGCAAAGTGAAATATTTGCCAGAATGTAACTATTTGAAAATTTTCATGAAATTCGTGTTGTTTGGGAAGATTTTTTAATACATTGAATGTTGTGACAATTTTTTCATAGTAAAGGTTTAATGAAAACACTTATTCAACATAAATTGCAGCTTTATTTTTATATTTTGAAAATAAATGTACGTTTTTCTGCATTAGGCAAAAGAGAGATTCTTTGCATATCCATTCCTCAGTATGTTCTTTAGAACCACTCCTAGAAAGGGCTTAATTTTTGCCCTAAGTATTTTGTGGGTTTCTTCTTTCATGTAGTTTTCATGAAGTAGTGCAAACTCTGCCTTAATTTGATTTGGCATCCCTGCAATTGAACATTTGTAAGTATCTTGTATTATGGCCCATCTGGGTTGTCATAGAAACGGAAGACCTCCATCCTCTTCTCTCTAGTTAAAAATGGAATGCCAACAGGGCTTCAAAGTGACGTTTTTCTAGTACGAGTGACAGCTCTTCTGAGAAGTGCAGTTCTGAAAGGTTTCTTACTGGTTTTCTTCTCCCACGGCCTGTGGGACCAGTTCACTCGGATGGATGCAGCTTTTCTCTCAGAAATCTGGCAACACAGCACTGAGATTTTGAAAATGGAAGCATTGTGGGGTGAAAAATGAACTTGTGCCATTCATCCTCTTCCTCTTCTTTCCTTTAAAACAAAAGCTGCAGTGTTAACCGGCACAGCTCTTTGTCCCCATCACTATTAGCTGTTGTCTGTAAGTATCTTCTACGTGGTAAAAAGAACCACTGATGGAGCACGTCACTATTCTTTTCATGGTTGTTTTATTCCTTCTGTAGCTCAGATGAATCTCCTTATAACTCATTACAGCAAACAGATCCTACTGGACAAGCCAGCACATGGTCATCATTTATGACAAGAATTGTAATCCCTTGGTTCCTCTGAATTACAGTATGGTATAGTAGACACTATGCTAGACTTGGGGTCGGAGGACCAGGGTTTGAATCCCAGACTTGTTTCTAGTTGACTACCTATGTGACCTTTGATGAGGAACCTCTGTCTACCTCGGTTTCCTCGTCTGTCAAATAAGGCTTTTAGCCTAAGTAATCTCTATGGCCCTTTCCAGCTCTGTGACCTGTTATGTCAAAGCATGATAAATCTTCTATTTTGTCAGATATCTACCAACCACTCACCAAGGTGCTTGATTTCAGAGTCATAGATTAATTTATTTGTTTTTCCATATCATTTTGTGATGATTCTCTTAAATACATTGACTGTCAATAAATTATTTTCTATTATATTCTTTATCACTTTGTTGATAATCTCATTTGCTAAGATGTTTTGTTTTGTAATAGCAATTGTTTTCTAATATGAAAACCTACCTGTTTCAGAGTGGGCTAGTTTGACTTTGGGAAATTTCATGTTTTTTTCAGTGACCCCAGACTTCTCCCTGAAATTAAGGCCCATCTTCTTGATACCAGTATTCTAGGTGGTGTTGTGTAACTGAGTCATAGAACATAGCTGCAAGTCTCCGAAGGATCAAACACCTGTATCACCTAAAAGACCGTGGGAAGGTAGCATAGTGGATTTCCAAGGAGAACAGAGTAAAAGATGTGACAAAGGAAAGTGTGGATGAAAAAGATAATGGACTGTTCAAGAGACAAGATCAAGAAATAACCAATAGATGTCCCATGCGCTTCCCTGGTATCCTTGTGATGTGAAAAAAAAAAAACCTAGAAAGACTTCCAACATCTTGGTTGTACTGTCTCTGGCAAACTAATGAAGGGATATAGACCAGTCCTACAACAGAAAAGGACATTTCTAGGCTGTGATTTGCATCATTAGAGGGAGTGTCCATATTGACAAGATCCCAGATCTGTGACCTTCCACCAGGACAGATCATAGCTTATCAATATCTTCTCATCCACATCTTCCCAAAAATTTTCCATAAAGAATTTCCGTAGCTCATTGGAGACCTTCTTCTGGTTTTTTTTAAAAACTCCATATGTACCTTGACAGCTCTAGAGATGTCTGCACTGGGAATCCCTTATTTTTGCTACATTTAAACTGACTGACTTTTTCTGGCACAAATATTCTCAGAGGTGCGCTTCTTGCCACATGTCATATCTCCTCGATGTCATGATGTGTCACAGCCTGCGATGGGCAGTGGGCTTGGATTCAGATTCCCCCTCAGCTGCTGATTAGCCCAGTCAGCTCCTTCACCTCCTAAACTTCATCTTGCTCCTCAGTAAAACGCTGCTAATAAGAAAGGGCACCTGTCTCGCAGGGTTGGTATCAGGATCACGTGTGCACAGAAGACCAATCACACTTGAAAGGAATCTCTATGATGCCGTTATCAACCAGTGCCCATCCAGTCTCTGGTGGAAGAGAATTTCTTTCCACATTGGGGCAGCTCTTGTTGCTACCAAGTTTTTCCTGACATCAAGCTGAGATTGACTTCTTTGCAGCTTCAGACCATAGCTCCTGGCTTTACCTTCTGGGGCCAGATAGCCAGATGGAACAAACCTGGTTCCTGCTCCATGTGACATCCCTTTAGATACTTGAAGACAGCTTGTATGCCCTGTGAATCTTCCCGTCTTCAGGCTAAACTTGCACAATTCCTTCAGCTGATCTTCCTGTGATGTGAACTCAGGGCTCTTCACCATTCTGCTGACTTCCTTCCCCTGGACACGCTTCACCTTCTCAGTATTATCATGGCACCCAGAACCAAGCGCTCAGGATTAGATCATAAGTAGAAACCATTTTGCCTCCCTTCCAGCACCCTGAAAACGTCAGCTGTTGCTGTCATCATTCACACTGACCAAGGTCTTGCATTGCCTTAGTCACTTGCCAGTCTCCTTCTGAGATCAGAATGTTCCATGATCAGTAGCCATCGTGTTGCTAGAGAATATTGGTATTGAGAAAATGGCCTTTTCGAGCAAGAAGCAGCTTGGAATCATTGGAATTGTTGCAGTTTCCCAAATTCATTCAGCTCATTGCCCATCTGCAGTTTCTGTCCATGGTATATGTACTGATGGGACCACCTCATTCCAGGTCTAGCTAAGAGGAGGAATTTAAATATACAGTGACTCCAGTCCTGTCTCCTGTGTATAAGACTCCTGTGTATGAGCCTTATGGCCCAATACCTTTGTAACAAAGTGGCATTATGAATTAATTAGAATAGATAATTTGGGATTAATTACAAGCATGCTTATCCTTCTTTTAAAAATAAGAAATAGAATGATCACTAGAAATAATTAACATCCAGGGTTGTCTGTTTATAGTTTCCACGTATGCCTTCACTTGTACCTCACCAGTTCAGGGTGGGCTGGCAGCGATTCGAGGATGAAGTGAGTATCATTACAACTTGGTGAGCGACTCTCCTGAGTCCACAGATGAGTCTAGGCAGGTGTTGGAAATTTGACTGCTGGCATATCTAGAGAGGAAAGGCTGAGGGAGTATTCTTTTTCCAAGTGACTTTTTATTAATCGAGCATGAGACACCTCAGTCAGCGCACAGTAGGGATACAAATAGTTGTGTTGAGGAAGTGATTTTAGATTGTTTTTTTCTTCATGTCAGGCATGCTGCTTGCACAACTGCTCACTGCATTTCAGTTTCACCGAGTTTTACTTATATTATTATTGAACGGTACAGTACTCTCTCTCTCTCCTTCTCCCTCTCCCTCTCCCCCTCCCTCCCTTTCTCTCTCTCTCTCTCTCTCTCTCTCTCTCTCTCTCTCTCTCTCTCTCTCTTTCTCTCTTTCTCTCTCTCTCTCTCATATAAACACATCAATCAGTCAATTAACATTGTTTAAGTACCTATTATATGCTAGGCATATAAAAAAAAAAAAAGACACATCACCTTGCCAACAAAGGTCTATACAAAGCTATGGTTTTTCCAGTAACAGTGTACAGCTGTGAGAGTTGGATTAGTTGGATTGTAAGGAAAGCTGAGGGCCCCAGCACTGATACTTTGAGATTGTGGTGCTAGAGAAGAGTCCCTTGGACAGCAAGGAAGTCAAACCAGTTAATACTTAAGAAATTAATTCAAGCTATTCACTGGAAGGTCAAATACCTGAAGCTTAAATACTTTGACCACATAATGAGAACATGGGACTCATTGGAAAAAACCCTTATGTTGGGAAAAATTGAAGGCAAAAGGAAAAGACAGAGGATGAGATGGATAGATAGTGTCATAGAAACAATGAGTATGATCTTGGGTAGACTTCAAGAGATGATGAGGATGGAAGGGTCTGGCATGCTGTGGTCCATGAGGTCAAGAAGAGTTGAGCCTACTGAACACCAGCAACAACATGGCAGATACTGTGCTGAGCACAAGCACAGTCCCTGCCCTCAAGGAGCTGACATTCTGTGTTCTAGTAGGGAGAGTCCAACGCAAAAGTATTGGGAGGCAGGGATTTTGCAATCCGTCAAGTCCGGAACAGGATTGGAGGATGAGAAGCAGGCTCCAGTGATGGTAGGATGTTCCTGGGTGCAGAGGGGAGCTCCAGGAGCAGCTAACAACAGGGTCATGTTTTAGAAGTCCAGATCAGGCATTGGGACTAGAGGAAAATGAAAGCAGGCTGGCCCACTTAATCTTCCCACCTTAATCTACTTCTCAGTCACCAAAGCGATTTCCCTAATGCTGACCATTTGATCCCTTTGTAATAAACCCCAGCTGCTTGTCCTTACCTCCAGGACCAGAGGACACCCAAGAGGACAACTCCTGAGGCTTTTCAAACTCTTACACTCAGCCCTTTCTTACCTTTACAACGTTCTTCCATCTTACTTTGCTCCCAGGTCTCAGAGGACTGGCCTCACACAAAACACTCTGCCTCTCCACCCTCCTCGCCTCTGCCTCTCTGAGGTCCTGGTTTCCTACAAGACTCAGTTACAGTGCTCCCTTCTGGAGGAGGCCTTTCACATTCTCCTGGTACTTAGTAAGCACTTAGTACATGCTTGTTTCCTTCCTTCCAAATAAAAATATTATGATTTCCAGAACGAAAGATAATTTTTAAAAATTTTATTGCTGTCTTTTGTTTTATATCCCTTTCATTTCCTAATACATCTCTACCTCTCCCCTTCCCAGGAATCTTTTCCTTGAAACAAAAAAGAATCAACAAATTTTCTTTTATTAAGTGTCTGCTGTGTACCAGACACTCTGTTAAGCCCTGGGAATAGAAAGGCAAAAGAGGAACAGTCCCTGCCTCAAAAATTCGCATTTGGACAGGAGAGACACCTTGTACGTAAACTAGTATGTCTAAGATACTGTGAAAGGTTACAAGGGGAACCATAAGGGAGAAAGGAGAGGCCTCCTCCAGAAGAGAGCACTGTAACTGAGTCTTGTAGGAAACCAGGACCTCAGAGAGGCAGAGGCAAGGAGGGTGGAGAGGCAGAGTGTTTTGTGTGAGGCCAGTCCTCTGAGACCTGGGAGCAAAGTAAGATGGAAGAATGCTGTAAAGGTAAGAAAAGACTGAGTCTAAGAGTTTGAAAAGCCTCAGGAGTTGTCCTCTTGGGTGTCCTCTGGTCCTGGAGGTAAGGACAAGCAGCTGGGGTTTATTACAAAGGGATCAAATGGTCAGCATTAGGGAAATCGCTTCGGTGACTGAGAAGTAGATTAAGATGGGAAGAATCTTGGAACAGGAGATTGTTACAGTGGTCTAGGCAAGAAGTGATGAGGGTCTGAGTGGTAGCTGTGTGAGTAGGGAGGAGACATAAAAAGAAAGAGAAAAAAATCTAGTCAAAATGAATCAATGTATCACCTGGTTATGACAGGATATTCAATGTTACAAGAAATGCAGGGAAGTCTGTTTCTCATTTCCTCTCCTAGGCTCAGTTTGGTCATTAAAATTCCATTGTGTTCATTTTCAGTTCTCCTTTTTACTGCCATTGCTATGTGCTTACTTCTCTCTAAGTTAATTCCTCGAAGTCTACCCCTACTTCTCTGAATGGGTTTTATTCATCATTTCTTATGGCTCAGTAATATTCTGTTAAATTAATGTGCTACAATGTAAACCATCCCCAATCAATGGGTACTTGCTTTGTTTCTCATTTTTTTCTACCACAAAGAAGTGCTGTTATGAATATTTTGCTATATGTGGGCCCTTTCTGTCTTGATCTCCTTGGAATCTTTGCCTTGCAGCGGGGCCTCAGAGTCAAAGGACAGGAATGTTTTGGTGACTTTTTTAAAACACATAGTTCCAAATTGCTTTCCAGAATGCCTGGGTCAGTTCACAGCTCCACCAACAATGTATTGGTATCTTAACTCTCTACAATGCCTTGGAAATAGTTTTTTTTTTTTTTCCTGGAAATTTTCCACCTTTTGTCATCTTTGCCAATTTGTTAGGTGTAAGATGAAACCCCAGAGTTCTTTTGATTTGCTTTTCTGTTACTATCAGTGAATTACAGAAGTATTTCGTGTGATTATTAGTAGTTTGCAGTTCTGTTGAGAACTGTTGGCTTTTGGCTTTGCATTAATTCTTAATATATCTTGGAAATCAGACCCTTATCTGAGATATTTAATACAAGGATTTTTCCAATTCATAGCTTCTTTTCTCCTAGTTGCTTTTCAAAAGGCCATTTCTAACTGGGGAATCAGGAAAGGCTTCATGAAGGAGGTAGTATTTGGGGCTGGGTCATAAAATTACGATTAAAGGAAAACTTGAAAAAGGTATACTAGAAGTAGCATCAGGGTCCATGTGCATTGTTCACAGTAATGATATTGGCAGGATGGAAAACCTGGATTCTCTTATGGGACCTGATTAGGTTATGGAAATTCTGAGGAAAATGCTGGGTCCTTTGTTTTGTTGTTGTCAGATGTGTTTCAACTTATTGTGTCTGCATTGTTTTTTAGATCTGCCATATTTGTTTGCTATTAGGTCACAGCTCTAAGATGAATCTCTAGGAAAGAAAAAAAAAGTATCCGTTTTCCCTCCAGCACTACTGCTGATAATAAGGAAAATGGAAGCACTAATTACTCACTCTGTATCAGCGGAGCTCTTTTCTTCCCTTCTGCTTAGTCCCTTCCAAACTCCCGATAGATTCGTCTTGTTCACTTCAATTCATTGGTGTTTATCCTTTGTTTTCAGAGAGGACCATGGCATCATGGGTGATGCCTTGCACACAAATTGGATTTAAGTGAGGCAGTATTGTGCCAAGTCATCAGCCTCACTCCCTCTTCCTGTGGTCAAACCAAAGTCAAAATGACTGGTGATGTCCCAGGATGCAGGCAGTGGATGACCTTGGTGTCTTTGATGCCTGACCAAGCTCTAAGCATTCCACAACACCTGCTTCAGCCACTGTCATGGACTTAGGAACAAATTGTTCTCATCTGCCCATTCTGCTAGAAGGGGTAGGGGGGAAGTCTTCACATGCTTGGGATAGACACCCCCAAAACTTACCAATGGCTTTGAGGCCTGCCAGTTACCCTTAACCTGGTCTAGCCTGCCTGCTGGATAGTTTACCAGGGTGTCACTCCTGTGTGTTCTCCAGCTTCTTGGAGCCACAGGGAACAATTGGGTAAAGGTGGACAACGAAGATGGATGAGCAGCCCTAAAAAGAGCTCAGCAAGCCCTCATGCCAGGGGTGCTAATTTCCCCTGAGCACCCCATGCACTCCTCTTCCCTTTATAAAAATAATGCAGCACACCAAAACAACAGGTATTTGGGAGCACATGTTAAAAGTGAGCTGGGTAGCTAGTAAATTAATATGGATTACAGTTTGCTCTTAAATAATCATTTTTATTTTATAGAAGCCAGCATACAATAAGTAATGTATATTTTTCATTGTCTTTGTTCTGATACCTGCCTGGCGGTCGGCCGAAGTTTGTCATATTTATCAATTTAGATCAGAAATGCCAAATTCCATTTTCTCAAAGTTCCTATTTATGGATTTTTTGCCTATATCCTATTGTTAGTTTCTCATTCTTCCTTGCCAACATCTATCCAAACCCTTTGTGTCCCCAAAAACCTGGCCCAGGATGGTTCCCTTCATGTCTATGGGCACTTCTTGTGTTTGACCCTGTTTTGGCAGCGATTGACTACAGCAGCTTTCTCTTCCTCTCGATGAAAGGGGTGATCTGGGTGGAGGCCAAGTGCGCAGGTTTGCATTCCAAGGTAGCATGCTGCTTCTTTTTCTTCACTGCTTTTCTCAGATTCAGGGGCTCAGCTCATACTACATCAGTTTATACCTATTGATCCAATGCTTAGTAAAAGTATTTTGCAGTTTCATATCTGCCAGTAGATTTGAGTTCCTTCCGGAGTTTTTTCTGTCTGTCTCTCATTGTCGGAACGGCATGGCCCTTGGCCCAGACGTTTCATTTGATTCTCATAAGGACCTCCTGGGGAGGAATTTCCCCATCACTAGCAAATTATCACCTTCTTTGCAAGTTATAGTCTTAGACAATTGTGTTGATCAGTGAGAGACCAGGGTCTCTAGGGGTAACTAGGGGTAACATAGCCACAAGGAAGTGTCATGGGTAGAACTTGAACCCACAACTTCCTGGCTTTGAGCCATCTTTATCCACTCCTCTCCACTGCCTCATAGTAAACCATAACAGTAATTGTAGTGGTGGCAGTAATGCCCAGGAAGTCTCCAGATGACTTTTTTAAAGCTCATTTTACAGAGGAGGCAGCAGAGGCTGAGGGATGTTAATTATCACGACCCATAGTCACATGACTAGTTAGTGGTAGAACCAGAACTCAAACCTCGATCACATGACTCGAAGCCTCATTCTCCTTGAACTTGCTACGGTGCCCTTCCCACCTTTGGGCCTAATTGATTGATTTCCATCTCTGTATACCAGCCACGTTTTTCATGGCCCTCGCCTCATTTCAGTCTTCAGATAAAAAAAGTGTTTGGCAAAGTCCAGGCAAGACAGCAAGGCAGATTGATGGCTGTGAACAATTCAAACTCTGTACTGGGAACCTTTTCCAATTCTGCTTTAAATTTGTGCTGATAACACAGATGGGAGCCCGGCTATGAATCAAGTTGCCAGTCCTTAAAACAAAGAAGGCCAGAATGGTTTGTTTTTGCAGCGCCTGCTTTTGTCCGCTGGGATTCAGCAATCTTTCAGCCTCTCACCACAGTAGGACATGTGTATCCCTGTGTGGTGGACCGATGACTGCTGATGTTTTTAAAATATCATAACAGAAGCCAAACCATGCTTTCATTTTCCTCACACGTCTCACATGCTGCATTCAGAGCTGACCAGTGTGTACCCAGCCTCTAGCAGCTATGGCTTTTGACTCCAGGGCAGGCTTAAAGGGAGGGTGAGTGCTGACTCTGGCCCATTGCAGGGGACTTTGCTTAGAGAGCCTGGTGCTAGGGACAGGGGAATTGTGAAAGGAATTTGCCACAGGAAGCAGATCTGCCCAGCCCTGGGAGACAGGCAGCATATTTCAGCAGGTGGCAGAGCCAGAGTCAGAGTGACAGAACCTGAACAGGTTGATTGACTTTTGCCTGATTTTCAACATGTGTGTAAAGAGCAGAATATGAATGTCCCTGTGTTCATAATGGGCTGTTCCTTGGTAAATGACTCAGAAATGTGACTGTCCAGGCTGCTGCCCTCCCCCAAGCAGGTGAAGCCACTGCCACCTTTCCAGAGGCAAGATTGGCTTCATTTACCTGGTGACAGGTGTCATTCCTTGTCTTTGCTGTGTGTGCTGTAACATGCCACTTGTGGCACACACACACACACACACACACTCATACACACACATATGCCCACAAAATGGCTCTGATCATACAAACCCTAAAAATGACTCACTGAAATTATAGGTGCCCATTTTATATGTTTGAAAAGGGGATACTGTGATAAAAAACACAGAATACATTATAGTATTAAGTAAAATTAAAATATACTAAAAAAAATCAGAATCACTTAGTTCCAAGCTTCCTGCAGCAGAAAGGGGTTTGGTGAATGGTGAAGGGAGGGTAACTCCTAAATTTCATCATCAGCCTTCGGAATATGAAATACGTCCAGAGATGACTGCCAGACCTCTTCAGGCATCCTTAACATCTCTTGACTTTTCAAAAACAGAACTTGGCTGTAGTTTCATATCCCCCAAGAGTAGCCTTATAAACTGATTAATGGAAAGGCATGCACTTAAGTCGCTACACTGTACACACTGTGATTGTGAAATTGTGCTAAATCCTGTGCGTGGGGTGTCTAAAGCAGTAGTACCTCTGTACCTAGAGGAAGTTCATAAGCCACATTGTCAAAGACTTGCTCCCCAAATAGTACAAGAAAGCTTGGGATGGGAAAAGTTTTTTCTTAGGTGGCATTAAAGTTGAATGCCATTACACCATATTATACATTTGTTAAGGCAGGTTATAATTAAAGCACATTTTGTTCCTTAAATGGCTTGGATTTTAGTCAAGATTAATTGCATTCAGTGTCTACTTCCCAAGTTGGTTTCCAGTTTATCTGTAGAAGCATGTGCCTGTAGCCTTTCCTTAGGGTAGAAAAACACTAATCTATCTACCTTTGCACATATGGAAAAACAACATATTTGGCAGTGAGTTTAAAAATGGCAGAGGCAGTATTTATTAATGCAGTAAGTTTGTCTTTAAAAAAGGCTGTCATGTATGTCGCCACTCTCAAAAAATATCTAGCGCTGCCTCTTCAGCAATTTTTTTCCCCAAAAAAACAGTTACCAAGTGGTACATCAGGAGAAGGAGTTGTAGCCAGTCAGTGACCTTTGGCATGGCACAGCTTAGACACTAAGAAGAACCGATTACAAAAATGTCACGTTCTGTGTCCCTGCATGCTTTAATGTGCCAGACCCATGTTTCATAGTAGGATGCAGAGAGCATCAAAGGTGAGAAGGATAATCAGTGTTTTGTCTTGGTGTTATAAAGACTTTCCAGAGTCTTACCACACTCCCTTCTTTGTGTGTATCTCCCCCTCATTTGTTTGCCTGATTTCCAGCTTTGTGCTTTTTGGTGCAGTGTTGTCCCCGTACGTGTATCACTGAGCCAAACATGTCTGCCAGTAAAGCACAAAGCGATGTTGGGCTTCTGCTTAAGTCGGCAGTATTCTGGGGCTCCTTTTGTGCCGTGTGCTGGTCGTGCCGGCTCCGCGGAGCCTTATCAAACGCAGCCAGTTGGTGCTGCTGGTGTGAAAACACAGGGGAGCTCTCATGTGGAAGGTTAATGGAGTGTAATTATAAAGAAAAATGAACTGCTCAAGCACTCTATCTTACTCTCCCTGCACCGACACTGACAAGGGCTCTGATCTTTGCTAAACCTGAGAGCAGAGGCCGCACTACCTAAACCATGACAGGAAAGCTGTCCCCAATGCTGTCAGACAGTGGGCGCTGGAGCCGAAGCCGGAACCAGAGCCTGGCTGGAAAGGCCTCCTTCCTGGGGAGGGGGCTTCTCTCAGGAAAGCCTGAGAACATCCCCTTGTTAACCAGGTGCCTCCACGTCTCTTCCTTTCTTCTGCTCAATTTGTTCTCTTTTTTTCCCCTCATGATTAGTGGCTTTGCCAGCAGGCTGCATGCAAGAAAGTCTGCCCCATTGTGTCCATCAGATAACTAATATACTTGCCCTACCTTTCCAGCCACCCTTAATGGAACTGGTTCTGCTAACAGAAATGGAAGCAGTTGGCTTTTTCTGTTCCCAGGACCCAAGCTTAGCAAACCGTAGGAAGTGTGAGTGCCGTCTGACAGCTGGGCCTTCCTCCCAGGAGCTGCATGTGGTTCTGAGATTATATACGCCTTTGTGGGCTTGGGACACAGTTAGATCCTTATGTCCTTTCTTGGAAAATGCTACAAGAAATCTCCAGTAGGGGAAAAGCATCTGTGGAGACCAGAGACAGAAAAGGAAAGAAGAGAGCAGGAGACACGGAAGGGGTGTGATGAGTAGAGAAATTTGCATGGCAGGGGGCTGCTGCGTTGCTCACAAGCATTGCTAAGGCTTCCTGCTTCCAGAGCATCCGAAGGGGAAGCTGAGCGAGGTTGATTTAGTGTTTCTGCCAGCTCAGCATAGAGTTGAAATAAGGTGTTGCAGACTGATGCAACAACAACCGAACCCCTGACATCTTGTTCTTACAAAGTCTAAAGCATGTAGCTGCTCTTGGCAAGGCTTCACTACCTCCTGAGATAAGTAAATTCAGCATCACGCACACTAGGCCTGTGGAGACTAAGCGGGAATGGTGGCTGTGTCACTTACCCAGCAGCCCTTATTGACTGAGCCATCCTCCTTGGGGCGAGGGCAGGGGGTGGGGGAGGGTGGGGCGAGGGCAGCCAGGTTTAGCAGCAGGGATACTGATAGTTTATGGGAAAGAATGAAAGAGAATTTTTTGCAATAAATAAAATTCACGTTATTTACAGCTTTATGTTGAGTAGCCATGAAGTTCTTGAAGACCCAAATAGTACCAGATTCTCTTGTATTGATTCAGTGGTAGTAACTGGGCTAGAATTATGGCACGTGTTCCAAGGGTGGAAGGGTTTTAGTCGGATCTCAAGTCAGCCCTTCCTGCTCATATGATTCAGACCAGGCCAGCTCCAGGGTAACATCCCTACTCAGCTGGCAGGGGATGGCTTGCCGTGGCAGTGCTTGGAAGGAATGCAGCTCACTGACCCAGCTGCAGCCACCGTGGAGCCAGGCGAAGCCAGAGGTTGTGAATTCAAGAAATCAGGTTTCAGTTCCCACTCTGCCTCGCGATAGCTTTGGGTAGGCCCAAGGCTCCTTCCTTCACAAAGCGTGTCCTGGGTGGGCCACCTGCCTCCTAGCACTCACCTTTGTGGGCGTGAATGTCCTCATCCAGAGCATGTGGCTAAGTCAGCCACTACCCCAGCTTACCTCAGACGTCCAGTAACGCAGAGAGAATTACGGGACAAGGGGAGATGTGATTCTAGGCATTGTTACTACTTGGACATTTTTAAATCATCAATTCATTAAGAAATTGTTGGAGAAAAGTGGTTTCTTCTCGGTTCATTTAGGTTTAACTCAAAAAACTAGGTTCTTAGAAGTCTGACCTGCTCGTTCTCCACATGAACACCCTTTTTTCTTGCATAAATTGAGTGATTTGATGTTTTGTTTGTTTTCTTAAACTAAGCAGGGTTAGGCTGGGTCATTGTTGGGAGGAGAGCCCTGAGTAGGCCCTTCTCTTAGCGCTCCTTGAGAAGCTGCCTTTCCCTGGATCCTTGCAGGCCCTCAGCAGCCCCACCCACTGCACTTTTTCTGGCACTTGATATAATGAAAATCCCTATCTAGTTAATGCTTTCCAGATTACAGGATATGCTCAGGTACATTATCCCATTTAGTCATGGGACAATGGTATCTTGATCAGATGCCAAGCCTTCTAAAGAGGGTTGGCTTCCTCTCACTCCCCAGTCAGCTTCAGCAGGATTCGTCTTCACTCTCTGCCTTCTGTGGAGTACTTTAAACCACTACTATGTTCTTCTCTAGAGAGAGCTGCCTTTTGATGTTAGGGAAACTGATCCCCATTCATCCGGGTATGGGGCAATCAACAAGCATTTCTTAGACATCTATGATACGTCACATGCTGTACTGTGTTCTGAAGACACAGACAGAAGTGACTCTGGCTGTGCTTTTAAGGCATTTACTTTGTAATGGAGAGGAGCCCTGTGTGTGTGTGTGTGTGTGTGTGTGTGTGTGTGTGTGTGTGTGTGTGTGTGTGTAAGAGAGAGCAGATACAGGATGAACATGAGATTTTTTTGAGCAAGGAGGGCACTTGTGGCTGGTGGGGTGTCAGGAATGCCTCCATGTAGAATGTGGCCCTTGAGCTGGATTTTGGAGGAAAATAGAGATTCCAAGAGGCAACAAGGAGAAGGCCAGGTATGGGGGATACCCAAAGACATGAAGGTGAGAGATGGAGCATTGTGTGTGAAGGATAGCTGGTATGTTGGGCTAGAGTGGGACGTGTATGGAGGGAAATGAAATGTAGGTAGACTAGAAAAGTCTCAAGAGGTCAGGGGCCAGTGAGCTCTAAGTGCCGGAGGAGTTGATAGAAGGAATAGGGAGCTATTGGAGCTTATTGACTAGGGGAAGACACAGTGAGACCTGCACTGGAAAAAGAGCATTTTGGTGACAGGGTGAAGGATGGATCAGGGAGGGGCAAGAACTGTGGTAGAGAAACCGAGTAGCCCCAGGTAAGAAGTGAGGAAGGCTCGCCTATGGGTGTGACTGTGTGGATGGAGAGAAGGGTGCCAGTGGAGGAGACATTGTGGAGACCGAAACAAAACCTGGCAACTACTTGGACAATGGGATGAGTGAGTTAACAAAATGGCAGCACAGACACAAGAGCTGGTGCAGATAGACGAAGGGGGGATAGGGTACATCCACACTCAGTGCGTAGGACATGAAGGTTGGAAGTCGTGGTCAGACAGGCAGAGAAGACAGTGTCCAGGAGGGGAGGATGGGCAGTGTCCTCGGATGTTGCAGATGTCCAGCAGGGCCAAGGTGGAGAACACAGGAGTGTTGGAAACTTTGGAAGGAATTGGCGTAGTTCCATGTTGACATCCATAGCTAGGCTGAAGATTGTCTCACTGGGATGTCAGATGACTTAATAAAGTAAAGTACTTTGAGACCCCCTGATGACTTGGCACAGCCATGTAACATTTTAAAACTTTTTCTCTCATGTCCTTAGTTTAATTGCGTATTGTGAACATGCTTTTGTATATGCAAGACACTTCACACACAATTGATGAATGAATACAAGTGAGTGAACAAACGAGAGGCCACCACTCTCCTCATCTTTGGCACTTCTTTTGTCACAGGTCATTTAGTTAGTGGAGACTGATTTCCTAGGCCAGGTAGCCTATCCATGTGTGCCACACCCTTCTACTCACCTCAGCCCAAATTGATGGTGAGCTGCAGGCGGGAGAAACACAGCGTCCAGGGTCAGACTTCTCTTTGTTTCCATCTCTGAGGTGAGACTGTCTTCACATTAGGCATTTTATAAGTATTTGTGGAATGAAGATGTGCACTCCCTTCTAAAGTCATCTCCTTGCTGTTTACATTATAGGAGCATAGGATTTAGAGCTAAAAAGGACCTTCAAGGTCTGCCAGGCCAGGCCCCTCCTTTCCCAGATAAGGAAGCTAAGTCCCAGAGAGGGTGACCCGCCTGCTGAGGTGACAGCTATCCTCAGAGGCAGAACCACCATCCCATGGAGGCACTTTGACTCTAGCTCCTGAGCACTTATAACTACACCATCCATTCTTTATATCTTACTTTTAAATTCATTTCCTCCAACTCTTTCATTATTATAAACCTTGATTAAACAGAATGTTAATTGAATTTTCTAATTAACTGTGGATAAACCTGAAAACCCTCTTGCTTCAGCACCTTGTTGAAAATCATACTAAAATGCATGGTTCAGATTACCTGCCCTAGTGAACTTCATTTACCTCTTCTTTGGTAATTGGAGGTTCCTGCTCAGCCTCAGGGCTCATTGTACTGTATGGTGGCAGAGGAAGGTGTTGGAGATGGAGATTAATCCGTCCTAACCCCAGGGTGTTCCTGGGTATGTGGAGTTGATGTTGTCGTCATTGTTGTTTTAATAGATCCCTGGTAGAAGGTGGCTTTGTTGTCATTTAAGTGACTCCGAGGATTTTTAAGCTGGCCAGAACCTTGAAGATCACCCAAGCACACCTCATCTCTTTAAAGAGGAGGAGACTGAGACCTCCGCAGGCCAACTGACATGCCCCAAGTCATAAATCGAGTTAGCTGGCGGCCTCATTCTCTCCCCATCCTGTGTCCTCCTCCCTCTCCTAGAAGTGCATAATACACAGCGAAAGCAAGTGTTGAATAACTGAAGGCTCTCTCATCTGTGCTCAGCCCCTTCCCCAGTTCTTGAAACTGACAAAGGATGGATTTGCCTCCAAGGCCCAGAATGAGAGACAGGATAATAAATGTTCTAGACCTGGAGGTGAAAGCACTTCCCTTTCCTTTAACCTTCCCTGTCCTCATCTGGAAAGGGAAAGTGGCATTGGTTCCCAGAGCTCTTCGGTGCGGTGCCTGCTGCTGCCAGTGCTGGCTGATGTTCTTTGAGCCCTGAAAGCTGATGCGCCTTCCCCAGGGGTACCCAGTCAGCTCTCTGTACACTTCACGTTGCCTCTCGTAAAATGGGGACAGTGATATAGGCAGTGCCTCCCTCGCAAGGCGGTTGTGGGACTCTCCATACCTGCTGACCTCGAGACTTTACTGCTTGTTTCTAGACCCCAAGGAAGTCAGATGAATGGGAAACCCCATGTGCATACACCAGAACATTGCTAGCAGCATGTTTATGGGAGCAAACAGCGAGGGGAAAGTAGGTAAAAAATGGCTGAACCAACTGTGCATCGATAGGCATGTAGTAAGATCTTGCCCTGTAAGAAGCAGCGAACAGGGAATTTAGAGAAACAGGAAAGCTGGTGTGGCCTGATGTTGAAGGAAAGATGCACTGTCGGGGGAATCAAGTGACTGTAACTGCATAAACCAAAGGACTGCCCCTAGGGCCTCGGAAGCTCCCTTCCCCCCCGAGAAAGTACAGGAGAGTGTCTCAAACATAAAAGCAAGAAATGCCTGTCAGACCTGTGCTGGAACCCCAAGGTGCGGGGCTTAGCTCTGGCTCTGATTCTTCTGGAAAAGCTCAGGCCACGCATCTCCTCAGGTTTCCTCATATGTGCAATGGAGAACTAGATCCTTAGGTCACCAGTGTAAGCTAGGTTGAGACCAGGGCAGGAACATCAGGATTCTGGGAAAAGCCCGTACTAGAACAAGGTGATGCCCTTGCTCCTCTATTGCACGGTTTGTGAGAGAGCAAATGGGACCCTGGGCATCAGGCACTTTGGAACCCTTACAGTCCACTTGAAATGTGAGCTGCATGCTCCAATGTGGATGGTTCACTTCAGGCTCTGTTAAGTCTGCCTGCTTCACCAGCAGTGGGTGCCCCTCTCCTACACCAACCACAGCAAAGGGAGGCAAGGGTAGGGAGATGTTTAGGGAGGGGGGGTTGAGCAGTTACCTCGACTGTCAGTCAGCAAGCTAGACACAGAAGGAGGATACCCAGCATGGAAATGAGGTAGTCTAAAGGCATTTGTACCACATGTGATACGAAGTGCTGACGATCTGAGGACAAAGAAGGAAACAGTCTTACTTGCAAAGAAAACATTTTTACTTTCTTTACTCCTATTCTGAAAAGTCTTTCATGTCTTATTTTGTGAAGTCTGATTGCATTCATATACTTTTGAGAGATTAAATCTTGAAAAATTTGTAGCTTATAAAAATGTACTTTCCCCCATAGTTAAGGTTTTATGAAATATTTGAAAATTTTAAAAAATATATCTTTTGTCTCTCAAGAGAATTAATGGTTATCCCCTTCCTTTACCCTGCTCAAAATTTTCTTCAGCCTTTAATAAAACGGCTCGTGACAAAAGATGTAAAACAAACAACCCACCTCTGAGGTTCTAAAGGACACATTCAGGTTTCTGCCATCTCTTGTAGGAGGAAATCGTTCTACCATAGGAGAGTGAAAGGCATTCTCAGTCACATGTTCTCAAAGATCCAATCCCTGGAGTTAAGCATCAGTCATCTTGGCAACATATGAAGGTGGTGGGATTGCTCCCTCTGCGTGGTTTTATGTGGGATCTCGTCAGAAAGTGTATTTGTAACACTATCCATTTTTCTGTTGAAATGATTGCACAGATACTTAGTAATATATTTAACGGCTCAGAGAGTTCTTTGTAGTCCTAAGAAGCCCTCATGCTATGGGTTAAGAACCCTTTCATTTTAGCTCAAATATTGATAAGTCATTTATTATTTACTGACCCCCCAAAGTATGTTTGGGACAGACCAGACAATAGTTATTAAAATATATCCCCATGTGGCATTTCTGTCTTTAATGGTTTTTATCATTATCAAGACTTGCTTTGTTTAAATGCTACAGTAAAAAGTGTACATGTTTAATTATATTTCAACATATGATATTTTCTGTACTGTTCATTTCGCATAACCAAGCTACTACAGTCGCTGTGCCTGACTGCTTGTTGTAGTCTGAGGTACGGTGCCTTCCACATGCATCTGGTGGTTTTCTTTTTCCTTTATTTAATCAACCCATAACATAGATTTAAGACACACACTTCTTCATTTATAAAACATAGACAGGCCTTGGGAGAAGAGACTTATTTCAGAGGGTGCACAACTCTGCATCAGAATTTCACCTGCTCATTCAGATCAGCCTCTGACCTGAGTATCTGTGAAAATAGAGGTTTTTACTCTAATTTCAAATTGGTTCCAAGGTTTGAAGTAGAAAGAAAACAAGCTGTTTATCTCTGCAGTATTCTCTGCACACACACACACACACACACACACACACACACACACACACAATTTCATTTTTAAAATGTTGATACCATTGCTGTACTTGAACCATATTTTAACCTTCTAAACTACTATGCAACCATTTCCTTATGTCATTCTTTTGTGGGGAAAATTCTACCAGCTTTGGGGCGGGAGGATGAGACTATTTCTGCCCTGCCTGGGCCAGTGCTGGTGTGGCCAAGGCTTCCTTTGGAGTGGGGGTGGAGCTGTGGAGTTATGAATGATGATGGTTGCTGAGCACATACAGTAGTACTAGTAACAGATGGGTTGCAAAGGGGGCACACATTTGACTGAACTGGAGCTATGTTTGATGTGCAAATGAATAACCTCTGTCACAGCTCACTAGGAGACAAACAAAGGGAGGATTCTGGTACTCCTATACTAGCCAGCATCTAAACGGAATCGCCTTCAGCGATTTACGGTGGGTTTTTCTTCTGCTCTCCAACTGTATACAATCTACAGGGCCTTTGGTTAGGTCAGGTTACATTTAAATTGGCTTCCCTTTTAGGGAGTCAGTGCTTTGTGACCCCCTGACCAAGTATGGAGCCATTGGAAATCCAGGCTGCACTTGAACAGACTCAGCCTGCTTAGAAAAAGATTTCTAGAGCAGGTTTGATTCTCAAGCAGAAAAGCGAGATTGAACTGACCTTTTGGTTGTGCTCCTAACTTTTTTGAAAACAGTGTTTGAAGCCTCTAACAGAGAAAAAAGTCTTTTCTGATGAAAATTGTATCACTAGAACATTTTTGACAGTGAGAAGAAATGTCACAACAATTTAACTGATGCCCTGAAGGACCATTTTGACCCTCTCCTGCTAAAGTGCCCCAGTAGAGTGCTATAAGGCAGAAACAAGATAGTTAAGTTTTAGACCATTGTAGCCATTATAAAAAAAAATAGCTTGTAATGGGAGACTACATGTCCCAGCATACAACATTCTTCTTTGCTCCCAGTAATGTTTGCTCCCAACAACAGCATGTTGGGATATGTAGGCTGCCCTAAGGTACCTTGCATCTCTTTAGAACAGCTGCTACTTGTTTTAGACAAAGGAGGAATGGTCTTCAAGTTCTTAGAAGGGTCCCTAGGTTGGTAAAGCTTGACCAGCAATGTCTTTAAAGACACATGTTGGGAGAGGAAGAAAGTTTACCTTTAAGAATGTAAATAAACTTGATAAGAAAATTGTAAACTGTATTTCAGTCAGTATCAAATTATTCCTTGTGAAGAGGAGAGATAAAGGCTGTTGATAAGCATAAAAGGTCTAATTCCTTATGAAGATAGAATGTAAACAACCCATTAATGCAAATACTAGCATAATTTTTTTATCAAAGAAAGAATACACTCCAAAGAATATTGTTTAATTAAATAAAATAAGCTCATCTAATCAATATCATTACATATTCAGTCTCCATCATCTGTTAAACATTTATCCAGAGAATCTTGATATTACAGAAAAAAAAATTACCTGGATTATTCAAACTGTTGATTTTACATAATTCACCTACATAAAGTTAAAGGCATTTTAAAGAAAGCAATGGTTTTTTTTAAAGTTTTCTCTTTCTTCCCAAATATTAAAGACTAGAAAAAAAACTAAATCTCAGGAAGCACATACTAGAATTATCAACAGAGCTATCATAAAATTTTAAATTTACCTTTTACTAATATTTTTAACCAGTTATTCTTTCCGAAATGAAAGCATCAATAACCTTAAGTGGGTTGGGACCCATAGTATATGAAAAGAGTTTTGAAGTTAAAGAACCTGGTTTCTAGCCCTAATTCTGCTACCTCGTATCTGTGATTTTGGGAAATTCTCTTAATCTCTCTAGACCTCAGTTTCTTTATCTGTAAAATGAAGGGGGGTAGACTAGAAGAATACTTCAGGTTCTTTTTGATTCTAAATCTCTGAATCTGCTTGAGTAGAGAGCATGTACTGCACATCATGTGATAATAAGAGGGGATTAGGTGACAGACTTGAAAAATGAAGAGGAACATAAGACTATGAAATAAGTTTAGAGCCAATAGAACCATGTACATAATGACTAGAGTCATGTAAATGAAAATATTGCTAGAAAGCTTCTTAGGGAGCATCTGAAACAATTATGGCATATGAATATAATGGACTATTATTGTTCCACAAGAAACTGTGAAAACAACAGATTCAGAGAAGCCTAAGAGGACTTCCATGAACTGATGCGAAGTGAAAGGAGCAGAACTGAGACAATTCATCCAGTGATTACAATTGTAAAGTATGATTTTATAACGTGAAAGATTTAAGGATTGGGATCTGCACAGTGACCAGTCCTAACGCCAAGAGATTAAAGATGGTTATGCTTCCTGCCTCTTGGCAGAGTGGAGATGGACCAGAAATACTGAGTGAGACATACACGTTCAGGCTCAGCCAGCGTGTCTGTTTTATGTAGACATGACTAATTTGTTCCAGAGAAAGGTTTTTATTTTGGGGAGAGGAGGATTGGTGGGGAAGTGACAGTGATGCTTCTTTTGTAAAAATAAAGGAAGAGAAGAGCATTTAAAAAAATAAATCAAGTCAAACTTTATTCCCTCTGACCTGGTGAAAATATAGTAGATTTATATCCCAGAGAGATCAAAGAAAGGAAGAGAACTCCTACACACAAAAATACTCATAGCAGCTCTTTTTGTGGTAGCAAAGAATTAGAGACTGAAAGGATGACCATCAACTGGGAAATGAACACATCATGGAGTAAATGTGGTTGAAGACTTGTGCTGTAAGCAGTGATAAAGGGCATGGAATCAGGAAAACCTTGGAAGACTTAGATGAACTGATGCAAAGTGAAATAAGCAGGGCCAGGAGAACAGTTTATACAGTAACAACAGTATTGTACAGTCAGCTTTGAAAGATATAGGAACTCTGATCAACATAATGACCAGTCACAATTTCAGAGTGCTCATGATAAAAATATCATCCATCTCCAGATAGAGAAGGAATGGACTCAGCATGCAGATCAAAGCACATTTTCTCCCTCCCTCCCTTCCTTCCTTCCTTCTCCCTTCCTCCCTTCCTTCCTTCCTTCTTCCTTCTCTCCTTCTGTCCTTTCCTTCTTCCCTCCCTCCCTCCCTTCCTTCCTTCCTGAGCATAAATATTTGTAATAGGCCTTGGTTTTTTTGCCTTTTCAGTGGGTGGTAAGAAAAAGAAGGAAAGAATTTGGAACTGAAAATAAAATTTATTTTTTAAAAGAAGATGACATGTTGATGTGCTCATAGAAACAAAATATTCACAGTAGCAATTTTTGTTGTAAAATGAAGTGAACTATATGCCCATCAATTGGTGAATGACTAAAAGAAAAAAAGTAATGAGAGCACAGAAGGAAGTTCAGGAGACACAGACCAGAGGGCAGTGTTGGAACCAACTGATGTATTAAAGTGAGGATTTTACAAAAGCAGACAAACCTCAGACTTTTCATACATGGTTTCATGTACAGTCACTTTTTCAGTTCTCAATTGTATAGGGAAATTGTGTGTGTGTGTGTGTGTGTGTGTGTGAAGTTCCTAATAACAAAAGGGAAATCAAAGGCACGTGCACTCAGATTACATGCACTGTGACATCAGCCTTTGTTCCAGAGGCAGGTGACGAAGCTAAGCTCTCTAGGGCACCGATTGCAGGTGAGGGACAGTGGTCATGCTGTCAGATGCGCTTACTTTATTGGTGGATTTTATTACCTATTTTTATCTGTTATAAAAGTGCCTTCTGGAGGGGAAGTATATTGGGAAGTGAGCATGGCATCAAAAAACCCAAAGACATAAATAAAATTTTTTAGAAATGACAACAAAGAAAAAGTTATGGCTTTTGCCTCTGGCAAACAGGTGATGTTTTTAAAGTATTTGTGAGAAGATTGAAGCTGTTTATCTAAGTATGACTGTAACAATTACCGGAGAGGCTTGGGGGAAACCTTCTAGAGCCTTAGAAAGTGAATAAAGTATAATTATTTTTAGCTAAGCCTATTTTTACAGCTACTCCCACAGATATTTCCTCCTCTTCCATCTGAATCCTACTGTGTTTCTCCTCTTTAGCATTCCTTCTAATAACTTCAGTACAGGCTTGCTCATTGAATACCACTGTACTAAAAGGGGCGGGTATCGTGTTGTCTGGCTTGTTTTTGAAGGTGCTCTGTGCATTTTATGGCAGAGGTAGAAGAATCTTCATCTACACGTTCCTTTCCTCCAGATAACATTTATATTTTACTCTAGTTGTGGTTTTGCCTCTGCTGAGTTATGTCAGTGACACATAACTTCCACTTCAGAGGATAAATATATGACAGTATTCCGGAAACTGTCATCATATCTGCTTTCCGCAGCTATGGTGTTGATAGCTCTCTGTATTATTTATAAATGCAGTGATTACATTTCACATTGGACAGCAGTAGGGTTTTTACTTTGGGTAAAATTTAGTTTCATCAGCAAATATTAGTTTCTTCAGTTACAGATTTTCTCCTCACTCAAAATTGAATTTCCTTGTCTGCCTCAGTCTGAGCAGTTGGCATATCTGCAGTAGTAGGGGAGAATCCCTCTACATTGTGAGATTAGGATTTGGCTTTCTGTAATCGATGGGAAGTTAAAGCAAATCAATCAGCCACTTCTCCAGGTCTTCAAGATTATCTTCAGCAGCACTATCCCATGCCTTCACTGTCCTACTAGAGTAAGAGGCCATTTGGGTAGCCATGACACAGGCCTGCTCACACCCCTTAGGAGTGATCCAGCTGACCCTGCAGAGATTGGTACTAAGCTCAGTCAGAATAAATGAGAAGATGCAATAGGGAGAAGAGCTGTACCGAGTCGGGTAGAAGGGCCTGTGGAAATCTGGAAACACCTACCGTTGGGAGGAACAAACCTTGTTGAGTCCTCTGGGGAGGCCAAGGAGAGGATCCCTATTTTAAATCAGCACTGTGAGACTTAACTGAGATGTTCATGGCCTGATTTAAAGAGGAAAAGACTTGCATCTGGCTTCCACACTGTATAAGGGCATAGGAGCCTAGAAAAATTGTCTTAGGCAGCAGAGAAGCCAGCCTGACTTTCTGCTGAATCGGACCAGCAAATCTCCATGTGTTTTTCTTTGAGATTGGGCCTGCTGTCGTGTGAACAAGATGATAGTATCGCTGAATGTCGTAATATTGATTACCAAGGCTACCTGTCTTAGAAACAGTGACATAGGATGTCTGAGGTTCTGCGAACTCTTCTGCCTGAACAGGCCCTGATGAGACCTAGTGATGTGGATGTCAAGTGAGTCTGGGCCTCGGAATTACATGCTGGGCTATGGAACAGTTCTTGACAGATGGATTGAAGGGGGCTGCTACTAACCAGCATTGAGGCCTGGAAGGCCCACCTATTGTTTTCCAAAGAATGTATCAGGAAAAAATGATAAGCTCTTAACTTTTCTTCCGTTCTTCTCCCACCCCCACCTCCACATTCTATCTCCTCCTTGTCTTTTCTGTCTTTAGACTCTCATTAGGTTGTAAATGCCAGATTAAGAAATGACCTGTTTGTGAAGAGTGGATTTTTCACATAGCTACAGGATTATGCCGAGATGCTCTAAGGGGATTGATACATTTTAAAGGTTTTCCTTACGTGTGTCTAATGCTGAAAATGTCAAACTGTTTACAACAGTATAATCATCATTAAAGAGTTAGAAGACATTCCATTTGCCAGCAAAACTCATAATTTCTCTGATTAAAAGGATTAATGTTTACAGATTTATTAGGAGAGAGAAGGATGATGCCTTTTGCAAGGGACATTAGTGAACTTCAGCTGACCTTACCCGATGCGTTACAGATGTACCTTCTAAAGCTCCAGGTTGTCCCCATGTTTTATCTACTACTTAAAAGTACCACTGAAACCTATAAAGATTGCCCTTAAATTGAGGGGAGGGATCTGTCTGCATTGCCTGGACCCATATTAGGACTATAGGTTTGGCTGTCTTCTGCAGAAAAAAAAAAAGCTGCCTCAGCTTGAACCTTTTAAACTGAATGTATCAGCCACCCCAAATCCAACGAGCATTCAGACTTTAGGGCAACTCCTGGGCTGCTGAAGTTGTATTTTAATACACAGTGCTTCAAATAATTTAAACAGCCAGAGCAATCAGTATCCTCCCCCACATTAATTTCAGTGAAACGTTGAAAGTATTGGCTGTTCTCTGCCCCACCACCCCTTCCAGGATCCACCTGGTATATGCAGAAACGCAGCGCTCAGTCTGAGCTTTGTGATCTACCGGCCCTGGCCTTTCAAAACGAAACCAAACAAGGAAAAAATTAACTTTCCCCAACTCCCATGATCTGCCCCACACCCCAGGCTGCATCCAGAGCCCCTTTTCTTTGCTCCCTTTCTTTCCCTCCAGAGGACTAAGGAAAGTTTGTAAGTATTTTGATCCAGTTTTTCCCAAGCGTCTGTGGGCTTTGTTTCAGGCCCTGGGGGAGGAACAGTTGTGAATGCAACGTGACTCACTTGACTCCTACTCGGCTAACTCTTACTCTGATTGGTTGTCACCTTGCTATCGCCATATGGCCAAGGAGTACTCGAGCCTCTATCCCCTTTCTCCATCTTTTCCCTACTGTTCGCTTCTGTTGGACATAGCAAGTTCCTTGCATTGTCTCTTGTTGCTGGCTTGCTTCAGTTAGCCAGGCAGTTGGAGAGCACCATTCACACTGAATTTCCTAAGGATGGCCGTAGAAGAGAAAAACACCCTTTCCTTTTGTGCCTGGTACAGTAATTGTTTAGTCTCCTGTGCTGTTCTTATTCAGAGTTCCTTTTTGGCAGGTGTCACGTTGGGCTTGCATTATTTCCTCTTGATTTCCCTCCTCCCCCGGATTTGAGCTTCTTTCTGTAAACGTTCGGGCAGTCCTTTCTTCGGATGCTAACTGCTGACGTAGCGTGTTAGGGAGTTTGTTAACATGTTTAATGTCTGAGAGTAGAGAGCTGAAAGCAGTTCGAAATAATGATTCAGTTCTTAAATATCGCAGTGTTCTGGCAGTCACTGAACGATAAAATCTACATCTAAAATCCTGAACTAGCCTTGCCCCTGCCCCCTCCTCAGAGAGGAAGGCTTAGGACTATCATCCCTACTGTTTTCATGCCGAAGAAATGGACCTTGGAGAATCTGGAAGCCACCAGCTTCGGAAGCCTTCCGTGCTGTGGCTAGCTTGTTCTTGGGTCATTCATAGACATTCATAGATGGGGTGCTACAGGGTGTCCAAGAATTTCCTAAACTGGCCCCCATTTCATATTTCATTCTCTGAAAGGTTATTCAGGAATAAGGATTTAACTTATGTTTTCAATCCTAGGTAAAATTCTTAAAGTAGTACATTAGTGCTACTTTTTGAATATTTGATGGAATTTTGAAAATATAAACAAGTGTGCTGTGGATCCAGGTCCTTGAGAGGACACAGTGCAGAAAGATGTGCTAGAACCCCAAACGGGAATGGGAACACAAATAGGAAGACACCAAACCCTTGTTTTTGCGCTTTTCATTCATTTCCTTTTTGTCTACCCCCACATCAGAAAAATAAGGGTCCATGTTCCAGTCTAGTATGCTCATCTGGGGTAGAAGACCTCACCTGACTCCATCTCTGAAGAAAGTGTAAGTTCAGCCTGGCCTCCACATTCTCCCAAACTCATCCATCAGACCCCTTCGACCATTATTCCACTCTTTCTTCTAGTCGAGAGAGACATCAGAGCCCAAAGTCGGATCTCAACATCTGTCCTCCCCAGGCCTCCCGCCCCCCATACACACAGTACTTTCCACATGACCTTAAGGGGTATAAATAAATGAGTGCAAAAATAGAGTCATCTGATGATGATTTTCCTGAACTTGAACAAGGCTCAGAAAACTTAAAAATACTTTGATTTGAAAACCTTATCATGTGCCTCCATTTCCCTCCGTTGCATGTTGTTATACCTGCTCACAGGGCCTTTTGCATTTTCCTCTTTTTCCCAGCAGTACAACTTAGCAAGTTTATGTAGAAACTGCCTAGGGCAAAGGGTTCTTATATTTTCTTAGTCTGCCATGTGTTTTCAATGGGTATTGTAGAAATTATTTCATTTGGTGACTTAGTTGTTTTGAAAGAATCAGTAGATAGATAGAGGGGACAGAAGCATGGTGAGAGGAGGAGGCCAGAAGTAAGTAAATCTGTGTTCTGCACCTGGATAATCCCCAGTGACTTTCTGGGCTGTCTTAAACAAGTCACTGTTAACTAGTTCATGAGTCTCAGTTTCCCCTTCCTTTTAAAAACAGTGTTTGTTCCTCGAAGGTGCTTTGAATTCTTTCAAAATCCATGCTATCTCTAGTCCATGTGACTTGAGGTCCAATATAAGGGGATTCATCAGCAATACCATTCTAACACCTTTGATGTTTGTCTTTATCTGATAGAAAAGAGTTGTGGAGCAGCTTCGGAAGAATCTGATAGTAAAACAGGAACAGCCAGACAAGTTCCAGATCCAGCCATTGGCGCAGTCTGAAAACAAGCTTGTGCCAGCCCAGCCACAGCCACCACCGCCACTCCCACCTCTCCCACCACTCCCGCAGCAGCAGCAGCAGCCGTACCACCACCAGCAGCAACCAGCTGCCCCCTCTCCTAACCTGACCGCCCCATCACAGGTGAGCCTCTGGTATTAGGGGAATACACTACAACAAGTACTAGTTGAATGTCCAGGGGCGTCTTAGACAAAGGGTTCCTTCAGGCAGCACATGCTCCAGCAGGTCCTATGGACCCACTCAAGGGCTAGGTATCTGAAGCTCAGAGAAACTTCTTCACTGCCAGAGTAGCTCCCAGCCCTGGAAGTCATACCCACCTTCAAGAGCTCTCATCCCATAGTATGTAATGCATAAAGAAGAAGTAAGCCTTGTGCTCAGCTCTGCAAGAGAGCTGGAATTTTCACAGGCTCATCTCCAGCTCTGGAGGTAGAAGGCACTCTGGAGGCCCTCTAGGCCCTGTCCTCCATTCTTTCCCACAGAACTGTCCCAGAAGCCACTCGACTTCTCCCTCCTACCAATAGTGATGATCTCAAAGGGCAGAATCAGTCCTGGAGTCTATTGGCTAAACCCAGCCAGCTCCAAGCAGGACTTGAATGACTGGCAGTGTTCTACAGCCTAGGGAAGTCATCCAAAATTATGGTGGCAAAGGAGACCATTTCCTACTACAGTGCAGGCTGAGAATCAGAGTACTACACTTGACCTCAGAACACATAGGCTGGTACCCAGGATCTTCCACTCAGTAACTAACCATGTGACCTATAGGACCTGCCCCACAGAACTCTGGTCAGGAAAGCCTTGTGAGAGCAGTAACTCACCTTAATGTAACAAGCTGAGGCCTACCCACCCTGTGAAGCAAGAGTACTGTTACCCCCGTTTTAGAAATGTAAATGTTATCTGCTGTTCCTGAGGAAGGAAGGGACAGTTATCCCACGTATCCAGAAAAAAAAAGGCATCATAGGCTAAGGTCAAGAAAAGTAATATCATACAGCCATTGGCTTCTGAGAAGTTTTGCCTTAATACAGAATTGAAGATGTGCCGAAATTTCAAATGAAATTAGTAACTGTGGCCAGCACTGCTTGTCGGTGGGACTTCCTGTGCCAAGTTAAGTTGTCCCATTCCTTCCCTTCCCTATCAGATTTAAATATTAGAAATGGAAGAGTTCCAGAGTTGAAATGAAGAGAATAGTGGTGTAACAGATTCTTCCTATGGACAAAATGCCCAAAAGAACAAGTGTGTTTTTGAGCTATAACTGTGTCCAACCCAGCGAAAACAAAAGAAACTTCGTAGAGAAGATCCAGGCTGTTCTGTTGGGGTGTTGCCATGTGCTCAGCAAAATTCAGTGGAGTGCACCAGATAGAGTCACTCATCGAGGACTTAAGCCAGGATCACAATGCAAGGGGATCTACCCTGGGGTCATGTTTAGGACTGGAAATGCCCCTGTAGCAGGAACTTTCTTCTGGCTTGATTCTTTATTCAGGCATGTTAGTGAATGGCAAATATTATCTGTACAGAAAGAGGGCATGAAAAGTTGCTGGTTTAATGCTGTATCTCAAAAGCAACTTTATAACATGTAATGCATGTCAATCAGAGAAGGTCTTATAGAATTTGGAGCTACTCAGGACATGGCTCGTCAGCCAGGCATAGGCCACATTCAAGAGAGAGTCTCCCAGAAGTTTTAGTGCCCTCTTAAGCTATTATAGTTTATAAAAGCCTTTGAAAATAATTTAGCTTATAAATAATAGAACTTAAAAGCTATGTTATTATAGCTTATGATGGCTTTTATAAGCTATGATAGCTTAAAACGGCACTCAGACTTTTGGGACACCCTAAATAATGAAACTTGGATGATAGGAACTGAGTTTTCAAGTTGAAAATAAGAGGAACATTTCATTCTGGGATCTGCCCTCAAGCAAATGAAGGAGGCTTTGATCTGAGAAGTTGAATATCTTTGAGTACGTAAATATGTGGTAATGATGATGTGGAAGGGTCCCATGCCAAAGGAAATGTGTGTAGTGTGTATTTTGGCTTGGCTGGTTAGAATACAGAATGTTGAGTTTGAGGGATGTATTTAAAAGTACTTTGTCCATTGTTCTTAAAAGATAGCAATGCTAGCTTGGCAATGATGCTAATAGCTAGAAGTGGGTGGTTTTTACCTCACCTCTTGGGGAGACATTTTGGAAGTTAGGAATTCTGAGTTGACTCTGAATGTCAGCCGGCTCGGATCACTGTGTGTGTTATTTTTCAAGTAGGGCTTGAACTAGTTTCTGTATGTGCAATGGCACATTTGGAGCGCGCCATGTTGAAGTGAAGGGAGTAAGGTAGAATTTCCTCTTTCCTGTTGGGAAAGTGTTCTCTCTGTTCCTTACTGTATAGTCCAGAGAAATGTTCCACTCTGATAGTGTTCCAGATTTTGTGACGAGGCAGAGGACAGCATCTAGCCACCTTGCAGTCTTTATTTACTTGGTACTAACAGAAAGTTTCCTCGCCGTCTACCTCGGCACTTGCTCATCTAATGAATAGATTCAGTTTCTTTAGGTTCATTGTTTAAATGCCAGTCAGAATATCGGTAGTTTTTTAAAAAGCAGCTTGTATTTACAACATAAACAGAAAGAAACAATTAATAAAACTTACAGCAAAATAAACTCACAGAGGAAGGAGGGGAAATCACCTGGCCATCACTTCCTATCCTTGCAGAACAACAACATTGTACAGGAATAAAGCAGTCAGCAGTAGATATGCAGGAGAAATCAGTTCTTTATTAATAAAAGTCTCTGTTTGCCACGTATATTGGAGCCGGTCTAGTCTCGTAAGCACCCTCTGCTTTGTTGGCCAAAAAAACCTGATTTCAAACTAAGTATCTTGTGATTCCCAGTCCTCTGCTACGCATTTGGGCATTAACTTCCAGGTCATCTCTGTGTCGTGAGTTGAGTTTTATTCAAAGTTAAAGGGCCCTCTAGTGAAATATCCAGGAAACTGCTACTTTTTATTCAGTACATTAAGATGCTGAGCTAATTTGACTTAGCATCAGTTAACTTCGATCAAAATGTGAAGTTTTTCTTCCTGTTTCTTCCCCATACTTTGTTTCTGTTGTGGGAAGAATTAGAAAGAAAAATGAATTTTTCTAGGTTTGCCAAGTTGTTGGTTCCCATAGCCACAAGAACCCTTTCCACCTCGAATCCTCGGTGGTTTGTGTTCACCTACTCTCTGGCCTGATGTAAGGAGTGGCGTGGCATCAGGAGGGCAGAATCATCGTCACCATTAGGGCTTATGCATTAGTGCCTAGGGTCCTGTCTCAGGTGCTGAGCAGAGATGGTGGGTGATGTGGATACCTTCCCTGCCCCAGGGGCGCACCTGAAGGACACTTAATAATTGAGTAAAACTTGAAGCCCTGACTCTGGCAGGGGCCAGCACGTTGCAGGAGTTGGGGTCACAGGTTGGATGAAAGCAGGGCTTGTTTGTTACCTTCTCCAGCTCACAGTTAGAATCAGGATATGTCGGACAAAAGCAGAATAACCTGTCACGTAGAGCTCTGCTCGTAGAAGGTGCAGCATATCTGGCAAGTCTTTTGATTCATAGGAAAGGGTTTTTTTCCTTATTTTAGAATGCTCAGGAAAAACAGCTAGTGATATGTCTCTTACTATGCTGTAGCTCAGTAAGGTAACATATCTAGAGTTTTTATGACCTCAAAATAGCAAGTGATGTGTCTTTTCCCCAGAGTAATAGTTACGTGTTGATGTTTCTAGTTTATAACTGAAGAAATTAGGGGAAATGGGGAAAGTCATTTGTCCACCGACCTCTTAAAAGGGGGATAGCAAAGGTTCAGAGGATATTTTGCTTCATGTTATTAGTGAAGAAAGGTTGAATTATATCCTGTGGGGATGTGATGATGGGCCAGATAATGAATGTGTGCAGTTAAAAATGCAGAGAGAGGTGCTCAGAGTCAATGTGGATGTTGGGAGGAGGGTTATAGGACAGAAATGGGGCCCAAAGTGGATCCATTTGATGAACAGAAACTAAAGTGCATGAATAGTAAGGGAAGAAATTTATGTTACCTTTGGAGACATCTAGATTTGCCAATATAAGTATGGAGAGCTTTTGATTGGTCTAGAATTTAAAAAGAGGAAGCCTGAGTTAGCACCAAATAGCTGGTTTGACCAGACAGTTTTTCTTGTTCCTAAACTCTGGATCCTCAGTGGTACCTAACTGTCAGACATGCTGTCTAGTATGGTTGGTGGTCTCTTTTTACTTTGTAATGGGCAGACTCAATCGCTGCAGGGAGAGAACCTATAAAAGTCTTGTCCCATAGATTCAGGTAGCATCGATGGAAGCAAGTCCAGGCCCTTATTCCAGCCAGTTCTTGGGATTCGTTGGTCTCTATCTGTATTAGGGGAAGGGGAAAGGTGCTTCTCCCTTGATTTCCTTCATTTACTCTCTGATTGCTGTAGCACCCTCTAGAGAAAGCTTCTGTAGTTAGTGACAGGCACCTACACAATCAGAGGATCTGATAATCCTCTAATACTTAGAACTAATATTTACTCATTTAATGGGTTGATACATTTCAGAAGACCTGGAGCCTCAGAGGAATTAAATTGTGGTGATCCTTGCATAAGTTTCCTTTCCTCTTTCTCAGGGTAATAATCAGAAAATGAGATTTTGCCCCAAATTTTGTGTCAGTGACAAATAATTAACATTATATGGTGATTTTCTCATCATTTGGTGAGATCATTAAAATTGAGAGTGGAGCAAGTGTGACCCTATCAATTTTTCAACTTTTACACAGCTTATTAACATATCATAATAATGTGCATGGTAAAATAATATAGAGTGAAACAGAAGAATTTTGTTCACCCTTCTCCCTGCGTCTCTGAAACCCCATTCATTGCTGAAATTACGTTATATAAGCTGCAGTTGTTATCATGAGGTTACACATGAAAGAATGAAACTGAATTTGGACACTTGGATGCACAAGCGCTTCCTTTCCCCAAAGTATAATAATAAGTATATTTTTTGAGCAGAATGAAGGTTATTATGTATAGCATCTTGATGGATTGTGTGACTTATGCTTTGTTTCTGTCCAAACTTAGTAGCATCATAGCAGCTAGTGTAGACGCACTACATCGTCCTAATATACATTTTCTCTCCTTTAGAAGACTGTAACTACAGCTTCTATGATCACCACAAAGACACTACCTCTTGTCTTGAAAGCAGCAACTGCAACCATGCCTGCCTCTGTTGTGGGCCAGAGACCCACCATTGCCATGGTGACTGCCATCAACAGCCAGAAGGCCGTGCTCAGCCCCGACGTGCAGAGCACACCGGTCAACCTCCAGACGTCGAGTAAGGTCGCTGGGCCCGGGGCAGAGGCTGTTCAGATTGTGGCAAAAAACACCGTGACTTTGGTAAGCCAGTAATTGTGGTTCTTGAGTGTTTGTGAACAAGGATTTGGAATTTCTCTGGGTATTTAGAGAACAGGTCCATTCAGGGACCTTTCAGATTTTCTCTTCTGACACTGACTTCTTTAAGCATGCATATATGTGATCAAATTTAGGAAATTCAAGAGGCATTTAGAGTACTTTATAAATACTAACCAACTCGGCACATTGATGGTGTCATTGTTTGTGGTTTATTTGGAGAAAAAAACGGGCCCTGCAGCAGGACGACCCAGAACCAAATGATTAGGAAACTTTTTAAGGGTAAAACCATTTTCTGAGCTGTTCGGCCCTGCACTTTGGGAGATAGTCTGTCTGCAGCATTTGTGAAAAGACCAGCCAGCAGTCAGATCTGAGTGTTCCTGAAAGAGACCTTGTTGGTGGTGTGTTTAATGTTTAAAGCAAGGCAGAGCTAATGACCATGAGACACTGCCAGAGACCAGTTGGTACCAGAAGTGATCGGAAGAATTCCCTCCCACCCTCCCTCCCAAGGCAGAACATTGCACTTTGGGATGAGGCTGGCTGTTAGAAAATCCTTCTTAAGTGGAGCCAAGATTTGCCTTGCTGCCAGTCTAGTCCTTCCAATGTGATGGGCCTTCATGTACTTGAGAATAGTTATCATGTCTGTCCTAAATCATTTTCTTTAAGCTAAACATCTCCAGCTCTTTCACTCGTTCCATATAGAGCACAAACCTGGGGCCCCTTCCCATTCTGCTCCTTTTCCTTGAGTACACTTTCCAACTTCTCCATGTCCTTCCTAAATTGTGGCATTTAGAACTGAATGAACAACACCAGCTTTGTTTGTATGTATGTGGGAGTGTGTCTGAGATGGGGAATAAAAGGCGTTTAACCCACTGAAAATGCAGAAGATGCAAGAGACTCATAGGAGCCCATAAACAAGCTCACAAACGCCTAAAGCACGCAGCCCAATGATGTAAGCAGCACCTACGTGCGTACTGTGTGCCAAACCCTGGCACTCTGCTACAAAAGGATGAAAAAGCTAAAGCAACCCCTGGCCATGGCACCTCCTTTCCAGGAAATCCCAGTGGCTCCCCTGTTATCTCCATTTGACTTATGGAAACCTGCCTCCCTCCCTTCCCAGGCTTCATGTAACTTCATGCCCTCCTTGTACTCTGAGGTACTGTGACATCAGCCTCTTTTCTGGTTCTGTCCCATTCCTAAATCTAGGCTTTTCTCCTGACTGCCCCCCAGGCCTGGAAGGCGCTCCCTCCTCATCTCTGCCTCCTGGCTCCCCTGGCTCCCACCTCCTGCTCACACCTTCCCCCCGTTGATTAGCTCCGGTTTATCCTGTCACATGTTTGTCCATGGTTGTTTGCACGTTTGTCTCACTACTTAGACTTGGGCTCCCTGAGGGCAGGAGCTTCTGTGCATCCCCAGCACTGAGCACAGAGTTCTTGGTCCCTAGTAGGGAGGCATTTATGAAGGCTTGTTGATCCAACCTCAGGAGCTCACGTTCTAGTGGGGGGAGTGCTGTATACAAGGCATGTGGCCCTGCAACAACAGCAGCAGGGGCTGCCATTCCTCCGGCGCTCGCTCCGTTCCATGCATACCTCATTTGGTCCTTACAGCAACCCTGCGATTGGTGCAGTAAGGGCTGTAGTAATTCCTCTTATCTGTCCATCTGTCAATAATAATTATCTATTAACCATTGAGAATGATAGTTTTCCTAATCTGTGTAACATGAGTGATAAAAATGATCCTGAGGGGGGGGCAGCAATATATATGTGTACATACATACATGTGTATGTATATGTATAGTATACATATGTATATGTGTGTATGCACATATATATATGTAAGATATATACACCTATAAAGGGACTGAACCTGGGAATGGGAATGCCTTCAGGGTGACCTTTGACCATTCGTGGTTAGTTTGTCTCCCTCCAGGACCAGCTCTGTGCTGCTGGTCTATTTTCTAAAGGTGAAGAGGAGTCCAGGAGGGAGAAGGCAGCCTAGTTCTCATTTCACTTGACAGACCATGGAAAGGAGTGGCCAGGCAGAGCACCACAGAACTGTCGCCTCTTGGTCTTGGACACATGCCTGGCATCACATTGGTGAAGTCAGCTGCTGTGGAATACCTAGGGACCTTACAGTACAGTGTCCCCCCATCCTTGTCACACAAACTTGCTGCTCCCATGTTTGACCTGAGAAGCTGATTCTGTGAGCTCATTTGTTGGACTTTCCATTTTAATGTACTCAATCCCTCTTTCCAGCCTGTCGCCATCTTTATGGCTCCTGAGCCTGCCATCCAGTATGATCCCTAGTATTCCTAGCATTCCATAGCACAGAACTAGACACAGATCCCCAAGGCCCTCCACTTTAGACCTCATTTTAGAATGACACTGGACTGTGAAGGGATATTCTTCAGGTCTGGCCATTCATCTAAATTCCAGATCCACCCAACTGCCTTCCGTCCATCTGGTTCTCAAGGGAGAAATTGTGTTTAGAATATCTCACTTAGATAGGCGACTCCTACTCAGATCCTTTCTGCTCCTGTCACCATGTCACTATGTCCAAAAGAAATGAAACTGGCCTTGATGAAGCTGTGTTGACTCTTACTTGTCGTTCTCATTTTTAGACCTCACTCACCATTCCGTCAGTAATCCAGTCTAAAATTGTGCCCAGAAGTCAAGTCAAGCCACTCCACATGTTGGAGAGCACTCTTCCCAAAGTCTGTATTTTATAGGCTCCCTTTTAAAAATGGGGATGACTTTTCTCTGGGCTTGTGGCAGCACTCTCTCTTCCTAGTGAGGACAGTCCTTCAGGAATCAGTGGCGGTGGATCCGAGGGTATTTAGCCCACCTGCCCCTGGTGCCTTGGCCTCCTTGAAGGCAGCTGACTTCTCCTGGGTCTCTGCTTCACTCCTCACTGGCTGTCTTTGCTCTGTCCTTTCAGAAAAGAGCTGAAGAGCCCTCCCTCTTCTCAGCTTTTCACCAGCATCATCCTTCCTATTTCTGATCCTCCTCTTTTCCTAGAGAGAACTAACTGAACATCTTCCCTGGCCTTGCCACATTGCTGTATCACTTCCTCACCTGCACCTGCTCCCACCTTATGGACACGCCCTGTATGTCCGCATCATTCTTTTTCAACAGCGGCCCTTCTTCCCTGCTCACTGCTATTTCTCTCACTATCTTTAGAATCTTATTCATGAGAGCCTCCTGTACTAACTTCTCATGTAAAAACCAAGAGTCCATGAGATTGTACGCACTGAGAAGAGCTCACCCCCAATCTAGGATATGTGTCAGACTATTCCTGGCTTTTCCTTTGCTTCTGCATCACAAAATCTAAGATGCAGTAGATCCTCCCCTCCCCAAGTTCCCATAGTATCCCATTTCTCCTTATTGGTGAAAATCAAATCCAGAATAGAAATTTTCCATGAATGAGAAAATGACCCTGAAGTCAAGTCAAGAAATTGCTCTACTTTAGGAGAAGGGATTGTCCAGCAGATGCCCAGAGGCACAAAGTTGTCCATTCATGGGTGGAGATCTGATTCAAAGACTCTTCATCTATTTGCCGTGATCTTTAATAAGAGTCTTTGATAGCTTTTGTTTTTACGTTACCCTTATTTCTTCCCACAGTAGGCCATTCCTTACAACAAAATGACTTAAAGAGGGCAGGGTAGTTTAGGAAAATTAACCAGTACATCAGCTGGATTTGCCAGCGCGTGCAGGGTTTCTACACCCAATGCCCCCCCTCTGTCTGTAGGGCGGACCATGCTTAGTCATGATTTTACAATGTTCTGCGCCCAGTGCCCCGTGTAGTTGTGTGTGGATCATGTCAGACTTTTCTGTGTTCTCCCCCCCTTGTTCCTTCTGTCGCAGTGATGTTTGTTCCAGTCATACTAAGTTTGTTGAGTCATTTCCCCGGAGACGGGCACCGACTTTGTTTCCATTTCTGTATAGCTCCTCTCTGCCCCCCACCCTTTGGCCGAGTTGTTTTTGTTGAATAAAGGATCCTGTTCCAGGTTCACATTTCAGTCATAGGTCTCGTTCTTCTGAGTCTTTTTTCTCCCATTTTCTTCCTTGTGGTACGCTCTCTCAATCATTATTAATTAACCATTATAGTTAATGCTCATTCATGCTGTCTTCATATGTAGACGCCCAGGGTTGGAGGCTTGATTGCTTACTTCTTTTTTAAAGTTTTTTCTCCTTTTAATTCTGGGTATTTCTATGGCCATTTTTCCGTCCCATGCTAGAGTTACTCTTTATGGCATCTAGCTTACTGGATGGATTTGGGCAGTTTTCTCTCTATCTTTTCCTTTTCATTTTAAGGCCTTTTTTTATTAAATCTGCAAAATTCCAGGGAAAGATGTTCTCCTGAGTCCTTGTCAGGTACATGCCATACCTAGGCCAGAAGCCCATTCATTATTCCTACAATTTTAAACCTGCTCAGATAAGAACCGTTCTGTTAGGTGAAGAGCTGTTTGGCTGGCCACCCACACTTGACAGAAACTTGCCTGTGCTGTAGAGCCAGTTTGGTTTTTTTTTTTAAAATACATAAGTGCAAATGTTGGAGAGTTTCAAAGGAAATTGGCTAAGCTCTCTGTGCCAGCCACGTTCTACCGTTAGGTGTGTGATGGAAGAGAAAGGGGGTTCACAGAAGAATGGGAGGGCTGGGGGCGGGGCAGGGGGAGAGCCCGTCTTCCAAAGAGAAGTGACCCCGAAAACACTCTTAGGGAGCTTAGCTTCAGTGGTCCTGCAAGCAAACCATCTCCCCCAGTTTAACTGTTTCTTTCATGTTTGCTTAGCAGGTTCAAGCAACACCTCCTCAGCCCATCAAAGTACCACAGTTTATCCCTCCTCCCAGACTCACTCCTCGTCCAAACTTTCTTCCCCAGGTAAGTGGGTGAAGACAAGCCCAGTGAAGGGAGGCGGCCTAAGAGCCGTTCTCTTCAGGTCACGTTTGATGATAATTCTGGGTGCTGATTTCTAGTCCCCTGTAAGGACATGTCAGCAGCACTTAACAGGGAACAGCAGACAGAATCTTAGAAATACTTTCTAGGTTTGGAACACCTGTTAACCATAAGGGAAACTCTGGGATGATTTGACCAGTTCCTTCCTGGTAGCAAGGAAGAGACAAACTGATTTCCAAGGGGTTTCTTTTCCCCTGTATTTCTTACAAACTGTGACTATATACTAACAATATAAAAAGTGAAGGCAAAAGTAGGGGTCGGCTTCATTGAGAGGGCAAGTCAGGGGGCAGAGCAGAGCGCCCAGCACAGGAAGGCTTGGCCAAGCTGTGTGACCCTGCATGTCCTCTGAACCTCATTCTTCTCATCTACAGGTGGTGATATCTGCACTATCTGATGACAGAGTTCTTGTGAGGACTGTTGACGTGTGTTCCTAGTGTCTTGTTATTGTCCAAAGGGTCCTTGACCTTGGCACAAATAGCAGCAGCTGGATGGATCCCTTAGGGTGTTATTTCAGTTCTTAGACAATGACCAGCACCTGTTCTGGCACAGTTAAACCTCTGTTAGATTGACTTTCTGGACAGGCAGTATGGGAATTTCCAACAAGAGCCACCCTCACAGGAGGCCCATTAGCAATAGTGAGTCTAGAGCATAGGTTCCCAGAGTGGGCAGTACCGCCCCCTGGGGGCACTGGCCTGATCCAGGGAGTGCAGTTGGGGGCACTGAATAAAAATAAGGGGGCAATAGAAGCATAAAGAGAAGAGGATTTTGAAAAACTGTTCATACATGTTCATCCATCTGTTGTGTAACAGGGTTAAAGTCATGATTACATTATTTCCAAATAAACACACAGAATGCAAGTTATAACACCTTGGTGGTCAAGTCTACCAATAGGTCTTAACAAGCAAGTATTGGCAGGCGAGCGCCGCGCATTGTTGGGAAGTCTGTCATACACTGGCAGGCGAGCGCCGCGCATTGTTGGGAAGTCTGTCACACGCTCACAGGAATATGTGTGCGTGATGACTTGTTAGGGTTACATGATGCAATATTGCATCATCAAAATGTTAATGCAGGAAAAAAATACACAAATTTGTAATAATTTTTTAAATTTCACAAAACCATTAAAGCATTAAAGAAAGATTTCCGGGGGGCTGCTGAGTGATTTTCTTTTGGAAAGGAGGTGATAGGCCAAATAAGTTTGGGAACCTCTGGTCTAGAGCTTTTTTTAGGGTCACAGCAGAGGTGGGATGACAGCTAAGAACAGGTAATTTGGAAGCCAGAAATGTTGGAGGAGCTGGGACTCTGATGTCTGTGAAGAAGCTAGAAAGTGAACCATGACCAGCTCTGTGTAGAGAAGAAGCATGATAAATACAGGTGCCCAGGACTCCTGAGCCCTGAATTCAGGCATGGCCGTGCCAGGGGGCCGGGATAGCACTGAAGGTTCTATGAGAGCTGATAGCCCTCTCAAGGCTCTGGGCTCAGAGGGCATTGGCTTCCAATGGGACTTCAGGTCATTTACCAACGCTTACTTCTAGCTTCCAGGAGATGTTTTGATTGAGAAGACAGTGAGTCAGGGCTGCTCTTTGTTTCACTCCCCTGCAGGTCCGGCCCAAACCAGTGGCCCAGAACAACATCCCCATTGCACCCGCACCCCCTCCAATGCTGGCAGCTCCTCAGCTCATCCAGAGGCCTGTGATGCTGACCAAATTCACCCCTACATCCCTGCCCACGTCCCAGAACTCTATCCACCCCGTGCGCGTCGTCAACGGGCAGACAGCGACCATTGCCAAGACGTTCCCCATGGCCCAGCTCACCAGCATTGTGATCGCCGCTCCTGGGGCCCGCCTGGCCGGGCCTCAGACTGTGCAGCTCAGCAAGCCAAGCCTCGAGAAACAGGTACCATCTGCAGGTGCCCTAGAAAACTGTCCTGCCAGCATCCGGGGATGCTCAGCATAGGCCCTCTGCTGGCTCGCCAGGAAAGCCCCCAGAGTGTGCTACTGCTGCTGCCTTACTCAGGATGCTGAGGCACAGAGTTGGGGCCACATTCCTTTCAGGCAGGTCAGAAACAAGAGCTTCACATCTCAGCTCTGACATAGTTGTTATGGGAATGAGACCAAAAGGGGCAAAAACAGAGCTTTAAAAAGAATCTGGCAAAATCCTTTTCACCCTCAAGGATAGAGGCATTTTCAGCCTCACTGTCAAAGGCTAGCTTTCATGTAGCTTTCCAGTCTATGTGTCCCCTCAGAAAGAAACAAGGTTAGAGCATCTCAGGGAAAGGGCCCTAGGACAGAAACACCTCCCCACAGAAGAGAAATGGGAGAGATTCACCTTTCAGCAAAAATCAGTGCTGGGGGAGGAAGGGCTGTGCCCAGAAAAGCAGGACCATGTAGAAGAATGTTATCACTGACTCCTAAATGCAGCCCTGTCCATCAGAGAGCTCTGCCAAATTGTGAAGACCAAAAAGGCCTTTTGGAAAAGTGCTGTCCCAGGACCAGGCTTACCAAATGTGCTGCTGGTGCCTCTCTCTGAGGCCAAGAGCCACTGGAACAGCCAGCATCACCTTCATCACCACTGAGCACTTCCTGTATGCAGGGAGCCGTGGTAGCTGCCAGGGATGGAGAGAGACCTGATGCAGAACCTGTTGTCAGGGCATTTATAATCTGACAGAGGGGCATCCAGTGCTGGCCCCCAAAGAGCTTCAGTAAAAGAAGGAATGAGATTCAGCCACCTGTAAGAGGTTGGGGCAGAGTGCCAGGAGATTGTAGGAGGGCAGCATTTTCTCACTCCTCTGTGTGCAGGGGCTGGTCAGGGCTAAGGCTGAGGTGGTTGGGTCTTTAGGCCAAGAACGGGCTTCACCAGGTGGTGAGGGGCACAATAAAGAGCAGGGGATCCATTCAAGAAAGCAGGACCAGCGAGAGGTGAGCAGAAAGGATTTCTGTTTGACTGGAGGAGAAGGGCCAGACAGCTAGGCAGGATCCAGGTTGTGAAGGCCCTGCAGTGCTCACATCAGATTTACACTTGTGCTTGGCTCAGCCCAGAACAGAGATTCACAGCACCAGAATCCCATTCTCCGAGGACCTAAAACTCTTCATCTTCCTGCTCCCCGGGAAGGACTCACAGCGCAGACAGAAATGGTTAATTTGGACAACAGCTGTTTTTCTTTGTGTTAAGCTCCTCCCCTTCCCCTTCTGATAATGATACTTCCAAGGAAGAATGATTTTTGTTTCTCCTGAAAAAGTTTTTATCTGTTTTTTCTTCCCTTCCTGAACCCTGACCTTTTAGTGATGCCTGTTTTGGGCATGAATTAGCCAGAGAAAGATGTATTAATTAAATCATTCTAAGCATCTCAACTTTAGAGTGAAAAACCCAAAGAGACAAACCCTACATCCTTGTGTGGAGCTCTCTGGCACAGCCATTTCCACTCAGAATTTATAGTCTTCCCAACAAAAGACAAAATTCCACAATCCCAAGTTACACAGGAGGACAGGATGTAGGTGATCATCTGGATTCATCCTACAGAACAGTAGTAACTTGGAGAGAATCCTTCTCCTTTTAACCTGGTGGGAGGTGAGCTGTGGAGATGCTTCTGGGCTCTTCTTTTGAGCAGGTTGTTACACTCTTGATCTTTCAGGGAGTTTTCTGTCCTGGGCTGATCAGGCCTCTCCTTTTAGAAAGTAGTTAGACCTCTGATAAAAAGGCTGAGGGGTAAGGCCTCGTTTTGTAATTACTTGTTTAAGATGGATGAGAGTTCTCAATCAGATCAGGTCAGACTGTGGACAAAGATATTAAGAAAATATAATTTCTCAATATTACTAAACAAGATACTGGATGGAGAGGACATACTGAGAACCTCCATGGGCTTCCAGACCTGGCTGAAGTTAGTTTTTGAAGTTTTTTGTTTGTTTTGTAAAGGCTTTTGACATCAGGTAAGACACCAGTAGAAGAGCCTCAATTCTTAAAAAGGAAAATATTCTTTTTTAAAAATAGATTGCCTTTTTTCACCGTCCTTGGGAAGAATATCCGCTCAGGCTTTATTTTTTTAGGTCGGCCTGCCTCCTGGCATCGTAGGATTATATTTAGAAAGAGCTGATCATGGCGACCGAATCCATTCTTGGGATGTTCTGGTATCCAATTCAGCATAGTGTAATCCCAGGACCGCTGGACTCGGTCAGAAAGCCTGGGCTTGAATATGACCTCAAGGGCTTCTCTGTGAATCTGGACACTTCCCCATCTGCAAAATGGGAATAATAGCCCTCATGCTGCTGACTCCCCAGGGTGGTTGGAGGAAGGCGCTGTCTGCGACTCTGAGTCACCATTTATGTGCGTCTTAGCTGTTGTTTGTGATGGCAGTAGCAATGCTAACAGTCCAGATCACCTCAGCTTCCTTTTCCCTTTCCTTCCCAATGCCATGTCATGGCTATAGAAAAGTGCCCCAGCCGAACATCAGAAAGTGGCTCCTTGGACACAGCCCGCCACGGTCCCGGTTCAGGAGTCATTGACGCTCCTCCTTGATCTTAACCAAGGGGCTCTTGTGTAGAATTAAGGCCTGAACTCTGATCCTTCACCTCTGAGTCTGTGTGCCACACGCAGTACTTTGCCTTCAAGAACTTTGATGTCCTATTAGAATAGGCAGTTTATAAACAGGGGAAGGATTTGAGAGAAGTCAGAAGGGCTCCTGTTGGAGCTCATCCAGTCAGCAAGCATTTATTCAGTGTTTACCAACCACCAGTCTGCCCCCAAAGAGCTACCCTTCCATTTTAATGGGGGAGGGGTGTGTGTGAGCAGGGCAGAGGGAGAACTGGGTGGAAGAGAAGGCCCCAGCAGGAAGGAGGTTTAGAAAAGGCCTCCTGAAGAAAGGGGGTGGCGCTTCAGCTGAGCCTTGAAAGTCATGAGGGAAGCCAGTTTAGGGAGGCTTCAAAAGAAGCAGGCCAGGTGTTCCAGCCAGTACAAAGGCAGTACTGTGGTAGAGGAGCAATAACAGCTTAAGTAGCTGGGCAAGGGGGAAGGGCATTCACCTGCCCAGTGAATGGTGAAGAAGTTTACGTACCCAACAGAAGCGGGAATGCTTGTCCTGGAGGTAACAGGGAGCCAGTGGGGAGGAAGGAGCGGCCTGCACTGCGGCAGCGATGTAGGGGACCGATTGGACAAGGGAGGGACTGTAGGTGGGAGACTGAATAGAAGGGTCCAGTTGTTGTCCAAGTCAGAGGGCTATTCTAGGAGGCTGGCTGAGAGGAAGGTAGAAATGACTGCACTTGACAAGAGACAAGGCCTGCAGTGAATGTAGGCAGGGAGTGATGAGGACCAGGAACAAGTTTGAAAGGCCTGGGGCAGGGGTGGGGAACCTGCGGCCTTGAGGCCACATGTGGCCCTCTAGGTCCTCAGTTTGGCCCTTTGAATCCAGACTTCCCAGAACAAATCCCACATGTGGCCTTGAGGCCGCAGGTTCCTCACCCCTGGCCTGGACCTGGAGCTCAGGGAGAGACTCTGGCTGGATAGAGAAAGAGAAAGAGAGAGAGAGAGAGAGATCCAGGAATCATCTGTGGAGAGATGGTCAGGGAACCTAGGAGGGCTAATCCAGGTAGCGTAGCAGATGAGAAGACAGCCCAGGACAGAGGGAGGGAACAAGAAATAACCCTCATTTTCATCTTTGAAAACCAAATAATAGGATGCCTATTAACAGGGGAAAATAGCTGTAGATTACAGATGTCCTTGTGTGTCAATCACTGAGATCATCCAGGGCTGACTGGAATAGTATTTACAGCACACCAAGAGTATGTAAATAATTTATTTACCTTATTAAAATCCAACTAATAAAATGACTAGTTCATATAGAACTGCCAATAGCCTGGGAGTATGTGGTAGGGGTGACTTGGGCAAAGATCCAGCACAACAGCAGTTTTATGGATGGGAGGAGAACCAGGAGACAAGAGTCTCGTGAAATATCAGACAGGAGTGTTCGGGAGGGGAGAGGCGATGACATCAAGAAGGACAGGGACTGAGAAGAGACCATTAAATGTGGCATAGCACTGGGAGCTCAGGTGAATGATGAGGTCAGAAGCCAGACTTCAGAAGGTTTAGGAAAAAGAAGGAATTTACAATGGCAGAATGGGGAGTGGGGGACAGATCTGGAGTGAGATATGGGGGGCGGGCTATGTTTGAAGGGCATCAGAATAAGGAGGAAGGCACTTAGGGATAAAAAATAGAGTTGATGTATCAGCCAGGGATTCAGAATCCCTGGGATGAGGAGGATATGAGGGAGGAGTGTATGCTGACCCTTGAGGAAGGAGTTCTGGTGCACTATCATTGTCCGGAAGGATCAAATCCCCCTCCTTGTAGGTGGTTATGCATTCTGGAGTCCCTGGGGGGGCTACTTCCATGCAGACCCTTGAGATACTTTATGTGTCCCTTGTATCTTTTCTTCTTTAGGGAAGATATCCTCAAGTGTCTTTGACCCTCATATGGGTGGTCTTCATCATGGTTGTCTTTCTTTGGACAGGCTCCAGCTTGTGCTTATGCCTTATGTCTAACCCAAAGAAAGGCTTTTCCCATGAGTGCCCAGCAGCCCATGCTGCTGTTGATGGGGACAAACTGCTATACCAGGACAAGGGGATCCATGGACAAGTTTATGAGAAAAGAAAGTATGCAGGAGCAGCTTGTGTGAACATGTGGAACTCAGAGCTAGGAGGAGCCATGCTGGTCATCTCCTCCAGCTGCCTCATCCACAGACCTAGAGCCAGAGTCTACGCAGCCAGCTGATGACATCTAGTGACAAGCCTAGAACCTGGATTTCCCAAATTCCAACACAGTGTTTCTTCTCCCACAGCTGCAGAGGCTGGCCTCCTGTCCCTGCCCAGGCATTCCTTCACTCCATTTCATCTTTATAGACACTATTTTATGTTGTCTCCTGGGTTAATATAGCACTTGGTGACCCATTAAAAATGGACAGGTTCAGTGGGTCCAGAATCTGATAACATCATCTATCAGGCATAGTTTAGCTACTTTGTGAAAAGATCCCATATAACTATGGAAAAAATCACCAGGTTGCTGTAGAGGCTAACTTCCAGAGGCCCCAGGTAACACCTCTCCCGCCAAAAAAAGGAAGAATTGCAAGATAGCATTGTTTCCCTGTCCCAAATTCACTCTAGTTTTCAGACCTTCCTCCCTAAAACTGGGACTATACCGGGAGGAGTATCAACAGTATTACTCCTAATGACAGAAATGTAAAGTTGGTTTGACTCTGCTTGATACTATTGTTTAGGGTCTGTGATTTTATACCTTCAACCATGCAGATCACAACCCACTCTGTGCTTTCACAGAAGGTCCTGTACAAGCATTCTGATTAAGGAGCATTTCTCGAGAATCCATGTGGTGCTTAGCTGCTGTAGGAAACATTGTCAGGGATCTCTGATTTCATAAACGTGCCATTTCCTCCATCACTACAAATCTCACCTCCTTATGTGACTTAGTAAACGTTCACCCCTGGTTTTCATGGCTGGAAAAATAAATTGCCCTATATATCTACATATAAATCACCCTATAAATAAATTTCTATTTTATATATTTTAAATAAATTGAAAAATTAATCACCCTATAAATCACCTCTCCATCCTTAGATAAACTGATTGTCACAAAACAGATACCTCCAGCTTGGTAGGACCTACCAGGGCTTCCACTCGTCCAGCATAGCCTTGTGGGACCCATGGTCAGCTTTTTTCTGTGAACCAGGAGAACCAATCATGTAAAGACAACCACACTTTAAAGGAAAGCATCTTGAAAAGGTTTAGGAATTCTGTTCAATGCAGTGACCAGTTCTGTCTCCAAAAGACACACAGGCAAAAGCCTCTTGTTACCCACTCTTTTGTTCCAAGGGAATTTTTCTCCACTTTTAATTGAGAAGGTAGAGGAAAAGAGAGGGGCAAGATAGAAATAGTGATGCCCCAAAGGAAAGCCAGTGAAACATTTTTAATTGCACAGAAAAGGACAAAATGATGTTTGGAAAGAAGCCTAGAGAAACAGGACAGTTTTGAAAGCAACGTGTAACTTATTGTACATCATACAAAGTGAAGACTCATAGTTTCATTTTCAGGCCATTTTGTGTCCTGCTTTGTATGGTCCGTTGGTGTCCTTCATGCTCAAAGACAGTGTCACTATATCAGGGACCATGCACAGTGTGTCTGACTGGTTAATCAGATCAGTATAAGCTTGGAAGACTCTGCCACAGGTTGGGCTCAATCATCCATATGGACATTTGGAAAGACTTATTTTTTTGGACGGTGTTAAGTTCAGGATAAAAAAGAATATTAAAAAGGAAAAAAATGGAGAATCAGTGTTGGATAAGTTCTCCTCTTGTAGCCAGCCTGAATTTAACTAAACTGGTCTTCAGATGACAGAGCCCCCCAGCCAACTGGAGACCTTTCCAGCATGACGTCACGCTGCTTCCCATGAGGAATAAATAAATTAATAGATTATGTCGATGTTGATACAACAGTCTGTTTATTTAAGTGATTATTGTCCTTATTCAGAACAGTGGAATGGAAATTCTTGAAGCAGGAAAAAGTCATAAGTTATATTAATGTTGACAGTTTTGTTTCCACACTTTCATACACCCTTTTCATGTTTAGGGAGTCCATCAATTAAATGGATAAAGCCTTCTTGGGTTAAAAAGAAAGGTGTTATCCTTTGCACTGGCTACTCCCCTCTGTGCAGATGGAAGCCTTCCTTGTTTGCGGAGACTCGCTAGCTTTGGGACAGTCACTGTTGTGCAAATGAGCCTAGGTGAAGAGGGGAAATTATGCATCAGATGCCCTTGAAGCATCTCTCCTGCCTGCCTTGGTCTAGATTGCCTTTCTCCTGGCTATGGCTTCTCTTCTCAAGTGTGTGATCCAGTTGTGTTGACATACCCAAGCAACACAGCATTCACATCTTCATCTCTTAGATTTTGGAGGAGCCTCTCCCCAAGACTTCCATGAAATTTGTCCCTATTTTCAGCCAAGATTCTCCTTGCTGTGTCCTGTCAGATGCTCTTTACACCCTTAGGACATTTGTAGTAGACGGTTACTTGGGACCTTGGGTAATGGGGAGTCATGATGTAGAGCACTCTGCTAATCTTTCTCCTAACTCAGTCCCATGGGGCTGTTCATGGATTCGCCTTTCTCTGAACTCCTTCCAGCCTGTCTCCATCCAGCCAGCTTCTTCTTGATAGAGTTCTGCAAAGAGACATTGTCCCATTGGCATCATCTCCAGTTCCACTCTTTGCCGATGGCCTTCTCCCCTGGTCCCAGGATCTCCTTGCCATTGCTCTGTTCACCTGGTTTCTGCTCAGCAAATGATTGTTCCATGCTTTTTACTCCAACCCCTAGGTGTGCCCATGTATGTCTCTAAAAGGTGCTGCTCCTCCCGTTTATGCCCCACCTGAGTCACTCCTGGTTTGTTATACCCCACAATGGATGTCCACTTGATTGATCCCAGAGAAGAGTTTACTTCAGCTCGCCCTAGGACCAGGCCAATTGTTACAGCATGAGGGAAAAGGCAAATACATCACCTGGATAAATTGGAAAGATTTCACAGAAGTTTGGAAACAGTTGGTGCTGTAGGGGGTCTTTTTGTACCTGGTAATCATATCTCAAAGCTCCCTGTGGAAAGTCGAACATTCGAAGCAGGTCATGCTGGCCCTGAACATCACAGAGCCTGTCTCTTTGACTTCTGTGAGTTACACATGGGTGTTCATTGCTCATTTTGACCATTCATTCTTCTGCAGTTCTGAGTATTTTTGCTGATTGTACAACATAATATTTTACCTGGAAATTTGCTTTTTATTTTTTGCTAATGTGGAACTGGTAATAATGATTCTGGTTCACATGCTGCTAACATGCTTCCTCTTCCTGTAGCTGCTGTGGGTGGTAGCAAAAATGTAGGCCTTATTCTCTTCCTTTTCAAGAAAAAAGAGATTCTCAATTTTGGCGTTTGGTTTTCCTCTCCCAGACCATGAAATCGCACACGGAGACAGAAGAGAAGCAGGCGGAAAGTCGAACCATCACCCCACCTGCTGCACCCAAGCCAAAACGAGAAGAGAATCCACAGGTATTTGTCCAGAAATGAAGACCAGAGCCCTGTGAAGGGAAAGCTTACACTCCAGGCCTTTCATTGCCCTCCTTCCCTCTTGCTTGGACACAGTTGTACCCATATTCCCACGGAGAAAGCCCCTTGCCCTGTGGTGCTCCTTCTCTGAAGTTCAGTAATTGCATTCCCTGGGGAATATCCAGGAAAGCATTTGAGACTTTGGAGTCCCTTGGGCAGGATTACTGGATGCCTAATAAGTGTTCTTCATTTTGAGAGACTCATTTTGGACATCAGCTTTTCCATTTACTAGGAAAGGCGAGGCCTGAGACCACTTGCCCTTGGAGTAGATAGGCCTTCCACATATGAGCCAAAGGGTCTAGGCTTTCACCTTGACTTCTCTCCCTTGTAGCCATCAGCCCCTTGTGCTGGTTTCCCCACAGGTTAGTGAGGAGCCTGTTTGCATGATGACCCTAAAGTATATTGTTTTGTTTCTTTCTTTGGCACAGAAACTTGCCTTCATGGTATCTTTAGGGCTGGTGACGCATGACCATCTAGAAGGTAAGAAAAGGGACGGTGTTGGCTGGGTGGGGGCCTGACCCCTTGTTTCGGAAGCTTTTCTCAAGCCTAGCCCCGCTCCCTAAGCATCACAGGCATTTAGTCATTGTTGCTGTGTGAAGAAATGAATCCTGGAACAGAAAATGGCCTCAGCACAAAGCACAAACCAACAGAGCATGTTTCCTTGGGTCATTTCTGACGAGGGAGAAGTTTCTTTCCATTCTTGACTAGGAGTCCTGGTCTTGAAAGTTTGAATGTCCCCTTGCTCTGGTGGCCCATGTTACTTTCTGCCGGGCTGTAGGTGGGGGTGGGTGAGCTTGTTCTGCTGCCAGGCACCAGGCCCAGGAGCTGCCGGCTTCCAGAACCTCCTAGGCCTGCTGTAAGTGCCCATCTCCAGGTGCCCAGCCTGCCAGGGGAAAGAGGTGCTCTCCAAAGTCATCCTTTGTGTCTGACCTTCTCCCTAGAAATCCAGAGCAAGAGGCAAGAAAGAAAAAGAAGGACGACAGCCAACCCCGTGTACAGCGGAGCCGTGTTTGAGCCTGAGGTACTTCAGGCCAGAGTTTGGGTCCTGGTCCTCCCTTCAGCCACTGAAGCCTCCCTCACAGAAACAGTGCCCTCACATCTGTCTTCCAGTTGTTCCACCTCCATGGTGCCTGAATTTGAACAAACACAGGCCCTGGATAAAGGACCTGCCCAGTGTGAGGCAGGCTCTGAGCATGGACATTGCAGCCATGGGGCGTGCGGGGTAGGGGGGTGGGTGGGTCTGAGAGCCAGGTCTCTCAGCAGTAAGATCCGTTAGTGCTGAGCCTGACAGGCATGGCCTCCTATGGGCAGTCACCAAGTCCCATGTTTTCAGCTTGCTCTCATTGTGTGTGTTTAATAATAACCTAGCAACTCAGTGACATTCCCCTTCTGTGTTCCTAAAGCGTAAGAAGAGTGCAGTCACGTACCTAAACAGCACAATGCATCCTGGGACCCGGAAGAGAGGTGAGTGTCATTCAGTATTGCTCCCTTGCTAATGCCCTGCTGTCTGTTTGTGCCCTGTGTCCACCCTGCCTTAGGGGATTTCTTATGAAGGCTGTAGATGTTTAACCAAAAGATGCAGGGGATGGCTTCAGTGCCGCCTTTCTGCCCGAAGTGTACCAAACCATTCACTAAGTGCACAGAGTGCTGAGCACCCTCTTGGCATCACCTGGCAGAGCAGAGCAGTGCCTACTCTTGCTGGGGGGCTCTTCTTACTATCAGGTCCTGCTGCTGCCAGGAGACAGAGTAGGATGCTAAACTTGTTGTGCTTCAGACTTTCTAGGAAGGGCAAGTAAGTCGTATAGAATCCCCCATGTTTGCAAGGAAAGGTTATCCAGATACCCCTCAGAAACCGGGAAGTCCCAGTGATCCCAACTTGTTCATTTCAGACTCGGTCTTGACGTTCTGTGCTGCTCTCAGAGACAGAGCTCTCCTGATGAGAGCAAAATGAGTTCTCTGCACTGGTCTGAATGGGCTAATATGTGATCGGTCCTTTAAAAAGGTTCCCAGTGGTTCTTGGATACCTGTGAGACATTCCAGGGTGCCTTTCTCCATGTGATGTAGTATCCCTGAATCCTAGTACAAGGAGACTAGGAGCACACTTAATGCTGTCAGAGGTCATGTCAGTGCCTGGAGAGGTGATCTAGTGTGTTACTATGCCTTGAGTCAGGGTTCCACCAAAGCCACACATGCAGAGATGACTCCTGTTTTCAGAGATCTAGAAAAAAAGCAAAAGACCTACCTTCCCTCAAGTGGTAGCAGACTCTAATATGAATAAATACTAACTCAGGAAATTCTTCCCAGTGTCTAAACTAAGCCCCTTAGAGGGCTAGAAGGTGAATGGAGGACTGACAGGGAGGAGCTAGTGGGAGAGAATGGGCTTGGGGGAGGGAAGAGACCCCTCTGTCTTAGCGTTGGTAAGAGAGGGGAGCAAAGAGGACAGTAATCAGTTGTGCAGCCTAGATTGGGCCAAGAGTGTCCCATGGACTAGAATTCTATAGGAGAAGTCAGCCCACATCTGGGGCTCCCATGAGAAAGAAAAGGGAGAGATGTGTAAAGAAACCAATGTGTCTGTACAGGGAACTCATCAGGAAACAGAAAGACATGTGCAGGCAGTGGAAGCAGAGATAGGTAATGGAGGATAAGCACCAAAGTGTGGCAAGGTCCAGGAAGGACTGAGGCCAGGGAAGAAAAGGGATAGGACCTCCCAGATGACTGAAGGAAGGTAGAGCTGTCCTCCCAGCCACGGACAGCCATCCTGGGCCTGGAAACAAGAGGGGAAAGAGCTAAGTGGCACCTACATGACCATGTCACCTGGACCCAGACGTCTCAAGGTGCTCAAAATCTGGTCAATACAATTGCTAAGTCTGGCTCAGAAACGTCATGAAGAACCAGGGAGGTGCTGTAGCACATGAGAACAAGTTGTTTTTCAGAAAAAAGGAGAGACCAATGCGTGGGTCTGGTCTTGTTCTTGGCAAAATCTAGAATATAAAATTAAAGGGAAAGAGGGCGAGTGATCCCGTAGAGCCACCACGACCAGATCAAGAACAAGTCTTTTTTTCCCCTTTTATGACAGATTTATTAAACTGGTCCAAAGTACCAGGATTCAAGACCTTCTTCTGACCACAATGGCTTGTGATCCCTGGGCAGTTCCCTTAATCTCTCAGTCCTTATGACAACTCTCTGAGACTAGACTTGGCTTACCTGGGAGTCCCTTGCACCTTGGAAGTCACAGGTCCAGTTCCCTTCCTTCTGTTAATGTATAGGATCAGGGAATGCTGTAGATGAGCCGTGACTCAGGGCTTAGCGAAGCCTTTGACGCAGGCTCTCACTGGCTTTGGAAGCAGGAGGAAAGAGTGGGCTTGGTGGTGGTCCTGTTGGACAGTTTCCAGACTGACTGAATAGCTAGAACCAAAGAATGATCACGAAAGGTGTCATTTTAGCTTGGAAAGAGGGCTCCAGTGGAGTACCCCAAGGATCTGTGTTTGGCCCCGGGCTGGGTTTCTTGTCAGTGGCATCAGATTTGTGAATGGCATGAAACTAGACATGTTAGATGTTGGAGCAGGACCCAAAAGTCTCTCCCTGTCAGCCATGGGAAGGAATAGGGCTAAACTTAACGCTAGGGACTTGGGTTTAGAAATCAGAACAGGCTGGGCCCTCAGGACCAGGTTCGCTCCAGCAGCCTCCAGGCCGCATTCCCCTGGTTTGGGGCACTTCTGTCCAGCCTCTGGTCCTCCTTATCCTTTTCCTTCGTGTGTGCTGACTGCACTTCTGATCACTGGCAGCTTGGAGGCACTGAGGACGAGGGGCTGTCAGACCTGGAACTGGGTCCTGGGAGCCTCTACTCCAGAGGCTGCTGCTCCAATCAGACCCCTTAGCCAGTGACCTTGCTGAGCAGGGGGCACCTTGGGGAGCTTGGGGAGAAACCCCCTTTTCAGAATTCTGGCTCCAGCTGATCCCCATAGTTTTATGGAGAGGAGTGGTAAATGTAAAACTTGTCAATCACCCACTGAACTAGGAAAGAGGAGAAAAATTCATTGATAAGCCCAAGACATCTTTGTACCCATTAATTGGTTTACTCCTACAACAGATCTTTCCCTGGATCTGCTAAGAACTGAAAAGGGGGATTCACTTGGATGTCACTTCAGGCAGCTTCTGCCTGTTCTTAGATGCGGAATGAGCATGGTGTGGGCAAAAGAGAGAAGGAGGGAGGTCCTGGGCAGCAAGCCTGGATTAAGGGTGTGCACAGCTCCCTAGGCCACCAGATCCATGGAAGTTGGATTCAGACTCAGGGAGAACAGACACGCTCTCCCTGGTTCCTCAGCTTTGAGCTCCCCATTGGGATTATGGCGTCCATTTCCTTCCCTGAAGTGAAAGGCCCTGGCAATGAACTGGTGCCAGCTCAGGATCTTCCCTCCCTCTCGGAGGCTCTGTGCCTCTCCGCTGCGCTGCTGCTGTGGGAGTCACATCGATGTTTCTCATGACATTGAAATCTCAGCTTCTCTTCCTCTCTTGGTGACTGTTGTACTAACCTCCTGTCTGCTCCCCCACTTCCTTTTCCATGCTAGCCAATGAGGATCACTGGCCAAAGGTATGTAAGATCATCTTCCCCTCTCTCCCCTTCCCTCCTCCCCTTTTGTTCCCTTTCTCTCGGCATGTAGGTCGTCCTCCAAAATACAATGCGGTGCTGGGCTTTGGAGCCCTGACCCCAGCATCCCCCCCATGCAGTCATCCTGACTCCCCTGAAAATGAAAAGACAGAGACCACATTCACTTTCCCTGCACCTGTTCAGCCTGTGTCCCTGCCCAGCCCCACCTCCACAGACGTAAGTAATCTGGAAAACATTTTCTCTCTGAGAGCTTTAAATTGGGGGTAGCTGCTCTCAGGGGCTGCCTCCTCACTGGGCACACTTGCTTGATTTGACCCCCTTAGGGTAACATTCAATCAATCACTGAAGTTCATTCAACAGCCTCAGCTGAGCTTCTTTTGGAGCCACAGGGCTGGCCATGTCATTAAGCATCTTAAAATGAAGCCAGGATGCCCAGACCCAGAATTGGGGGGCCTAGACCCCCAGAAAAAATCAGATTTGGGTCATGGAAGTGACAGCATTAGTTTTTCCATCCTCCTCCACACTTTAATTTTGGAAACAATCATCCAGCATCAGTCTTTCGTTCTCCAGAAGTTCTTGTGTCCAGTTTCATGTGGCTAAAGGCAGCTACAGGGACTTGCCTTTGGAGTGGGTCAAACACAGTCACTAGGGAGGCCTTGCTACGGGTCACCCACTTCACATCTACCAGAGTGTAACCTGAGGCCCACGAGTGGATCACCACATGGACCAGGAGCAGGAGAGAAGCCTACTTCTAATATAAATCACAAAGTTTGTGTCCTTGGTCAAAATGCCCTCTGGTATTGGCTCTCCTCAGAGAATCCTGAGCCTGCTGAGAGGAGTCCAAGCAGAATCCTCAGGAGTGAAGAAATGAGGAATAAGCCCTGAGTGCCAAGAGTGAGCTCTGCCTCCTCCTTGGAGGGCATGGACCGCAGTGAGACCCAAGCCAAGGTCGCTGATCGGCCCAGTTGGGTCTCAAATTCCTTCTGTCCTTTGGATGAGCACTTAGTCAGATCCTGGCACAACACAGACAGTCCCATTGCTAAAGGGACTCGAAAGCTCACAGACCTCTTGGTGGGAGCCCCCCACCACATGGCAGATCCTTATTGAGAAACCACTGCTGCATTCCTGCTCATGATCCTTCTGGGGGGACGTTTTTCTTAGCGAGACTAACCGCCTAAGGCCTGCCAGGGTCTGATTGTAAACCAAAAGCTTTTCTCTGACTCCACTTTGTTGTTTTTAGGCCACTAGACCTGGTGCTCAGAGTCCCCTTTAGGTTACATCCAATGCAATGGATTTTTTAAAAAGATAAATTGGCCTCTACCTTACATATCCTCCAATAGTGAAAATCCCCAGATGTAGCTCTGCATATCTGCTACTGGGATACATGAGCCCCAGCAACATTCATCACAAAACAACAATGGACAGGCAAGGTGTTCCTAGGGATCAGTAACCATCTAGAGGAATGTGGGCCCCACCTGTGCCATCACCATCCCTGGCTTTTAGAAGAGAAGGACCTTGGGCAGAGGGCTGGGGTGCGTGGGCATGGGTGTGTGTGTGTGTATGTGTGTGTGTCTGTGTGTGTATGTGTGTGTCTGTGTGTGTTTGTGTATATGTCTGTGTGCGTATGTATGTCTGTGTATGTATGTCTGTGTGTATGTGTGTGTCTGTGTATGTCTGTGTGTGTCTGTGTATATGTCTGTGTGTATGTGTGTGTGTATGTGTATGTCTGTGTGTGTGTCTGTGTATATGTGTGTATGTGTGTGTCTGTGTGTATATGTGTGTCTGTGTGTATGTGTGTGTCTGTGTATGTCTGTGTGTGTATGTGTCTGTGTGTGTGTCCGTGTATGTGTGTGTCTCTGTGTGTGTGTCTCTGTGTGTGTGTCTGTGTATGTGTCTGTGTGTATGTATGTGTCTGTGTGTGTCTGTGTATGTGTCTGTGTGTGTCTGTGTGTGTCTCTGTGTGTGTCTGTCTGTGTGCGTCTGTGTGTGTGTCTGTGTGTGTGTGTGCTTTTAACAAGTGAGGAGATTACGTCGATTGGGAGCAGGCCTCCCTCCTTGCCTTCTTATTCAGAGTAGTTGTTAGCAGAGGACTTCCAGATCTGAAGCCTTTTATTCTGTACAACATGTTCTTGGCCTCCCAGGCCCTGCCTTCATGCTACAAAATGGCTTGCTGGGGACAGAATGGCTTCCTGTTGCGTGCTCCTTCCCATTGGCTCCCCAGAGGATTACGTTTCCTTATGTGTGCAGGAGGTTGAGGGGCCTTTCAAATCAACCGAGCCCACTTAGGTGTCACACATTCCCTTATTTCTTAATTAAAACTTGGGTCTCCACTTGCATCCCAAAGATATACCAAGCCGTGAGCTTGCTGGAGCCGGTGTGTCATGCATGGCCAGGGGCTGTGAGGCACACAGGATTGGCCCTCTGAAGAAGAAGAGGGCAGCCCCACCTTTGGGCAGTGGTCAGGCCAAGAGTAGCTTGGTACCCCAGCTTCGGCTGTTTTTGCAAATGGGCCAAGTATCTTGAAAACCTGCCTTTCCTTGAGGAGGACATCAGAGACCTCCCTTTCCTGTTTAGGGGTCCCATAAGCACCTGATACAGAAGCCTCAGGACTTCCCTCTGTCTCTTACCCAACCTTTTGTCCCTTATGTGGAGTCTGTAGATATAATAACCCATGGGTTGGGCAGCCTAGACACTAACAGCAATCCAGGGTCTCTGGTGGCAGCCCCCTTTGTCTTCAACTGGTCTTCAACACAGTTTTATTCAGAGGGGGCCAGAGCTGTAGCTTGCCCAGACCTGCTGAGGGGCTTTTGTTGGGTAGGTCAGCATTAGGCTGCCAATGACCCCTGGCTCAGAGGAAGGAGCACCTTCTTAAAGCTGGGCCTGGGTTCCTGTCCCCTGCTGGTGTACAGGGCCTGGCCTAGCTAGCATAAGGCCTTCAGAAATGTCTGTTGACTAACTAGCTGACCGCTGCCTGGATGGGTTTAGGCAGGTCATTTTTCCTCTCCAGACCTCAGTTTCCTCATCTGTACAAAGAAGGGGCAGGAGGAGTCCCTAAGAGGTGAAGGGATTTGGGCTGTGATCTGACACTGGTCACCAAAAATGACTTTACAGCTTGAGATTCAGGTGTTGTTTCCCCCTCACAAAACTCAAGAAAATGTTGAGGGCATCACCTTTTTAAATGTAATGTCTCATCCCTGAGGCTTCTTGGGTACACACAGTTTCTCTAAACCCTGACTTTAAAATTTGAAAAATGTTTTAGCCCCTTGCAGAACATCAAAGCCCTCAGTAGGGCATCCCAGGTGGCCCATCCACTATGCCCAGGATGGGACGAGGGGAGAGAACTAGGGAGGAAAAAGCCCTGTGTGCTCCCAGCTCCCTGCTCCCTCCCTTGGACCTCAGTGAAAGGTGATAAAGGCTCGTCACTCTGCCCATAGCAGTTGGTTGTGCTAAAGATATTGATCTGGGGTGTAAATATCAAAAATCACAATTTACTTTTCTGCCTCCTCTCTCACCCCCTCCTCTCAATTTCTTAGGGTGATATCCATGAGGATTTTTGCAGCGTTTGCAGAAAAAGTGGGCAGTTGTTAATGTGTGACACATGTTCCCGTGTGTATCACCTGGACTGTCTGGACCCTCCTCTGAAAACTATTCCCAAGGGCATGTGGATCTGTCCCAAATGTCAAGACCAGGTACTGTGGGAGGGACAGGGAGGTGAAGATGCTCTGACCCCTGCAGCGCCGGCCTAGCTGTGTGGATGAAACACACTCGCCCCTAACTTGGAACCAGCTTGCTTTTGGTGCTGATGGATGAGAGCATCCTTTTCAAAGCCATCCATTTCCATGTGAGCACACACACATGCACAGGCATACCCATGGGCACACTTGCGCATGCATACGTGCACACATGCACATGCCTGTACACACGTGCTCACTCACATGCATGAGCACACACATGCATGTTCATAGCTTATTGGAATGCTCCCTTGTGCGCTGAACTGGTGCTCTCATTCCCTCCCCCCTCACAAAGTATGCCTTTACGTCCATTGTTCCCTCACCTCTTCATGAGATGGTTGCTGAGAGTCTGGTTGGAAATGGAGGTTTCAACAGACTTCCAGCCGTTAGTGGAAAGGACACGTGCTGACCTGTCGCTGCCTTTGTCCCCTTAAACTGTCAGTATGCGCAACACTCCGTCCTGGACAGGCCTCACCCAGTGCCTGTACCTTCTGTGTCTGTTCAGCTCCTCTCATGTGCCACCCCCTCAAAGAAACACCCAGCCCATTGTGTAGGAAAAGAGGCATCAGGTCCGTCACTCAGCTCCCCTGGCACCAGCATCAGGAAATGAGCTATAAAGTGCTACCATCAGCCTTCTTCAATGGAGGCCTCTGGAGCCTGAATGAATTCTTATCACCCCCAAAGCCAGAAAAGCCCAGGAATACTTTGTTCCAGAATTCCCGGCTGGAGAAAAACTCATGTTTTTTCTTTTGACCTGGTGCCATCCTAAGTCCTTAGGTGCTTCCAGACCTTAGCAAAATGGCAGAGAGTAGCAGTCCCCAGCCTCTCATCCCATCCCTTCCTCGTGTCTCTTTAAGTGAATATTCATTGTCCAAATAGTTCACTCAGCACGGGACTGGTGCATCGGTATTCTGTTCACGTGGGCCCTGCAAAGGGCCCCTGTATTTTTGGCATTATTTAATGAATTTTTGTTGATAATCTTAATATCATCATAGTGATCCCAAGCATCCCTTCTCCTGCTTCCAGAGTGCCATCCCACAGAACAAATTTTTATGAGGAAAAAAATCAGTCCAACTGACGAATACACTGAAAAAGTCCAAAACTGTGCAGTTCACAGCACCTCCATGAAGATGAGGCCTGGGTGCCCTCAAGTCCTGCTCGGTCTCGTTTATCACCTTTACGTTCCCTTTTGATCTTATTTGTGTCATTGTACTTTCCATTGACGTCGGTTGGGATCTTTCCTGCTTCCCTGTGTCCATCCTTCTTGGCACGTCCCCAACTGATGGGCATCAAAATGTTAGAGTCTATAAGTATGGCTTCCTTGGGGGAGAGGCCGAGGCTCTGGTTCAAGGGGTATGGACATTTTAATCACTTGATTGGCCCAATTCCAAATTGCTTTTCACAATGGTTGTTCCATTTCCCAGTCCCACTGACATTCCACAGCTCCTTCAGTGTTCATTTTTGCCCTTTTTGTCGTTTTTGCCAATTTGTGAGGTGTGAAATGAAATCTTGGGCTTTGGATTTGCATCTCTCCTTATTAGTGACTGAAGCATTCTTTCATGTGGTTATTAGGACTTTGCAGTTTTTCTTTTAACAACTGACTGTTCATATCCTTTGAACACGTATCTGTTGGGGAATGGCTAGTAGGCTTTTAGAGAGAGAGATTAATCATTTATATTATTTTGGATATCAAACCCTTACCAGAGAAATTGGATACAAAGATGTTTGCCCATTTGACCACTTGCCATCTTATTCTGGGTGCATTAGTTTTGTCTCTGCAAAAGCCTTTCCATTTTAAGTAATCAAAGTTCCCTCTTTTATCTTTTGTAATTGCATCTATCCTTTCTTTGATTATGAATACATTGCCAACACTTGGCAGTGAGAGGCATGCTATCTGTTTTCTTTCCAATTTTTATAGTATTATCTTTAATATTAAAATCATATATGCATTTAGAAAGTATCGTGGAATGTGGTGTAAGGTGTTGGTCTAAGTCTAATTTCTGCCAGACTGCTTTCTAATTTTCCCAGTTTTTATCAAATGAGTTTTTTTCTAGGTAATTTATATTTTCCACTTGATCAAGCTCTGGGTTATTGAATTCTAGTGTATATTTTTATAAAGGAGAAAAAATGCTGAAAATTGAAAGAGAAAACCTAGGTAGGTTAGGCCATGGTTAAGCCTGCTTTGATTGCCATCGTCACACCAGTTTATGAGTGTCAGTAATGGGATCTCAGGGGCAGGAGAAGGTGGAGAGGAGGGTTCAGAGGGGCTCCTGCTTATAGTCTGTCCCTGTCAGAGCTCATGGGCAGCAGCCAGGCTTCTCCCTTCCTATCACCTTTGCCAAGCCTCCATTCCCAGTGGAAGGTCAGCCTTTTCCTGAGGAGAAGCCAGAGGCCTATGAAGGTCACAAACTGAGGCTCATGAGAGAGGGCTGGACTGGTCCAGAACCACTACCATTCTTCCATCAGCCTTTCTGTCTAAAGTTTCTGCCTCTTTAGGTCATTTCTGCCAGCAGCCTGCTGTGTTTTCCTATATGCGTGTCCTGTTCTCAGAGTGAAATTCTAATCGTTGGAATGTTGGTGCTATTTTCTTTCAGATGCTGAAAAAGGAGGAAGCGATTCCCTGGCCTGGGACTTTAGCAATTGTTCATTCCTATATCGCCTACAAAGCAGGTAAAGAATGTGGTGGCCTCGTTGCATCAGTGCTGGTAGGAAGCCATATTGGCTTTTAAAAGTAAATTGAACCTTTAAAATTAAAAGCCTTTAATTGAAAGAGATGATAACCTATTAACCTGGAGCCAGTTTCTGAAAACTCAGGACCATCAATTACATTCAACCGAGTAAATATCAACTGAGCGCTTACTGTACTGTTCACAAGGAGTAACATTAGGTGCTGGGGTAGGAGTTACAGTCCCTGCTATTAAAGCGATTTCAACCTACTTAGGAAAAAGAGGAAACCTGTGTACAGATCGCCAAAGGGAAACGGATACATCCAGGCATGTGCAGAAGTGAGAAATTGAGAAGGGAGCAATGACTGCTGCCAGCTAGGGAGATCAGGGCACACTTCCTGGCAGAGCTGGTACTTGTGATGGCTCTCACAGGACAGAGGTCAGAGGGGGAAGGCTATTCTGGGCACATGCCTGAACAGAAACAGCAGGATGGAAGCTGCTCCATTTTGACCAGAAATCTCTGTGTGTGAAAAGACAACTGGACAGGTCACTTGGAGTTGCCAGTGAAAGACTTTGGATCCCAAGATTAGGAGTCTGTGTGATAATTCAGTAGGTAGCAAGGAGTCACCCATGGTTCTTGAGCAAAGATGCAATTAGAAAAATTACTCTGGGGGCTCATTGTGTGAAGATGGTCTGGAGAGGAGCCTTTTATTTTCCAGTAGGTCATCCATTCTTAAACTTGGCAATCTCAGTACACTCTTAAAATTTACTGAATAATTTTGACCTTATGGAGCCACTTCGAGGATGTTGGGGAACTTCAGACCACACTTTAAGAACTATTGCTCTAGGGATGGATGAGCGGCAAATTCTAGACTTGTTTCAATGCAAATTAAAAAGAGGGGCTAGATCTGAAAGAGATTCTGTAGGTAAAATGGGCAAGATTTGGCAGCTGATGTCATCAAAGAAAACTTGGGGATTATGAGGCTGGGTGAGTAGGAGAGCCAGCTCCCATCAGCAACAGTGGCCAAGTTAGGAGATGGGAGAGATTTTGTTTCTGAAAAAATAAGTCAGAGTTCTGGTAAGCAGTGGCACCAGGGGGACTTCTCGGGGATGTCCTGCACAGCCCTGTCATTGGGATGGGGTCCTGGCTCAGACCCTCATGAGCAGCTCCCCCACCTTTGAAGCCTCCATTTCTTCTTCTGTAAAGTGAGGAAGAGAAATCCCATGTCCCAAGGTCGTGAGGGGTCGAGTGCAGGTGTCCCCTCGTAAGTGTGCTGCCCTTTCTATTACAGCAAAGGAGGAGGAGAAGCAGAAGCTGCTTAAATGGAGTTCGGATCTAAAGCAGGAACGAGAGCAGCTGGAGCAGAAGGTGAAGCAGCTCAGCACTTCCATAAGTGTAAGGAGACCTCGTTCACTTACTAATTCACCCTCTGTGGGCTCCCCTCAGCGCCCCAGGGCTCAGGCCTTCCTCAGAGCCCCAGGGCTGGGCCTCTGGCTAAGGGCCAGATCCTGGTGAGGCCATAGGGCAGAACGGTGGCTCAGCCCCTGCTCCATTCAGTCATGGGCCGCACCACATGCTTGCACAAGTCTAGACAGAACAAAAGTGAAGCATCAGACCCCAGCTGGTTAGTGAGTCAGACATGGGAAGACACCTTTAGAAGGTGATACTCCAGTTGTGTCTTAAAGGGAACAAGACAGAATATTCCAAGCATGGGGAGCCGCCAGGATAGAGGTGCAGATGTGGGTGAGAGGGTACCGAGGGTGAGGAGCCCACGGCTGCAAAGACAAGCAGTCAATCTCATCCCAGAGCTACCTGGTCAGTTCTATGCTTTGACAGCTGTGGAGGACAGATGGAAGGGGGATCGGTGATGAGTGCTGAAGTGATGCCTGAGCTGTGTGAGCAGAGCATGTGGGAGAGAACGGTGTGTGGGGTCAAGGTGACAAACCTGAGAGGCTGGAGGAGTGTGGGAGTGAGTTTAGGAGGAAACAGTAAGTCCTTTTTTGGATGTGTTGAATTTGAACTGTTTTTAAGACGTAGATTAGAAATGTCCACTAGGCCACTGATGATGTGGAACTGGAACTGGGAAGAGAGGCTGGGCCAGAGACACATCTGCCTAGATGTCAGAAGAGGTCACCACCAAGAGTGCTAGGAACAAAGAGAGCGATGGAGGACAGATGGCAGCCAGGAACAGTGAGAAGTAAGGAGCCAGACCACAAATGATGGAGGAGTGAGAGGGAAGCAGATGCCACAAGTGAACATTTTTTAGGAGTTTAACTGAGAAGAGGAGGGAGGGGTAGAGCACAATGGCTTGTTGGGATAGCTTGGCCTTGGTAGGAAAGTGAAGCTCTTGGAGGGATAGGAAGGTCTGGGGTGGTTAGTGTGAGGGAGGCATGAACGTATAGGTTGCCTGGCCATGGGCGGGACCTACCTGGTATGGTTCCCCTTGGCACCTGGGCAGGAGTGGAGGAAGCATGTGGTGGCCAGAATCCAGCTGAGCTCTGGCCAGGGACTGGCAGCCCCAGGACTGGGGGAGGGCTGGAGAAGCCGGAGTCAAGGGGCAGTAGCCAATTAAAGTCGGAGCAGGGCTAGCAGCTGAGGAAAGTGTGAAGGGACTGAAGTTTGTGGGGTTGCCATGAGCAGAGAAGGAGCTGTCATAGGAGGTTGTGATCAGATGGAGGAAGGCCAGAGGCTCTGGTCATGAAGTGAGGGTCAGGATGCAGAATGTGAGGGCCCTGGGTGTGCCAGGATGATGGAGCACATGGGCAGCCTGAAATTCTGAGGGAGTGTCCACGTTGGGGTTGGAGTCCCCTAGCGTATAGTAGTGGGGAGAGGATTCCAAGCAGGAAGAGGGACTGGGTATCAAGATACAGCAGACATCTTGATCATGTTAGATAAATATTTTTAATTGAGAGGTTGCTGAGAAATGGTGAGAGTCGGGGAGAGGCAGTGGAGAGCCAGGCATGTCCAGGCTCCACATTCCAGGACAAGTGTGGAGCAAGGGGAGGACAGTTTGAAGGAGAAATGGGACCAAGCCCTGCATAGAGCATCTGGATTCCCATTTATGGAGGGGGTTTGTTCTGTGAAGTTCGGATTTAGCCAAAGGCCCCATGTGACCTCGAGGTCACAGGTTCCCCACCCAAGCAAGAGCTACCCCTTTCTTACTGGGAATTTGTTTGCCTCATCAAGGAAAACAACCTTTGAACCAGAGATAACAGCTGAATTATGGCTGACAGATCCCCAAGATAAAGACCCTCAAAGACCTGTCCCCTCACTGAATACTGGCAGGTGGGATTGGAGAGCCAGTGATTGATGCTGGGAAAGGTGGCAGAAGGGAACTGGGGGGTGGGGGGGGCGGGCGGTGGTACCACAGTGCACAGGGCTCCAGCAATCAAGAAGACCTGAGTTCAGATCTTCCCTCACACCCTTCCTAGCTGTGTGACCCTGTGTGTGGTCAAGTCACTCCAGCTCTCTGATCCTGTTGCCCTACTTTTAAAATAAATGAATAAATAGGGATAATCGATGCCTCTACCTCAAGTGTCATTGTGAGAAACAGATAACATAATATCAGTGAAATGTTTAGCACAGTTTATAATTAATTAATAAATGCTAGTTTAAAAAAAGGAAAGAAAATGGTGATGAACATAACATTAAAGGGATGGGGAGCCGGCAGCTTGGTTATCACCCAGAACCAACGTGGCTCCTTCAAGAGTCACGGTAGGCCATTCTGTCTCCTTTGACCAAGTTACTGATTCAGGTATGAAGAGGAATCCTGCTGGCATAGTTCACCTGGACTTCAACACGACATTTAACAAAGACTCTCATGCTTCTTAAAGAGAAGAGAGCAAGATGTGACCTAGAGGATGTTGGAGTTAGGTGGATGCAGAACTGGTTAAATGACTAGATCCAAGGCGCTTTGCTGTCAGTTTGGCAGGAGGTCTCCCCAGGGCTCTTGGGGTTAGCCCTGGGCTATTTGACATTTGTGCCAGTCTCTTGGATAGAAGGCAAAGATCAGATTCCGAGAGGATGCAAAATTGGGAGGGGTGAGTGCTAACACTGAAAGAATCTGGATTAAAACAAAATCTTGGCAGGCTCAGGATGTTGGGGCTAATGTAATAAGATGAAATTTAGTAGGGTCAAATGTAAAGTCTCATATTTTGGTTCAAAAATATTAGTATTAGGGTAATTCAAGAAGCATTTCGGAAATGTAAATTTCGGAGTCATCTACTTCGAGGTGATCATTAAACTGAGGAGAGCTGATGAGGTCACCACAAGAGTAGAAGAGAAGAGAAGGTCCAGGAAGAGTGACTCTAGAATATACCCACACATCGTGGGGTGTATGGGTGAGAGAGTATTGGGAAGAAAGAGCTGCTGGTTGAGGGAGTGGTTAGCAGTATCCAGAGAAGCCAAGAACCTGGACTGAAACCTGGATTGAACAAGTCAAGGACCCCCGTAACCTTGATGAGAATTGTTTCAGTTGAATGGTAGAATGGGGAGCCAAGTGGAAGTCGAGAAATGAATGAGAAATGAAATTCGAGGCACTAAAGGTCACTTCATTGTTCTAGGAGTCTGGGCCTCTGAAGAGGCAGGATCTGGGGATGGGGGGTCTGGGCATGTTTGCAGACAGGGCATGAGCCAGTAGCTGCTCAAGATTAGGGAGCGGGGTACCTGAGGCAGTGAAGAAGCAGGTTTGTGAGGTCCAGGGACAGGGCACAGGGGCCAGGAAAGACTGACCTTTACCAAATTGGAAAAGGGGCGGCAGTGATGTTCAGGGGTTGAATGTGGATGGCATGATGGAATAAGCAGCATTTAGGTGACCTTTTGTGGTCAACAAAGCAGTTTACATACGTTATTTCATTTGAACCTCACAGCAATCCTGGGAGGAAAGGGCTGTTATTATCTGCATTTTATAAATGAGGGAATTGAAACAGGCAGAGGTTAAGAGACTTGCTCAGAGTCAAACAGCTGGTGGACATGTAAGATCATATTTGAACTCAGGTCTCCCTAACTCCAGGCCCAGTTCTATCCACTGTACCACCCAGCCACCTTGAGGTATAGAATTGGAGTCACAAGACCAAGCTGAGGGGGAGACAAGGCTGGAAAGCAGCTTGTCTCCAAAGTGTCTTGGCTGCTGCTGAGCTAAGCATGAGGTTTCGTTCCTTGGGATGTCAGGCTCCTGGCCTCAGCCCCAGCAGATAGACCGCCTTTGTCCTGCAGTGTTCAGGCCTGGGTACTTGGTGTAAAGGACTCCCATAGAGACAGGAACTGGGCCAGTTTGGCCAAAAAAGATGTAAAAGGGTTGTGATGACCATCCTCAAGTATTTATCACACAGAAAAGGGGTTCAATTTGGTCTGCCTGGCTCCAGAGGAACGAGGAGCTCTTAGTGGGAGTTGCAGAGGGCAGGTGTAAGCTTGACTAGAGCTCTCCCAGAGGGCAGAGAATGCCTCAGGGCGTGGTGGGGCATCTTCAAGCACTGGCCAGGGAGGTGACCCTCCTGGAGAGCGGCTCCTCATGGGAATGGCCTGGACTAAGTGTATCTCTTCCAACTTGGTTTGGGTCAGGGGCAGGGAGGGTGGGGGAGGAGGAGAGAGGGAGCTTTAACAGCTCCCTCCAGTTTGGGGACCCAGCCTTTAGCTGTGGGGGTGGGAATGTGTCACAGCATGCGGGGAGGAGCCTTTAGCTCATGCTGGGGAGCAAGCTGGGGGACTTTCCCCTCTTCCCCCAGCCACATATTGTGGCCCCAGCTTTCCCCTAGCAGAAGCAGAACTAGAGGCAGCCAAGGAAGCAAGGTGGTGAAGAGAGGCCCTGTGTGCTCTCCCTTGCAGAGGAGTCTGGGCCAGCCTGGGGTCTGTCTTCGCTGATTCTGATTCTGATTAACTCGAGGGACTCTCAGGGACAGTCATTCAGTCAGTAAACATGACTTGTCCAGGCACTGTGCTAAGCTCCATGTGTACCAAAAGAGCCAAAGACCGTTCCTGCCCTCAAGAGGCTTCTCTTATTAGACTCCAGGCGCACAAAGATGTCCAGACCGAGCTGTGTAGTGTATACTAGGAAAGCATTAGCAGAGGGAAGGCACTGGAACTCAGAGTGGGAGGGAAGCAGATGGTGGCTAGGACTTAAAGGAAGCCAGGTGGCAGGTCAGGCAGAGAGCATTCCAGCCAGAGAGAAGTGCCAGAGCCAATGGATGGAGGGTCGTGTGTGAAGAGCCACCTGGAGCCCAAGCTCCCTGCGGGGAAGGGGAACTCAGAAATAGGCTGAACACCGCCCCCATGCCCACTCCTCCAGCTCAGCCCCAGCCGGCTCTGCTGTAGAGCAGCCCTACAAAGCTGGCTGGCCACTCCAGGGGCCATCATACCGGCTGAAGAACTGACGTCCCCTACGAGGCATGTTGTTAGAGAAGTGGTTCTCCTCTGGTGGCTGCCCCTGGGTCCCAGCTCCACCCATTCCCCCCCAGCAGGGGCCCAAGAACCAACCACTGAGCACCCCTGTCCTCTTCCTTCTTGTACTGCAGAAATGCATGGAAATGAAGAACACCATCCTGGCGAGGCAGAAGGAGATGCACAGCTCCCTGGAGAAGGTGAAGCAGCTGATCCGCCTCATCCACGGCATCGACCTGGCCAAGCCCATGAACTCTGAGGCCGGCTTGGCGGCTGTCCCCAACGGCCCGGACTGCACGCCCCCCGCCCCCGTGGCATCCTCCACACCGGCACCTTCGCCCTCACCCAGCTGCACAGTGAACTGTAACAAGGGCGAAGAGACTAAATGAGGGGGCCCAGCCGTGGGGCCGGCAGCGGAACCCCGAAAACGCCAGAAAAGCCGAGCCGGGTGTCTTCTGGGAAGGGCAGGATTCCTTTGGTTAAAGCTTTGGCTCCAGAGAGAGAAGATGCTTGTGCCAGGTGGTGCCGGAGTTTGCCAATGATCCTCCTTATTCTGTGTGTACATGCAAAGTCTGGACCGCATCACATGAAACAGTGCCAGCTGGGGGTGCTCTGCCAGCACCGTGCCAAGTGAAATATATATTTACTCTCTCTATTCTACACCAGTGTGTGCCTGCAGCAGCCTCCACAGCCAGGAGCGGTTGGGTTGGGTCGGGCTGGGCTGGGGAGCAGAGAAGAAGAGGAGAGCAGGTTTCAGATCCTTATTTGCTGAGCAGTTGGTTTAGGTGGGAAAGAAGTCCAAAGAGCGTGTGGGCTTTCCTGTTTCTAAACTCACGACTATAAAACCAAAAACGACAACAAAAGGAAATCCAGATTTAAGCAATCGCAGTGCCCAGAAGGGGTGGGGAGGGCAGGGGAGGGTGGGGGAGGGGGTGGGCGCCAGGGCGGGAAAAGTATATCAAATAAGCAGTATTTAATATCAGTGGCAGCGGGAGAGGGGGCTGGTGCCAGGAGATGGCCACGGTCAGTGGCTTCCAGGTCTGTTTCTCCCGGAGCACCCAGCTCCCCCCTGGGCGGGGGACCCCCAGCCCCACCACCTCAGGCCCCCCCAGTCCTTCCGGAGCAGCCCCAAGCGCTTTGGTGAATGAGCTAGCCCTGGATCTGCCCCAGGGCCAGCTGCACTTTCTGAGGGGGCAGGGGGTTGAGCAGAGCATGGGGCCCCCAAAGTCAGGTGCCCGGGGCCGCCGCCGGGGGTGCTGGAGGCCAGAGGAAAAAGGCAGATGGGTGATTTTACTTGAACACAGAGCTCCATCCCTTCTCTATATTTATAAAGTGGAAAAGAGCCTGAGCAAAGCACCCCACAGCCCAGATGTGTGAAACTTAACGGAGATGTTTCTGTTTTGTTTTCTTTTTTTAAAAAATGTTTCTTTTACTTTTTTTGTAACAAAAGCTAAAAGCCGGAACGAAGCGCTGTTTTCAGGCTGCCAGCCCAGTTACGGGGTAGATGAGACCTTGCATGGTATAGATTAGCAGTCCTAGTGTCAGTGAGGTGCGGTCTTGTGGTCCTCGTGTCATCGTTTCGGGCACTGTTTTTTTATGCAAGGGCAAAATCTTTGTATCTTGGGGATAAACAACAACTTTTTTTTAAATTAAAAAAGAAAATAAAAGCTATTGAGGTCTTCCTAGTGTTACTTAAATTAAGATCAAGGTAAGAAACGTTGTAAAAAAATTTACACAAGTGCTATTTGTTTCCTAAAAACAGTGATTTCTATTAAAAAGGCGTCAGAACTGGAGAAGACTGTGTAGTTCTAATTTTTTAGCACAGCATCTGCTCCTCTCGAGGCCACTCTGCTGTGGGTGTGTTTCCAGGCAGATGAGTTAGTGCCCCCATGCCCGAGTCTGTGGTACACGATGAACTCCCCTCCTTCCCTCTCTTCTCTGAAGGGATCATCCACCTCTTTGGGACTTGGTCTTCCCCTCTTGCTCTCACTGATGATTGGAGGCGGAAGAGAACCGGTCTCCAAGGACTTCCCCCAAGGGCCCTGGAGCCAGGAGGGCTGAGCAGCCCCCTGGACAAGGGCCACTGAAAGGGTGACCACATCAAACCCAGGTGCCCTGGAAAGTCCCAGGGGGGAGGATCTACCCACCTGCCTTTTGAGAGAGTCTCCGTCCATGTGGGAGCCCAGGTAGAGAAAAGGAATGGATTCTATACCATCATCTTCCCAGACAAGTCTTGGCCAGAAGATCGTTCAGCATTGATTTCATGTAGCCTTTTTCTAATATTTGTTTCTTCCCTTCCTGAGAAACCACGGTAGTTACTTAGTGGACAGACACTTTGAGTGTCTCTCCTTGGGGCCAGGAATGGATGTCCGGGAGCTGTGTCCGCTTCATGTGCATCTGGAGAGCTTTCCCACAGTGGGCTCCATCTGGCTGCCCAGCAGAAAAGACATCCCTTCCAGCTTAAGAATTCCCCAAGGGGGAACCTGGTTGGTCATCTTTCCTCACCCTCCTGCTGCCCCATTTCCTACTCCAGGCAGCAGCTGGCCCCCCAGTCATGTCCATGAAAAACTGTTAGCCAGACTCGTTCCCTTCCACTTGCAAGGCAGTATGAAAAGGGCCCTTCAGATGAAATCCAAAGTCACCATTGAAATCCATGTCTCATCCATATTCTTATCCCTGCCCATCTACCTCAAAGCTTCAAAGGAAGGTTTAGAGGCTCAGGCTGGGGGAGAGATGGCCTTAGGGCCATCATTCAGGCTCAGTCAGTACCTGGTAGGGGTCGAGGCAAGGAGGACAGAGGGATCCAGACCCAGTTCCAGAGCTGAGATCATGGAGACCCAGGCCCTCCCTTCCCCTAGAAACAAGGAAGCTTTGGGAGAAGCCCAGGCTTGTCCCAGAAATAGTTGGCTGAAGTTCCCGAACCAGCTGTCGTCTCTGCCCCATCCCTGTAGCTAGGGCTCTTTTTGACTTGCCTGGGCTCATTGAGTGACCCATGAGTTTCTATTATAATATCTTAAAAGTAGCTGCAAAATCTGAACTCATGTCAGAAGCCTTTACTCTGAGAGAGGAGAAAGGTCTTAGGAGTGAGTGCTCTGTGAGGATAAGGCATTGAGAAGTATCAGAGGTACTGTTAGAATGGAATGGGCCAGATGGGATGGGAGCCAGATGCAGGCTAAGACGTGAAATCCCCACCCCAAACTGTCTTTTTCCTAAGTGTAAACATGGCACAAGTTAGGGTACTGTAAAAAGGATGCATTTCGCCTCTGCACTTAGGTCCTAGAATACCATTCTGGTGCAAAGACCAACGAGCATCAAGAAGCCCCTTCACAGCCTTAACTTGTGGCTTCAGGCCTTGGGGAGGCAGCCCCTCACCATCTCTGACCCGCATCTCCCTTCTTCTCATCCTCTGCCTTGTACCAACCCTCCTGCAGCCTGACCTTTCTCTTCTGCAGTTGGCCGCTGGGACAGTCCCTGAGGTCTAGGATGTCTGTCTCTTGCATCAGAAGGAAAATTGCAAGGAAGAGGGGTAAGGTAAAGAGCTGGTCGGATGAAGTGGGGTGGTGGGGGAGGGAAGCTATCCTCAGGCGCCCCGACAAGCTGGAGCAGGACTCTGGAGCTAAGGTGCCAGGCTTCAGATAAGACAGCCTCGGGGCTGTGATGTCATGTTTCCACCCAGCTGCTGCCACCTTTCGGGAGGTCCTCCTCTAATCTCACCCAGTTATTCTTATTGCCTGGAGGGCTTTCCTAGTTTGAAGCCCTCAGACTCTTCCTTCCAGTTAGCCTTGTCCCACCTTCTCCCTGTCCCCTTTCTCTTCATTCTCCAGAAGGATGGTTTGTTCTCATTGCCTTTCAAAATGTCTAGTCCTGACTCCGGCTGGGTGATCAATCAGTTATCTTCCCAAGAACATTTCTGACCTTCCTCTGGGATCATCCAGTAGTTCCCAACGAGCAGTTTGCTTCCTGTGCTGCTAGGTCACTCCCTCAGGCTCTCCCTATCTCCCCAGTTCCATTCCAGGACTTTCGTCTCTCACATAGATTTCATCACTTTTCTGCCTGTCCACAGTGCCTTGACTCCAGGCAGGCCCTCAAGCCTGCCCACTATAGAAAGGACACAGGGAAAACTGCCCTCCCCCGGGACTAAGGCAAGAAGGAATTCAGGGACTGTCTGAAAGATTTGCTTCTTATGGGATGTTTGATGGAACATGGCAGCTTAGCCCTGCCTCAACATCTGTCTATGGAGAGAGGCCAGGCCTTCAAAGTGAGCCCACACTAAATCCCTTAGTCATCAGGAATCCTTGTGAAGATGGCCCATGGGAGATTAAAAGGGACCCACAAACCGGTTGGCTTTCCTAGGTCCCCAATGTCAATACCTGAGTTGTCTGTGGTCATGTGCAAGAACTAGAGGGAATCTTTCTTCTTGCAGACAATCCACTCACCAGCTGTGATGTGAAGGGAGAGGAGGTGGTGGGACACCTCCCCATCTCCAAATCTTCACAGAGTGGATGCATACTGACAATTTTTATTTTTTGTAATCTAGAAAGGGCATGAAGTCATCTAAATAGCCTTGGTTCCCAGGGCCGTAGAATACTCCCTTATCTCATCTTGCACAGGGACCCCTCTCCCTGCAAAACATCCTAGCCACTAGTCTTAAGGGATCACGACATTGAGCTGGCTGGGACCTCTAGACCAGCCTGCCAAGCCAGCCATTTGTTCCTGAGGATGAGGAAGCCAAGGCCTGTTCTGATGAAATGACCCGCCCAGGGTGAAGAGCTTCCTCCAGTAAGGCCACCTCCAATTCCCCTTCCCCAGCCTTGTCCTCTGTACAAGAGGCTAACCTGGAGATATATGTAAAAGTCTGACTCCGGGATATAACTTGGTGTTGGCAAGTGTCTACGTCCATTCCTTGGCCCTCTCTCTGACTTCTGAGCCCTTGTGATTTCAGTCTCTATAGAACCCCCATGTAGGTTTTTAGGTTAAAAGTGTTTTGTTGGGGGTTGGGTTTTTGGGGAGGGGAGGGGGGAGGGCAGAAGGCAGCTGATAAATTTGTATTTATTTTTACACTTTACTAAATAAAACAAAATGAAGTCTGGTGTTGGCCTCACTATGTTGGGGTTTGGGGTGAGGAGAGCCAAAGATGCCCCTGCCTTCTCCCTTTCACCCTATTCTGGTCATAGGATATGTTTGCCTGCCCCCCCACCCGCAAGCCTGAAGTCTGGGCTGCTTTGCCCAATGGGCACCAGGTTGAGGGGGTGGTTGGTTGAAGGCACTGGAGAAAACTCAAGAGAGTTGAGTTAGAGTGACTGAAGAATTGGGGGGGTGGGGAGGACTTGGACAAAACCAGGATACCAGCTTTGGAGTTGGGAGGAACCCTAGGGCCCATCTGGTCTAACCCCCTCATTTTACAGATGAGGAAACTAAGGCCCAGACTTGCCCACCGTCACACACTGGGACTAAATGAAAAGCCAAGATTCAGACCCACATCCTTTGCATCCAAATACAGCCCCCTTGTCCTGGCGCCATACTACTGCCTCTGCTGGTAGCCCTTGAACAAGCTGCAAGGATGCTGGGGGGGTTATTGGTCTGCCATGGGGAGGGACTCCTATGGCAGGGGTTGGAGGTCCTCTCTAATACTCAAATTCTCTGGCTGTGTAACTGTGCCTGGGGCCTTGGTGATTCCTCTGTTCGCCCTGCCACATACAACCACACACCCACACATGCACATACATGTACACATACATACATGTATACATATATACACTCCACATATATACGTATCCACACATATGCACACAGCGTAGACATGTGTACGCATACATGTACACATATATGCATACACATGTATACGCACCTGTGCACACATGTACACACAAACATACAGTCTTTCCCTGAAGGACCCTCTGACCCCAAGAAACCAGAAGATGTGAAAAGAATGAAAAAGGTGCTTTAATTACAAAAGTCTGGTAGAGAGTGGGGAGGCCAGCCCCATCATGGCTGGTGGCGGTGAGGCTGGATGCTGTGACAGCAAGTGCTGCAGCTGTGGCCCAGCCACCCCTCCCACCTCCTCAAAAGGCAACAACTCCTCTCCTGCCCCAGCCTCAGAGCCACCCAAATCACTTTAAATAACTTAAATAGAGACCCTAGGACCCAAGGCCTCATTCCAGTGTCTGGAGTATGTAGGCAGGGATGGGAAAGCTGTGGTCTTGAGGCCACATGTGGCCCTCTAGGTCCTCAAGTGCAGCCTTTTGAACCCAAGCTTCCCAGAACAAATCCTTTTGTTTGGATTCAAAGGATGGCACTTGAGGACCTAGAGGGCCACATGTGGCCTCAAGGTCACAGCTTCTCCACCCCTTTTGAGAGACTCCACACCCCCCCAAACCCTTCCCTGACCTAGCCCAGCCCCTCCCAGAGGGGAAGGGGAACCTGAAAGGGCGCTGCCTGGAGACCCCCTCAGAGCTGTCGCTGAGCTGTGAGGTACTTGAGGGCAGCAGAGCCATAGCGGCGGGACAGGTCCTGGTGGAATTCATCCTTTAGGGCCTGGAGGCAACGGCGGTAAGTGGGATTGGATCGGAACCTGGAGATGTCAAGGCTGGGCGCATGGGGCAAGTGTATGGCAAAGGCATCAGGCAGAACCAAGAATTCGTATTCCTGTGGGAAGTGGTACAGAGGGTCATTGCTCAAGGGGTTAGTCCTTGGCCTAGCTAGCTGTGTGCCCACCCTTTGGGAAACTCATTTATAAAATAAGGGGCCATTCCAGCTTGGATATCCCAGTCTAAGGGGTCCCACCTCTGGCTTGGTGGGCTGGGTCCGAGCAGAGGGAGGGAGGGAGGACCCAGACCCAACTCTCCCACCTACCTGTGCATCCAGCTCCATTATGTGGGCCACTTTGTTCCAGCCAAAGCCCACAAACCGGGGGTCATAGCGGGGACAATCCTGGGGAACCACTACATAGGGCTCATAGTCAGCTGCCCACTCTACACGATAGGGAGCCTGGGCCTCACGCCAATGGGCATAGTCGGTGGGTTCATGCCCTCGGGGCCAAACATGGTACCTGTGATGCCCAGGAGACATATGGGTCACACTAAAGTGCCAGATGGGGTGGAAGGGGAAGGCAGGGGAGGGAAGGGGTCCCACCTGAAGGTGTAGAGAGAGCCAGCATCCAGCAGGGACAACAGCTCAGTCTTGGAGGTGGGGAAACTCAAGCGGTAATGAAGAGTCTCAAAGGCTGGCACCACCAGGGCAGCTTTTCGAGCAGCCAAATCCAATTCCTTGATGGAGGTCCTGGAGGAGGAAGGGACATGAGAGAGGGAGCATTCTCCACCCCAGGAAAGAACAGCCCTGGCAGCGTTTAGGATAGCAGCAAGGAGACAGTCAGTAGGATAAAGACTAGGGGACAAGATCTTCTGAGCAACAGGAAATCACTGGTATAAAGACAAAAGGTTGAATCCGCAAAAGGTGTTTTCTAAAAAGAGCCCAGAACTCAGAACCTAACTAGCATGTGACGAAGTTTCATCATGTAGAAAATGAGCACGGTATACCTTCAGTTGGCATTATCAAACACCGCCAATCAGAGATCTGAAACGTGCTGTAATGCTAAAGCGCTATACAAATACAGAATGTCAGTCCCAGCCTCCCTGCCTATCACCAAGACCCTCTTCCTTTCTCCTTTCCTCTTGTCTTCTAGGCCCCCCACCATGTCACCAGACTATTGGAATGATGGAATAAGGAAGAGCCAGAAGGGTCCTTCCTTAGAGCTCCTCACTGTCCCAAGAGGAGGAGTCAGGGACTGGTACCTGAGGTAGTCATACAGGGAGGAGGCCGGCAAGAAGTCAATGTCACTGAGAAAGACGTAGGGAGTGTGCGCCTGGCCCAAGGCCACGTTCCGAAGCAGGTTGACGGGGTAGAGGGGCCCTTCTCGGTACACGATGTGGTAGGCCACATCCCGCCGGGTGGCCAGCACCTCAGAGGCCTGGGCAAAGTGCAGGAACTGCTGGGCCTCAGCATCCGACAGATACAGGGCCAGGCTCATGGGGCCTGGCCAGTGGCGACAGAGGGCCTCTAACATCTGTAGTCTTGGGAGGGCCAAAGGCAGGCAGAAATCAGCCCCACGGAGATGGTGACTGCCCACCCCAGCCCATCCTCCCCTGTCTCCTCTGTCAGCCCCTCACCCTCCTAGCATCCCATACCGGTCCATGGACAGCTGGGTTACCAGGGTGACATCATGGGGATGGGGGGCAGGAGGCTCGTAGGGCAGAAAGGTGAGGTGGACACGGTGGACGGTGAGTTGCTGCCGACGGAACTCATAGCAGGCGGTATCCTCCTCCAGCTCCATCAGAGCTTGTCTTGTCTGGGAGGTGTTGGGGAGAAAGTCCTGAGCTGGAGAGGTCAGGGAGATATCTTCCCTGCCAGGCCAGAAGAAGCGGAGGGCCTTCTCACCTGGGGAGCTAGTGTCTGTCTCCATCCTCCTTCCCCTCCTCCCAGCCCCACGAGGGTACCTGTCTCCCCTGGTGACGGGGAGCCTTCCAGTGTCTCACCTAGTTAGGAGCAGGGGCTCGGGTGTCTCCTCTGGTTGGGGGGGCTTAGGTGTCTCCTCTGGTTAGGAGGGAGGCTTAGGTGTCTCCCCTGGCTGGGGGGTCTCGGGTGTCTCCTCTGGTTAGGAGGTATATGGGGGGGTTTGGGGGTCTCACCTGGGCCGGCTGGGTCTGGGGACCATTGATGCAGCCAAAGAGCTCTCTCCGCAGCAGATTCCCATCATACTCCAAGAAGGTCAGGTAGAGATTTCGGAAGAATTCGATATGCTTATTCTTTACTCCAAGTTTCTTGGGTGAGTTCCAATGAATCACCTTGAGAGAGGGAAGGAGGGAGGGAACATGAGGCCCCAGGGTCCTGCCTCCAGTCACCATCCTGGGGATGATATCCCTGGAAGGGTCCAGGGCCTCCTCCCCAGTCTTCCCCTAGACACTCACCTTGAGGTCAGATACCTCTGAGTAGCACTGCTCAGCTCGAGTGTGGTCCGAGAGCTGTACATTCCAGGAGCAGGGCAATGGGTACACAACCCAAGGGTGGTGTTTGATCACAGCATTGAAAATGTCCTGAAAGGCGGCAGGCTCCATGACACCTTCACTGATAGCCCCCCACCCCCACCCTCATCATCACCCTGGAGCCCCAGATCAGGGATCCTTCCCATCTCTACCTGGTCAGCCAGAGAGGTGGCCAGCATTGTCAGCAGCTCTCTCTCAGCCGTCAGCCTCCACATCTGCTCCCAGCCCATCTGCCTCAGTCGCTCCAGATGCAGAAGGATCACCCCTGGGGAAGGCACTTTGGCTGGGGAATTTCCAGCACCCCTGAGGTCCCCCTGTCCTTCCCATTAGGTTCAGGTTCTATGGTAGGCCCCACCTGCCCCCAGCCCCACGCAGTGGCTCACATTTCTGTCATAGTTTAAATGAGACAGGGAAGTGGTAAGACTCATGATCCCATTCTTTCATATGAGAAGACTGAGAGGCCCAGGGAGAGGGAGACCTTACCTGTGTTGAAGCCACGGCCTAAGGCAGGCCAGGGTCTGTGGTTCTTCCAGAGGTTCCCTAGATACCAGTCACTCTGGTTCTCTACCAACCCAATCACCTGCTTGTCTGGGATGAAAAGAAAGTAGGGAAAAAAATGAAGGAGGCAGAGACTATATCCCACTGCTACTGACCCCAGATTTGGAACATCCCCCTGTTCAAAGGCAGAGTGCTGGACTTCTCTGCCTCTTCCTAGTACTGGGTTCCAAGATGTCCAACATTACATGAGGGGGAAGGGCCTTGAAGAAGGCTACCCAATCAGGGGTCTTGGACAGTGGGAGGGAGTGGGGAGGGAGAGAGGGATCTCAGGCTCCCAGGCTTCTCACCTGAGAATCGGGCAAAGACAGCCCACAGGTCAGCGATGTCAGAAGCAAAAGTGATATCAGTGTCAAGGACAATGACTTGGGCCAGGTTCGGGGGCAGTGCCCGGGGAAGAGTCAGCTTCAAAAGTCCATAGATGCCTGAGTAGTGCTTATTGGGGATCCAGGCAACCTCAGGCTATAGGACAGAGGGCATGAGATGAACTGCAGTGGGTAGGCATAAGTCCACTTCTCCCTCCCCAGCCTACAGCCCAGGCTGCTGAACCTGCAAGGCACCGAAGGGCCAAACTCCTCATTTTCTGTTTGGGGAACGGAGACCCAGTGAGGGGAATCCCTGTGACAAAGCTGAGGAGGGATAGCTGGATGGATGAACTATGGAGTCTGAATGCAGATCAAAGCATACTATTTTCCCCTTTCTCATGGTTCTTCCCTTTTGTTCTGATTCTTCTTTCACAATGTGATTAATGTGGAAATTTGTTTAATATGATGGTACATCTATAATCTATATGAGACTGTTTGCCATCTTTGGGAGGGAGGGAGGGAGAAATCTGGAACTCGAAATCTTATAAAAATGAATGTTGAAAAATAAATAAAAAGGGGGGGAAAGGAGGGTGGAGGGTAGGCCCCCTCGACAAGGAGGGGAGGGCTGGAGGAGAGGGACAACTTCTGGACTGCCTCATTCTTTTCTGAGACCATCCTGAAGGAAAAGTATTTGGAATCACCTGTGGGTTCGAAGTGTTACACTACTCCATTCGACTGCAGGACCCTGGCCCAGCTCAGAATGGCCTCTTTGCCACTAGGTGACTTCCATCAAGTCAGTCCCTCAAACTCTTGGGGCTCACTTTCCCAGTCCGTCCAACAAGGTGAGGCAGGTAGGGGCAGGGAGGACTAGCTGACCTCTGAGGTCATTTTCTACTCCTAAGTCTAGGATTCCATTGGATGATGTGGCCAAGGTCACCTAGCTAGCTTAGTAGGCAAAAATCAGAATTCAAACCCAGGTACACTCAGACTAAAATCATTGCACCACGCTGCCCCCAAGAAATGTGACCGGGGCCAAGCTGGGGCAGCTGGCTGCTGGCCACAGGGCATAGGAAAGGAAAAGCCCCAGGACTCAGGAGTAGGAAGTGGGACCTCCAGCTGGGGGGAGGAGGCAGTTTCCAGAGGACAAGAACCATTTTTTGTTTCCTCTTTGTACCTCCCTGAATGGAGCAGGCCGTTCAAAATGCTGGTCAGATTGAAAGGGGGTATAGCTAATATTGGGGAGGGGAGGCTACAGGATCTGGGCTCCCTACCTTGAGCTCGTCAGCATTGTAAAAGCTGACAAAAACAGAGGGCACCATCCAAGTGTGGAAGAGAGTTTCCAGGATGTTCCGGGCCACAGCATCGGTCACCAGATGGAAGTGCAGAGGGTTCTTCCTGGAGTGAGGGTGGGAGAATTCTGGCAGAGAGGCCCTCAGGTAGCTCCTGCTCCACCCTACTTGGACTAGCCTTGGCCCCCCCAAGCCTCGGGGAGGATATCGATTTGTAACCTTACAGCATTAAGCTGCTCCATTAATGTCATTGGCAGGGGTCCCAGGACTTGGAGTGTGGGGTGGTGGGGAGGAGAAGGTACCTGTGGAAGAGGATAGACTTGACCAGAGTGACCACTTCCCGGCTGGAGTTGTGCCCAGCACACACGATAGCCACATGCAGGACCTGGAGGTTTGGGGACAGGAGAGGAGAGCTGAATCTGGATCCACAATTACGCACCTCTCCCATCTGGTCCCTCAGGCAATCTTTCCCTACTAGGCTGAGGGGGAGGGCAGGCTCAGAGGCCATCTAGTTCAAACCCCTCATTTGAAAGATGAGGAAACTGAGGCACAGAGAGGTAGTGACTTGCCAAAGGTCATACCAGATGGTAAGTTTTAGAGTTGAGATTCGGTGCTCTTGCCCCCCAAATAGGATGGGAATTCGTAGGTGGGAGGGGTCATATTTAGCAAAGAGGAGCTGGAGACCCCAGTGGCATATCTGAGACTAGTTTGAGTGACAGAGAGAAGGGGAATAGAAAAAGATTCTATCTTAGAACCACAGAATATCTCCGCTGGGAGGGTCCTTCGAGAGCCTTGCTGTTCAGGCTGGTAGTCTAGGAACTCCTCAGAAAAATGTCTTTAAATTCATAAAAGAAAATACATTGGATTACAAAAGAACCCCAAAGCCAGTTAAAATAAAGGTGTAACTTTTCCCCCCCAAGCTCCCAGTCCCCCAGAAATCTATCCATGCCCCCCCTCCAGGGTTAGAATCCCGGCCCTGGGACAGCCCCACCAGGACTGGGGTTCAGAGCAGGTAACTGATCTAATTCCAGAGAGAGCAGAAAGCCAGGGTCTCCAGGGACTCCCCAAGGTGTCTCGCGTTCGGGGGCGAGTCCGGGCAGGTGGCTTAGGGTGGGCCGCCCTCCCGACAGTCTCGAGCTCTCACCTGGCATTTCTGCACCGTGGGCTGCTGACTGCAGGCCGTCCGGCCCCGGGGCACCTGGCGCTCACCATCCGGGGCCCCCCAGCGCCGGAGCTCCTCTCGAAGCTGCCGATTCTCCTCCTCCACAGCCCGAACCTGAGCCCCCAGCCCCTCAAGGGCCCCTCCAGAGCAGGGGGAGGGCAGGAGCAGGCGGCCGTCTGCGGGGAGCAGGAAACACAGGGTCGGCGTCGGGGTCCCAGCTGGGGGCAGCCCCCCTCCCGCGGGCCCGCCGATCACTCACACGCCAGGTCCCCGCTGAGCAGGTAGAGGCCCGACAGCAGCAGCAGCAGCAGCAGCAGCAGGAGCCCGGCCCCCAGCGCCCGCAGCCGCCCCCGGCCCCGGGGCAGCATGGCCAGCTCAGGGCGGGCCAGCCCGACCGGGCGCAGCGGGCGGCATACTGGACCCTGCGGAGGGAAGGTGGCAGGGGCGATCCTGGGGCTGGGGCTGCCCGGTGCCAAGGCCGCGGCCGCGCCGTCGGGGCAGCGCCGGCCGACCCGCCCTCCCGCTCTCACCTGCGTCCCCCGCTCCCGGTCCTGCCCGCTCCCACCCGGGCCGCCCGGCTTTCTTCCTGAAAGCTCCCAGCCCGTCCGGGCAGGATCCTGCCCCGCCTCCCGCCCGCCCAGCCACCTTGACTCAAGTTTCACCTCGGCTCGGCTCAACCCGGGCCAGGGAAGGGGGAGGGAGGGCCCGCGCAGCTCCAGCTCGGGGCTCAGGAACTCCCCCCAACTCTATATGGGAAAGGTGCCGGGGGGCGGCCCGGCAGACCACCCAGGAAGCCCCCCCATTTACCAGGTCTCTCCCCGCGCCCCCGGATCCTATCTCACAGCTCACAGGCTTCAAACTGGAGGGGGGCGCGGCTGGGGAAAGGAAATCTCCCCCCTCCCCAGGCTCGCAGGCACAAAAGATCCCGTCCCAATCCCCCCTCAAACAGGCATGGGGGCGGGGCCTCTCGGGGCCTGCTGACCCCGGCCAAAGGGATCAAAGGAGAGCCTCGAGAGGCCGAGAAATGACTGGACAGGAGCGGAGTTTGCATGTGAAAGGTAGGGGGGATGGGGGTGGAGGCCACAGCCTGGAAAAGAATGTGGAATCCACTGAGCTGTGTCCCAGGCCTGCCCTGGGGGGAGGGGACTTGGGAGTAGGGACACCTGGCCAGACCTGAGGCAGGAGGCAAAGCACAGGTGGGGGGAGAAGCTTTCCCCCAGAGCTTCCCTTCTCGCCTGTTCAGGTGATAACTGTGGCTTGAGAGGAGACGGGGAGGCCCATGGGAAAAGGAAGAGACCTGCCTTGATCGGGCTCTGGAGCTCAGCCATCTGAGAGCCCTCCTCCCCCCAGTGTTCCCCACCCCATGCTCCTAAGGCCCTGGACCAGGCTCTCTCCCCTCACCTCCAAGAGGACAGATCTCAGGTCTGGGGCCTGGCACTGGATGGACCTGGAAGGCCATTAGGGCTGGGGTGCCCTTCCACAAAGTACAGTTCAAGGCTGATGGAATGAGATTATCCTGATGTGGGCAGGAGACCAGAGCTGGGGAAGTTCTCAGGTTCCTGCTTGGGTCCTGCCAGCACTCAGGTCCTAATGGACGTTCTGTCTGCCCAGGATAGTCATTCTACTCCGTTCCAGTTTCCCCCAACAGAATATGGGGCAAATATAGAACACAGAATATAAGAACAGAAGGAACTCTTACTTAGCACATAAAACAGGGAATGTCAGAGCTGGGAGGGCCTTTAGAACACAAAATATCTGAAATGAAAAGGACTTTGGACCAAAGGATGTGAGAAAGGAGGGTTGAAGTGAAAGCAACCTTAGAATACAAAAGATACATTGTTATAATATATAAGAATACAAATATTCATAACCTATGAATATTAGAATAGAAAAGATCTTAGATCCACAGAATGTCAGAGATGAAGGTGGACCCTGGAGCCAATGAGACCTGGGTTCAAATCCTGCCCCCTGCATTCACTAACTGTGACCGTGGACAAGTCATTTAATCTCTCTCGGTCTCAGTTTCTCCCTCAGAAAGTGATGCTAATGCTAGCTGTCGAATTTATGTCACCATGTGCTGTGAAGTCAAAGATAAGGCAGAAAAAGTGCCTTGTAAATCTTAAAGGGCCACATCGATATCAGTTACTTTTATTACAACAGAATGTCAGTGCCAGGAAATACCTACGAACACAACTCTCAGAGCTGGGAGAGATTTTTTTATATCATTTAGATCCCTCCTCCCCATTTTCATGGATGGGGAAACTGAGGCCCAGGGAGGCTGTGATTTGTTGAAGGGCCATGGAGCTCTGCAGTCCAGTGCTTTCCCAGCTACAATAGAGGCTCGAGGTGGCCCTCCAGGGCACAAGGGGGGAAACTGTGGAGGGATAGGGGAAGTAAGAGTGATGGGGCAGGGGCATCCTGGGCCCTGAGCTTTCCCTGTACTTCTGAAACATTCCCTTCCGCTGCTCTTCAACCTACACACCCTTGGAGGGGCTTGAGATGAGTTGGACCTGGGATTCCATCAGGGGATTTCCAGTGTGGAAACTCCCTCTGCTTCCCTAGTTTGGCAATTCCACCATAATTTACAGGTTTAAAACCACCTGGGGCACCTTGGGAATGTCCCTCCCTCCCTCCATGATTTAGGCAGGGGTGTGGCAAGCAGCACTGGAACCTGACTCCAAGGTCAGGCTTCTATATGCACTGCACCAGGACCTTTCGGCAGGAATGGACATTTTAGCCACGGGTCCTGCCCTGCCCTTCGGGGGTGCCTGGGCTCCTTTCCAAGACCCCAAGGTTCCTGACCAGAATGTGTGTGTCCCAGCATGGGCATTTCTACTCTGTGGAGACTAGGGGCCCTTCCCCTCCCTTGGCCCTTTGGAGAGCTCAGGAGGGAGCTCCTGGCACTTAGAGAGAGCCCTTTAACACACTAACTTCACACAGTTGCATGACAGTTTCTTTCACTTAGCAACTCCCCTCTCCGACATTCTCACCTGACGGAGAAACTGAGGCCCAGAGAGGAGCACTGGCCTCTCACTGAGTTGGCTGGGAGAGGTAGGGAAGGGCTTCAGCTTTAGGGAAGGAGTTCAGTGTCAGGCCAGAGGCTCAAGGCCAACCTCCCTCCCCTCCCCTCAGATTCTAACTTTTGTAGAGCACCGGTGCCAGCTTGGGGCAGGAGCCAAGAAGTCGTTGTGCCCAGGCAGGCGCCCAGCCCAGCCTGTGGCTCTCCTAGGGCACACAGCTGCTCTTTGTCTCTAGGGCACTTATCTAGCCAGGGATCAGGGAGGGAAAACCTGGAGCCCAAACTTCTGGGGCTGCCTTCCCTGGAAAGACCTGAGGCTCTCCCAGAAGCTGCCCTCCACCAGCCCACCATTAGCAGATCCAGTTCCCTCATACCCTCCTGGGGCCCGGCCCAGAGGTGGAAGGAGACAGTCCTTCCTCAGAGCTCAGGTCCTTTGATTCAAATCCCTCTCCCCCCAGGAGGTGGAGAGTTAATTCTAAGATCCTGGCTTATGGGCTACACCCCACTCTCTCCACCCCCTAAGCCTTTGGAGCACAAAGTGTGATTTTTTTTAAATATGAATGTAGACCATAGAGGTGGCTTACAATGACCTTGGAGATCCTTTTTAACTGTAAGGTTTTCAGGCTGTGAGTCTCAGGTTCTGCTCTAGCCCAGTGCCTCGTATACAGTAGGCACTTAATAAATGCTTGCTGAATTGAATTCTTGGGCTCTATGATCCCTAAGGTTCAGTCCCAGCACAATGTCTGGCCCACAGCTGGCTGGCCTTTTAATAAGTACCTGGTACACAGTAGGTGCTTAATAAATGTTTGTTGAATTCTCAGGCTCTGTGATTCCCAGATTGTGCCAAGTCGACCAACATTCATTAAGCCCTTACTGTGTGCCACACATGGTTCTCTGCACTGGAGATATAAAGGAAGGCAAAAGAAAACAACAGATCCTGACCCCAAGGAGCAGAAGTTATCATGGGAGGACAAGCTATGTATGAAGGAGCCCTTAGGGCCAAAGACGTTAGCGATCACACTGGAGGCACTTACGAAATACTTATTTCAATTGAATTCTTGGGCTCTGGAGCAATTTCTTTAACAGATATCTCTCTCTCCCTCCCCTGTCTCTGTCTCTCCCCCTCTCTCCCCTGTCTCTGTCTCTCCTCTCTGTCTCTCCTTCCTCTCCGTCTGTCTCATCTCTCTCGGTCTCCCTTCTCCCTGTCTCTCCCCTGTCTCTGTCTCTCTCCTTCTCTGTCTCTCCCCCTCTCTCCCCTGTCTCTGTCTCTCCTCTCTGTCTCTCCCTCCTCTCCCTCTATCTCATCTCTCTCGGTCTCCCTTCTCCCTGTCTCTCCCCTGTCTCTGTCTCTCTCCTTCTCTGTCTCTCCCGCTCTCTCCCCTGTCTCTGTCTCTCCCCCTCTCTCCCCTGTCTCTGTCTCTCCTCTCTGTCTCTCCTTCCTCTCCGTCTGTCTCATCTCTCTCGGTCTCCCTTCTCCCTGTCTCTCCCCGCTCTCTCCCCTGTCTCTGTCTCTCCCCCTCTCTCCCCTGTCTCTGTCTCTCCTCTCTGTCTCTCCCTCCTCTCCCTCTATCTCATCTCTCTCGGTCTCCCTTCTCCCTGTCTCTCCCCGCTCTCTCCCCTGTCTCTGTCTCTCCCCCTCTCTCCCCTGTCTCTCTCTCTCTCCTCTCTGTCTCTCCCTCCATCTCATCTCTCTCGGTCTCCCTTCTCCCTGTCTCTCCCCTGTCTCTGTTTCTCTCCTCCTCTCTCTCCCTGTCTCTCCCCCGTCTCTCTTTCCATCTCTCCCTATCTCTCTCTCCCTGCTATTTGAGGGGAGGAGGAAAATAGGCGTCTCTTTACCCGTGACCTTATTGGATCTCCAACTAGCCTTAAGCAGGTAGAGAGGGCACTTGGACCCCTGGAGGGCGGGGAAGGGGGTAGGGGTGGGGAGCCAGAGCCCCAGAGCCCAGTAATGCGTGCCCGTCAGCCCCCCGTGCCTGGCTCTGGGGCTGGTTCTGTCCCTCAGCTTGGCCCAGCCCCTGCCTCCTCTTTCCCATCAGTCATGCTCCGGAGTCACAGGGGCCTCGGGGATCCTCGGGTCCGACCCCCGGACCCCTTCGCGGCCCGGGGAAGGCAGGAGCGGAGAAGCGCCCCGTTCGGAGTAGGGCGATCTGGGCGAGTCTCTGAGTTTTATGGGGTGATGGGACCTTCCAGCGATTTCAAGGTGGGGTCAGGATCTGAACCCAGTGCTCCGGAGTCCAACCCCGGTCTCCTTCTGCGACCCCGCGTTCCAAGCCCGGGTTCTGGTGTAGACTCGGTGGGGCTCAGGACCCCCACAAAGACCGCGAAGAGGGGGGTCTCGTCGGGGCTCTTCCCTGGGCAGGGAGCCCTGCGGGGGCCGAGGATGCTCGGACCGGGGCGGGCAGGAGCCCCGCGCCCCTCCCACACCCCGTGCCTCGGTTTCCCCCGATGACACACCTTTCTTACGATGGGGGAAGGATAGGGGTCCCAGAGGAAGCCGAGAGAGAACCTCTCCTGAGCTCGAGCCCTCTCCCCGCCCGCTACTTCGGGCCAGGTCTCCCCGCAACGGAGCCGCGGAGCCCTTTAAATCCCGTCCTTCCACTCGACACTCTCGGCGTTCGATTGGCTCAGCCCACCTGTCCAGCTTCCTTCTCCCTTCTCTGGAAGCCACTGCACGGGCTGCAGCCCAAGACTTATGGATCGACGCAGGCGCAGAGCCAACTCTGCCAAAGGGCCGTGGAGCGCGGCCTGGACGGGTCCTGGTTGGACGGCCCGTAGAGCCTCTGGACCAATGAAACGGCGGGCTTGAGTGGGTGGGCCCGGGCAGGCCGTTGGCAAGGACCACCTTAAGGGGCGGGCACTCGGCCAGGCGGAAATGAGGCGGGGTCAGGGCCGGAAGCAGGAAGTGGTCTGCGGGGCGCAGGACGCCGCGGCGCCTGGTCCCCGCTGCCGGGCTCGGGCTCGCTGCGGTCCCGAGGCGCGATGGAGAAGCTGCGGCTCTTGGGCCTGCGCTACCAGGAGTACGTGACCCGCCACCCGGCCGCTACGGCCCAGCTGGAGACGGCGGTGCGGGGCCTTAGCTACCTGCTGGCAGGTACCGCTCTGACCTCTGACCCCGGAGTGGGGCATGTGGCCGCGGGACCCGCGAGCGCCCCTGCGCGGAGGCTGAGGGGCAGTCGGAGACCCCTGCACCCCTTCCCGACCGAAACAGCCCCCCCACTGAGAGAGCCCGAGACCCCCCGCTGAGAGACGGACCCTGAGGTTAAGGGGTAGAGACAGGCAGCCCCTCCCCCGAGGGGCCGACAGAGACAGGCGCCCCCAGATCCACTGATGCCCCCGGAGAGGCAGAGGCGCCCGGCCCGCTGGAGGGCCTCGTCCTCGGTGGTTCGGTCCCCTTCGACCCCTCCCCTCTCTCTTCCCCAGGCCGATTCGCCGACTCTCACGAGCTGTCAGAACTGGGTGTGTATGCGGAGCAGGCCCGGGTAGGGGGGCGCGTGTGGGGTGGGGTCATGGCCTGGGATCGGGAGGCCCCCCCGGGCGATGGGAGGCGGCGGGGCTCCGGGCGAGGAGCGGTTCCTCACTGGCCCCTGGCTCCCCAGTGTATTCCGCCTCCAACCTGCTGGTGCTGCTGAACGACGGCATCCTGCGCAAGGAGCTGCAGCGGAGCCTGCCCGTGGTAAGGGGCTGCGGTGGTGGGGGGTCGGGGGCGGGGGACAGGGGTAAGGTAAGGGGCCGCCGTGGTGGGGGTGGGGGGAGGTAAGGTGAGGGGCTGCGGTGGGGGGACCGGGGGGCGGGGCAAGGTAAGGGGCCATCGTGGTGGGGGTGGTGGGGGGGGAGGTAAGGTAAGGGGCTGCGGTGGGGGGGCGGGGGCCGGGGGGAGGGGGGCGTAAGGTAAGGGGGTGCTGTGGGGAGGGGCCGGGGGCGGGGTGGGGTAAGGTAAGGGGCCGCCGTGGTGGGGGCCGGGGGGGGGGGAGTAAGGGGCTGCAGGGGGTGGGTAAGGGGCTGTGGGGTGGGGGGGGTAAGGTGAGGGCCGGCCCCCTAGGCTCACCCACCCTCTCTGTTCTTGCAGTCGCTATCCCAGCAGAAGCTGCTCACGTGGCTGAGCGTGCTGGAGTGCGTGGAGGTGTTCATGGAGATGGGTGCTGCCAAGGTGTGGGGGGAGATGGGGCGCTGGCTCGTCATCGTGCTCATCCAGCTGGCCAAGTAAGTGGGGGGGTGGTCTGCGGGCCAGCGGGGTGTGCCCCCTGCTCCGTGCCCGGTAAGGGGCAGTGCCCCTGCCGGCTTTGTGCCTAAGCTCTGCTGGGTGGGTCCCTGGGGTTCCGTGCCCCGCCAGCTCCGTGCTTCCTCAGTGCCCACTGCTGCCCACCAAGGCTTCCTTCCCCACAGGGCTGTGCTGCGGGTCCTGCTGCTGCTGTGGTACAAGGCTGGCCTCCAGACCTCACCCCCCATCGTGCCGCTGGATCGGGAGGTGCAGCTTCCTCCCCGAGGTGAGCCTCCCAGGGTGACCTGGGCTTCTGTGGTGTGCTCTTGTCATTCGGTGGTTTGAGGCAGGTAGGTTTCTTTCCTCTAAGATGGGGAACATCCTGGGACCCCCAGTTCAAGCAGGGGGCTGTTAGAATGCAGATAGCTGCTACCGGCAGGTGCCGCCTTGGGCTCGGAGCCCTGAGATAGCCAGCTCCTGGGCCTTGCTTTGCCACAACCCCCCACCCCCTCACCTCTCCTGGCCCTTTGCCTTCTCCCCCGCAGTCATGTTGTTGGCACTTTGGACCTGAAAGCCTCAGGGTTGTGTAACAGGATTGCTGACTACAGTGGAGAGCTTTCATTTCCACAGTGTTCTTCTTACGTTGGGACCTGAGAGCCTGTAGCAGCAGAAGTTTGATAATGTTCGGTAATGATAGCGAGCATTTACAGAGCCGCTCTTCTATGCCAGGCAACTGAGGCAAACAGGTGAAGGGACTTGCCTAGATCCCATGGCGAGGAGTGTCTGAGGTTGGATTTGAACTCAGGTCTTCCTGACTCCAGAGCCACGCTCCTTCCCCTCCAGTATCACACTGCCTCTTGGTGGAAACCCAAGACAGAGTTTCCACGGACAGTGGGTCACTGCCACATCTCTTCCAAACCTTAGCAAAAGAAATTGGGTTCCCTGGCAAACAACTCGATCACTGCCCTTCCAAGTAGTTATTGCAGGCAAGGAGTGGAGTCAGGAACCTAGCTTGGAGCCCAGGTATGACCCCTGTCAGACAGGTGACCCTCTGGACAAGAAAACGAAGGCAGGCAGCTCCTCCTGTGCTGTGGCCTCCTGGGTAGAGCAGCAGCCTTGGCCCTTCTGGGACTTTCTGCCTCCCTCGGGACACAGAGAGTTCCAGAAACAAAATCCAGGCTCTCTCTCTTCCCTTCCCTCCGCTGCCCATCCTCTGCTGCTGCTAAGTGTCTTCAGAATACAGGCCAGACTGTGCCCTCGCCCTCTTCTTCTCCTGTCTTCCCCTGCTTCCCTCTTCTGCATATTTCTTGAGCCCCCAACTCAAGTCTCGGTTGGTGACTTCCCTGACCCACATCAGCTTCTTAAGACAGCTCCTATCTTTTTCCTTTCTCCTTGTGACTGGAGCGGGTTTCCTCTCACCTGAGCTGATTTCCCCAGGCTCCTTCCTGTGGCACTGTGCTTCCCCCAAACCTAGGCTGCCTGGCAGGTGCTGTCAGCCTTGTGGATGTGTAGGGTGGGGGTCATTTAGCTCCTCTCCAGAGATATCCAGTGCCTGCTGGGCATGTTTCGGGTGCCCCTGGCGTCCTTGTGGAGAGCTGGGGCTAGTCCTCAGAACATGGCAGAGTGGGCATTGTTTGGTTTTTGTCAGTTAAGGGCCTACCATATACCAAGCCTGCTCTGTACTAGGTGCCGGGGGCAGTCTGTCCTACCATCTAAGGAGGGAGACAACACAGAAGTAGCCAGGTGTAGGCTAAACCTAGACGGAGTGGATGGAAGGGAACCTGGGAGCAGAGGGCAGACAGCTGGCCACCGGGCAGAAGGGACATTGCAGTTGAGGCTGGAAGGAGCCAGAGTGAGCAGGGAGGGCCCCTCCCCCACAGCTGTGGGGTGTACATAGCTTGTACACAGGCACAGAGGGAGGATGTCAGGGTCCCATGGGAGGGTTTGTCTGGCTCCTGGAGCAGAGAAGAGAGCCCAGCAGAAGTGGGGCAGGTTGGGAAGGGCTCAGTTCTGGAGGTAATAAGGAGTTGTTTGATTATGGGGCTGGTGTGGTCCCGCTAAAGAGTCCATGGTGGTGATACCATGTGACTTCTGCTTCCAGGATATCAACCATGCCGCTTGCTTGTCCTCTTTCCCCCTCCAGGTGGTGAGCATAGCGTGGGCAGCCAGGACCAACCCTACGTGGGGAAGCGGTCCAACAGGGTGGTGCGATCCCTGCAGAGCAGTAAGCGGGGAACAGCAGAGGGGAGGGACACGTGGGCGTGGGTATTTGTTCCGAGGCATCCTGCCCCCAGGCACCCACCTGGAAGCCCTCCCTCCTTATGGGTGTGACTCTGTTCCAGCACCATCCTTGCACTCAAGGCACTGGGGAGTCCCCCAGCAGCAGGAAGGGCGGATACACCATCGAGGGGAGGAGCTGGAAGCTGGCCCAACCCCCCTGGGGCTCCAGGAGACCATTGCTGAGTCAGTGTACATAGCCCGACCCTTGCTACACTGTATCTGCTGGAAGCCAGGCTGTGGTTGGGGGAGGGGAGGCTGAGGATGGAGGGGGGCTGAAAGGGTGGGGCCACTCTGTTCTAGAGGACCTTGACCCTTTCACTGTCAGTGCTGAGTTTGGGCCTGTGGGGTCAGCGGTCATGGAAGCCTTGGCTCCTCTCTGCCATCTTGGACGTGACCAGGTAAGTGTGTGTGGCTAGAGTGGCAGCTTCCTTGGTGGTGGTGCACTGGTACAAGTCAGGGAGACCTGGATTCAAATCCGGCCTCAGATCCTTCCTCTGTCACCCTGGACAAGTCACTTCACCTGTTTGCCTCCTCTGCAGAGTGGGGAGAATGCCAGCATGCCAGAGTTGTTGTGAGCATATGCAAAGTGCTAGCACATAAAAGGTACCATAGAGACACTTGTTCCTTTCCTCTCCCCTCACGACCTCCAAAGCTGCAGCCATCCAAGGACTTGTTCTGCCACACACTCCATGAGTTGTCACGGACAGTGGAAGGCAGCCAGCTCTACGTGGGGATACCTCTCACTGTTAGGAAGGTTTGCCTTCCTTGGCTGCTAAATCTGCCTATTTTCAGCCAGGCTGGACCAGCCTCACCTCACCCTTCACATCCCCAGACCCTTCTGCAGGATTCCATGTGGGCAGGGAGGGGAGTGCCCAGGGTGGGGTGGCAGGTGGCAGCACAGGCTCATACTATCAGAATGTCCTGGGGCAAGGCCCTTTCAGAAACCCTGGGCCTCAGTTTCACCATCTTTCAGTTAAGGGGGTTCTTGGGCCAGTAGGCTTTTAAGATTCCTGTAAGATCTAGATCTATGAACAGAAGTCATAGAACCTGGGTTAAGGGGCACTTAAGATGCCCCTCAGTGTGACCAGCGGTAAGTCCTCTGCCCTCTACTGAGCCTCATTTTCCTAATCCACATAATGGAGTTCATAATGCATCATTAATTGCCTTAGGGTTGCTGGATGTCCCAGGGTCAGTGCTTTATAAACCCTTGGAGGGCTCTAGAGGATTCTGACTTGTCTGTCTCTTTCCTCCCCCAGCACCATTTGCGGGGGAGGGCAACTTGGGAGAGGGGATGAAGAGCTCAAGTGATAACTCCCCTTCTCCTTCATGTTGAACTGGGCTCTGGGCTAGGCACTAGGGACAGGGGAAAAGCAGAGTTCTGGCCGTAATGAAATGGGGAAAGGGCCACATAGGGAAGAGGGGAGAGAGACAAATACAGTGAGAGAGACCATTTGGAGACAGAGAAATTCAGACAGAGGGCAGAGACTCAGCAAGGATTTCATAAATGCCTCTGTGTGCCAAAAGCACTCATGTCCTCAAGGCATCTCCTGAGATGCACCAGTAGATTGTAAGCTTTGAGAGAGGAGGTCTTGGTCCATTTTTGGTATTTGGGACAGTGGCAGACATACAGTAGAAGCTTAATCTTTTTTTATTGGTTGAAGGAGGAGTGTTTTGCCCAATGGAGATAAGCAAAGACATATATTAACGTAGAGGGTAGCCTCCCAGTCAGTATTTCAGGCCTGACCCTGCCCTTCCATCCACAGCCTAAGTTTGCTGAGTGACAAAAAAGGGCTGACTCGGCGGGAGCGCCTGGAGCTCCGACGAAGGACCATCCTGCTGCTTTACTACCTGCTGCGCTCCCCCTTCTATGACCGTTTCTCTGAGTAAGGGATTCCTCTGGGACTGACAGGGCACTGGCTGGACGGGGGGAAGGGGGCCTGGGCGATCACCCTGATGGACCAGTGTGTATCCGCAGAGAACTGATCCGCCAGCCTAGATATTTAAAGGATTGATATCCAGGAGGAGGAAGCCAGTGCAGAGGTCATGGGGACAGTGGGGGCAGGGGCAGGATGAACCGAGGTGGCTGAGGGCTTTGGTTTTTAAGCCCAGTTGGAAAAGAGGAGGAGGGGAGGAGGAAGGGGGAGGCTTGGCGGGTGCAGAACCATGCAAAGTCAGAACTGCTCAGGTCTCATTTCGCTTGCTTTCTCTGTCAAGGAAGATGACCTTGGGTTGGAAAGGACAGGCCAAAAGAGGCTAAGCAGGGAACCGATGCCAAATATCAGTAAGGAAGTAAAAAGAGAGCCTCCAACCGCCCTGGGGGAATTGACAGCACTGCTCAGATGAACCACATCCTTCCCAGGCCGGAGGGAGAGCTCCCGGTTGTGGCAGCTGACCCTGAGGCTGTGCTACCTGAACCATCACATAGAAAGTCCATGCTGCAGGCTTGGGGATGCGTTTATTTAAAATGAAGAGAAGTGAGTCTGTCAGCTGGAGGCCAGTGATGAGCTGGATTTGACTTCCTGGCAAAATCCTAGAACCTTTAAAAGAGCCCGGGAGGGATGGATCTGCAGAATGCCATAAGCATCAGTGACTGACCTCTCATTGGGGGAGGGCTAGGCTCTTCCTGCTGTCCTGCTGCAAATCCTGGAGGGATCATCTAGGATGACATCCCATGTGACAGAGTCACTTAGAGCTGGGTTCAGAGAAGGTTGTTAATAATTGCTCAGGGTCCGTTTTTATCAATGACCCACTTGTAAAGTGTCAGGTGGCATGATGACCAAGCCTGCTGATGACTTGGAGCTAGAAACAAGCCGTAGTTCGTACACCAGATCTGGAAATATTTGTAGGTGGGCTAGGACATTGAGGAAGCAGAAAGACCAAGTCTCACACTTGGACTCCAGCCATCAATCTCACAAAGACAAAATGACTGGGCAGATAGTTTGTCTGAAAAAGATCTTGGGGCTTTAGTGGACCACAACCTCAGCATGGTCCCAGGCATCTATGAAAGCTTCCGTAATCGTGAGAGATGACAAGCCCACTGTATTCCCAGCCAATGGGAGAGTTGGTCATTTGTTGGCCTCAGTTAAAGAGAATGAGGGCCCAGAGGACAGCAGCCTGGTGGAGGACTAGGAGTCCCGGCCCAGTGGGGACCCGTTGAAGAGAAGAGAGGCCTCAGAAGACCTGAGAGGCTCATATGGAGGAGGAATTAGATTAGTTCTGCTTGGGCCAGAGGGGAGAACCAGGAGCATTGGGTAGAGAGGTTTCGGGGAAGGAGCCAACCTGGCCTCCCGGAGTGTTGTAGTGATCCTGGCAAGATGGCCCCCGAGGTCCCTTCCAGCTCTGAAATTCTATGATTCCTGCCTTTCCCTCTTCAGTGACTAAAGCAAGAAGCATTTGTCCAGCACAGGGCCAGGTTCTGTAGAGGACACGGCCCAAGGTGTATTGAGGTCCCCTGCCCCCCGGGCATTTGCGGTCTGCGTGACTGGGGATTGCACAGCGCTTTCCCCCCCTTCGTTATCCTTGTTTGTCTGAGTCTCAACTCCCTCAGTAGCAGACTGAGAGTGATGGTAGCTCTTGTGCTCCTGTGTCCCCAGCAGTGAGGAGAATCCTTTGCACATCTCAGGTTCTGTGTAAGTGTTGCCAGGGTCAGTTGTTCGTGTGGGAGGGCTTTTAGCTCAGGCCTCAGGTCATTCCAGCTGGTGCTCATAGGCTGACTGCCCTACCCCCCCAGAGGCCTTCTCTGTGCTTCTGAGGTGGGTGCTTCCAGGTCTGCACTCACACATGCCCAGGCAGTTCGGCCTCAGCTGTCTTGCTTGTGCATGTGCATTTGCACCCCAAGCACAGCACTTGGCACATAATAGTAGGTGCTTAATAAATTGCTGATTAATTACAAATTTAATAATGAAATAGTTCCTTCCCTTTAGGACCTTTCAGTTTACTGCAGGAAACAATCTATACATAGGTAGTTAAATACAAAATAGATGCAGAGGGCAACTGTATCAAGTGCTTCTCCCTAATGAGAGGAAATTGGGAAGAGCCTAGGCTAGGAGGCAACTGAACCTGGAAAGGAGCTAGAAATTCTAACGGTGGGAATGAGGAGGAGGGCATTTTGGGCAGGAGAGACCACCTGGGCAAAGGTGTGGGGATTGGAGATGGAACAGCAAGTCAGAGGAATAGCAAGTGTGTTCCAGTTTGGCCAGAGGGACAGTATTGGGGAAGTTTGAAACGATACACCAGAATCAGATTGTGAAAGATCTTAATGACCAACAGGAGAGTTTCAGTTGTATCCTAGAGGCAAGAGGGAACCATTCGAGTCCTCCTGAGCAGTAGCGACATGGGCAGACTTAGTCTTTAAGGAGAGCTGATGGCAGGTGAATGGAGGGTGTATTGCAGGGGGGAACAGAGGCCAACCAGGAGTGAAGAGGGCCTGACCCAGGGTGCAGACAAGGGGATGGCCATGAGGGATGCTGGGAAGGTTGAAGGGAGAAGATTCTACAGGTGATGGCAAGTGGGAGTGAAGGAGAGGGAAGAGTCAGGGATGACTTGGAGATTTACAGCCTACGTAACTAGACCGGAACAAGGAATCTAGGCAGAGGGCTAGCTGTTGGGGGAAAGATAATAAGCTCTGTGTTGGGCCCATTGAGTTGGATTTGCCAAAGGGAGCTACCATGTGGTTGTGTTCAGCAGATGCATGCAGAGCTGGTGCTCAGGAGAGAGACTGGGCAGCTCTGGACATCTGCACAGAGATGATCATTGAACCCCTGGGAGCTGATGAGATCACCCAGTGTGAGAGGGTGGAAAGAGAAGGTGGCCCAAGACAGGTCCTAGAACAGTGCCCACATGTAAAGACATGAGACACGTAGGAGAATGAGAACAAGGTCAGATGGACTTGGAGCCAGATAGAACCTTCAGAGTCCTTAGTCCAGTCCCCTCATTTCACAGAGGTCACATCAGTAATAAAAGCCCAGCTAGATTTGAACTCAGATCCCCAGACTTCAGGTTCAGCACTCATTCTGACAAAGCACACTGCCTCCCCTAGGTTTGTCAGGAAGGATGACTGAGAGGAGCTCTTTGGCTTTAGCAGTTAGGGCATCATGGGAAACTTTGGAAAGAACAGTTCGGGCTGCGTGGTGTTTGTTCCTGTTCTGGAAGAGGACCAGGACATCAGCAGGATGGCTCTATGACTTGCGAGTGAATTGGATTTAAGTGAGACAGGGCTGTGCAAGGCTGTCAGCCCACTCTCCTCCTGAGCCGTCCGGATCCAGTGGCCAGATAGAGATCAGGAGACTAGAGATGACCCGCAGCTGAGCATCGCTGTCAGAATCTGGACTGCAAGGGGTTAAGGAGTGGGGGGGAGGCGATGAGCATCAGTGACTTTTTCTAGTTTGGCTGTGAAGGGGAGGAGAGGAAAGAGCATGAATTGATGGTAGGATCAAATGAAAGCTTGTCGAAGATGAAGGAGCTTTGGGCGTATTAGGAGCAGCGGGAAAAAGCCAACAGATGGAAGATTAGAGATTGGGGGGAGGGGATCACTGGGCCTTCTGGCCAGGGAGTGGCCTCACTAAATTGGGAGATCTTGTCACCCGACTGACCACAGAACGACCATCCGCCAGTTCATCAGGGATGGTTGTCCCCACACCGAAACTCTCCATGGCCCTTTGGGATGCTGGAATGGATTGTGATGGACAGCGCTTCAGAGGGTAGTCGTCGTTGTTCAGTGGCACTGTGCAGAAAGTATCTGATCACAATTAACAGGCAAGTGTTTCCCAAGGGAGAAGAGGAATCTGGCAATGGATGTGGTGGGCAGTGTCCAGAGAAAGGCAGTCAGAATGGAGACGGCCCTGGGAAGATGCGTGAAGGCACTGGGACATTGAGTAGAGATAAGAAAAGGCTCCGGGGATGCCTAGCAAGGGCTGTCAGTGTAAAGAGTAAATAGATCTGTCCTGCTTGACTCCCAAGACCCACCAGGTGGAATTATCAGAGGCACAAGAAGCTGTATTTCAGGGAGCACTGCTCAGTGCTTAGAGCCACCCCTGAGTGGAATTCGCTGCCTCAGAATTACTGAGTTCGCCCTCCTCGGAGGCCTGGAGACAGAGGCTGGATGACTGCCTGTGTCTGTTGTTCTTGGAATGGTTATGGGAGCTGGTGCTTGGGGGCTTCTGAGGTCCTTTTTAGCTCTGAAATTCTGTGATTCCAAGTTTGCTTTTGCTCTGGCTCTTTGGCTACTGTGGCCATAGTAAGTATTTCTTAAACACCTGCTGTGTACCAGGTAAGAAGAGAGGTGGAGACCCTCAGTCTGGCCTGTGTCACGAGAATGGAGTGGAGCTCCAAGATGGCTCATGGGGTCACCTTCTACCGGTCACACAATGGCAGGTCTCCTCAAGTCCTCATTCAGCATTAGCCACATGGTCTAGCCTTTGCTAAAGGCCTTTGGGGTTCCTTCCCTCTGGCTTCCCAAGCCCAGCTCCCACAATACAGTGAAGAATATGGCCAGTTGGAATCTCTGCTCTGCCCCTCACTGACCTTGGGCTACCCTCGGGCTCTTGTGACATGAAGAGTGTGCCCTCCCTCATATGGTTCTTGTAGCATGGGCCCAGGTGCTTCACCCACTTGCAAGTCGTCTGGTACCCTGGGAACCTGTGTAGCTGGGATCAGAGTCCAAACCTCATGGGAGAATCTGCAATCCCATATTTCCCCCAAAGGGCAGGAGTTGGGGTGGACCTAAGAGCTGCAGGAGTATGGGGAGAGGCATAGGAGCCACAGTGGAGCAGGACTAGGCCTTGGCCTAGGGAGCTGCTGTCTTCTCCCATTGAATCTCAGCGTCCAATTCTACCAAACAGGGACAGTCCAATCTACCAGGCATGTATCGATAGCACATTGTGCAAGGGACCTTGGATTGGAGACAATGGACATTAGTGCCTGCCTTCGAAGAGCTTCTGTTGCTAGATAGAAATCTCTATGCAGAATATAAATATATAAATACATGTATACACAGGGAAAAGAATGAATGTGAAGTGATGTGGAGAAGCACCAGCTACCAAGGGGGGCCATGAGGGAAGGCCTCCTAGAGGAAGGACATGAAGGTTTCATACAGAGGAAACTTACTAATGTGGTTTTCCAATGTAATGTTACCTGTTTTATTGTGTTTGTATTGTTTTGTTAAACAGTTCCCAGTTAGATTTTAATCTGGTCACTCTTGCCTATGCAAAGACCCAGATAGGGAAAACTGAGTGCCAAATTAGGGAACAGCAGAGAAGTCGGCCAGTTTGGCTCGCAGGCTTTCCAACATCCTTTGCTTGGGCTTTTTGTCCCTTTGAAGAAAGGGGGGCTGGTGGTGCACTTGTTAATGGATATAAAAGGCAAAGTTGAAAGCTAAGGACTAGGGGGCTGAATAGAGCTCTGCAAGGAGAGAGGAAGTCGGAACCAAGGCTGTGTTGTCAGCGTCCCTCCCCAACCCCTGCAGAATCTGTCTCCTTCCTTCAGCTGGTCCTATTCTGTTCTGTTCCCCGAAGTCACTTTGTACCTTCAGAGATAGGGGCCTCCTTGATTCAAGCCTTTCCCCGCCCAGTCCCCTTCACCCTGTTTCCTTTCTGTCTTTCCATCCAGGGATAGGATCCTCTTCCTGTTGCGACTGTTGGCTGATTACATTCCTGGTGTTGGCTTGGTCACCCGTAAGTATCAGGATGAGGGGTAAGAGTGAAACAGGTGCTCTGGGCCCAGCCTAATGGCTCCCAGCCACTAGGTATTCCTACTGGACTCGGGCTGTGACAAGCTAGAGCTGAGAGGCGGGGCTTCTAGAGTCTGGACCTGCTAAAGGCCCACAGGTGGCTGTTGAGAGACCAGGAGTAGGTGGGGCCCCGTTGGCTGGAAAGTAGTTGTGGTCACAGACAAGGCCCTGGGGTAGAGATGGAATGAGCCAAGTTGGAGGGGGTAGCCATGGAGGGCAGAGGAAAGGGCTTGGAATGATGTCAGCACCCACCAGGCCTTGACCCCCCTCATTCTAACCTTCTCTCCTTTCAGGGCCACTGATGGACTACTTGCCTGCTTGGCAGAAAATTTATTTCTACAATTGGGGCTGACAGGCAGTCCAAGGCTGAGGAGAAGGGCTGCTGAAAGGTGGGGGATGTGGTGGGCATGATCTGCAGGATCAGGCAGCCCATCCCTTCAGCCCCTCAGCTCCTCTGTCCTTTAATAAAACTGGCCCCTAGTGATGCTCCAAAATGTGTCCCCTCTGTACTCCCACAGTGGAGGGAGCCCAGGGCCCCACAGAGAGCCCAACCCCCACCAGCCTTCTGGGGAGCCAGAGCCACTGACGTCACTGGGGCTCTAATGAATGGTCCCCTGTTCTACTCAGCACAGTCCCTGGGCCTGAGGTCACTGCTGCAGCCTGGGGGCCTACACTACAGTGGCACCTTTTTGAATGAATCTCCTGTGAACAAAGCTCCATCATGTGCAATCAACTTTGTTCAAAAGCCAGAAGCTTCTAATCTCTGGAAAGTAGAACTGGCCACCTTCCAACCTCAGGACCACCTACCTTTGGTCAGGGCTTCCTGTCAAAGGTAAATAAGGAGGACCTGAGTAGAGCTGGGATATGGTCAGAGGGAGACTTTGGGCCTCCAGGGTCTCCACGTCCAAGTCTTTCATCTTTCCTCCCCTCCTCCCCAATTCAAAAATAAGAAAAGGCTTCACTTTCACAATGAACACTTCTGACTGCTAATTGTTCTCAGTGGTTTGTATGAGAGTCTAGCAGGGATGCTTCCCTCACTTGCAGATGACCAAATCGGGAAGAGTGACCGACCTGTTTGCCTGTTGGAATCTAAACTCTTAAGAGCTTGGGTCAAGTCTAAGATGACCTTTAATGAAATTAAATAGAAAGTCTGACCCTTTACATTCAAAGAATATTTGAAGACTCCGTCGCACAAATAGACAGCAGCTCACATCATTTCACAGATGAGAAAACTTCCTGGGAGGTCCAGGGAGAGAAACAGCTTCCATTCTCCTAGGGAAATCACTGCTTAGGAGAAAGTTCTCCAGCTGAGCCAACAGCTCAAGAATGCCTGAGTCAAGTGCAGAGAGATGGGAGGCAGAGGGTCTTGGCCTGGAATACATACAGGTTGGGAAAGGGAGGGATAGGAAGTAGGGTTGAGAAGACAGGGCCTCCAGGCTGAAGCTTGTGTCTCTTGTTGACACTGGGGGCCACAGAAGGGTTTTGAACAGGAATGACATGACCAGACCTCTGCTTTAGAGTTTGTCTTAGAAAGGGGCAAAACTGGGATGCATGGACATTCAGTGGGGATTGTTAAAATGATCCAGGCAAGAGATGGTGAGGCTTGATCCCCTCAGCTTTGATATCTCTGTGAGTGAATATGAGGGCATCACTACAAGATATTGAGGTAAGATGGACAAGACTGTGTGTTTGTCTTTCGTTGCTGAAGAAGACCATGCCATCAGAGAAATGATGCCATGACTTACACTTGACTTTGGAGTGAGGGAGGGCTGTGCAGGTCACCAGTCTCACTTCTCCTGAGTCATCTGAATCCTGTGACCAGATACTCATCAGGATGACTGGAGGTGACCCAAAATGAGGCAGTTGGGGTTAAGTGGCTTGATCAGGGTCACGGCCAGTGAGTGTCGAATGTCCGAGGTGAGATTTGAACTCAGGTCCTCCTGATTCCTGCACGGGTGCTCTATCCATTGCACCACCTCGCTGCCCCTGGACAAGACTGAGCAGCTGATTGGATGGAGGAGAGAGAGGAGGGGAAAGTAGAAGATGCTCCCAAGGCTATAAACCTGGGTAGCTGCAGGTTAGAGCCTCCTTCGGCAGACATAGGGAAGGAGCAGAGGTGGGCTAAGAAGAGGTAATGTGTTCTGTTTGGGATGTGATTCAAGACATTTCTGGGTCATTCAGGGTGTGCACAGCAGGCAGTTGACAAGAGAAGTACTTGATTAAATTGAAAGGAGGTTGGCTTTATAGCACTGGGAAGTATTTTCCTGGAGATACTAGAACCCATGGGAGTTGCTGAAATCTTTGTGAATGAGAGTATAGAGAGAAAGCTACCCAAGACAGCCCTGGTGAACCCTACCTAAGATCAATGATGTTCAAGCCAGAGACTGAAGAGCCGTCAGATGTACAGAAGACCTAGGAAAGAGTATTGTCATAGGAACCAAGCGAGGAGAGTATCCAGGAAGACAGCAGTGGTGACTGAGAAAGTCATTTAATTTAGCCAGTGAGATCATTAATGGCATCCAGGAGTGGTTTCATTCAAGTATCTGGAGCCAGCTAGCAAAGTGTTGGGACAAGTGAGCGGGAAGGTTCTAGAGACCATTAGTAGATTCTAGGATTACTGGTCAAGGAGTTTGGCTGTGAAAGGGAAGAGTCACCAAGTATTTGTCAGGCTTAAGTGTAAGTGCTATGCTGAGTACTTGGAGATCGGTAGGGTGGGGAGGTGGCAAGGTCAAGTCCACAGTGCCCAATCCTGGGCTACTAAGAAGAGAATTGGACCTGAAAGTGTTCCTGGGCACTGAGGAAGGAGGTAGCCAACAAATAGATTGAAGGTAAGAGAGGACTGATCAGTGGGGTGAGCCCTGGAGGAGTTTGGAAAGGATAATACTGAAGGAATGATAAGAAGGGCCATTGCCACTGAGTAAGGAGGGAGCTCCTGTCAGATGGTGACTATTTTAGCAAAATAGGAGGTGAGCATATCTGCTGAGAAGAGGACGAGGGGCTTGGGAAGGAAGGAGAAAATGTGGGACAACTGCTTAGGGAAGTGACATGGTAACTTAGTCGAGTCACGTGACTAGTGTGTGTGTGTGTGTGTGTAGCAGTAAAGGCCCATTTGAGATTAGATAAGGGAATTGCTAGTTGACCTGGTCAGCCGGGTGGTGTGCCTTTTTCCAGTTATCTGGGGAGTATGTCCAGAGAAGGCAGGTGGTGGGACCAAGGAGTTGAGTATGGAGGACGTTTTAGTTGAAGTGTCAAGGTTGTGAAGAGCATGGAGATGCCCTGAGTTGAGCAGTGGGGATGCAGAGAGGGCAGGCAGGCCCTGTGCTTGAGGAGCTCAGGTGGAAAGGCCTCATGGGCTTTAGGGTGCAGAGGATCGCCTGGATCATTTCCCCTGGCAAAAGCCTATCAGTCTCTGATGCTGATAGAAAAAAATATGCCTAAGCAGAAGTAGAGGTTGTGTGTAGGAGGGGTGATGAGCAGGATCAGCAATTCAGAGTTCTAAGTACTGGGTAGAGATGGTGCGATTATGGGTGCTGGTGACTTCCGGGTATGTGGATGAAGTTGGAGGTCTTTAGATTTTAAGGGGGTTGATGAATAGACTATCTGAGGAGGACTGAAGACCAAGAGGGTAGGAGTTGAGTTGTAAGGAGAGACTGAATTAGGTGCTTACCCAGAGAAGAGAGGAAGGATATCTTGGAGGACAGAGGTCATCACAGCAAGGACTATGGGCCAAATGGCGTCAACAATGGAATGACCCTCAAAGGAGTAACTTTTTAAGGATGGCAGAGTACACTTCATTTGTTGAGGGACTCATGAGGAGGAACCAACCCTGGAAATAAGTGGCTGTGTCTTCCAGAGATGGAAAGAATATGAGGAGAAGCAGTGGAAGATACGGGAAGTGTGTTCAGGATTGGGGGGTAGGTAGAGTTCTTGTAAAATATCTTGGGGTTTTAAGGAATGACTACTTGAGCATGAGTCAACAGTGTGTGCTATCAGTCAAAATCATTAACTTGCCTGCGTGCCAAATGCTGTTTTAGGTACTGATGATAGAAACGCTAAAATGAGACCAAGAGACACCATGTACATTCATAAGTATGAGTAAAACAAAAAGGTGCCAGATCTGGGATTTCACTAGTGGGAAACCTCCCTCTGCCTCCTGTCCTGCCCTTATCTACACTTGTCTTAGAGCTGCCTAGAGCAAGGAGAGTTTTGAGTGCCTTCTTGAGGTCACAGGGCCAACTGAGGTCAAAGGCCTACTTTTGAGTTTAATGTCCCTCATTAGACCAGGCTGCCACTGAGGCTGGGTGGGCCTGGATGGGAAGAGCAAGACCTGGAAAGTTCTTTGAAGAGTGTAGTCAAATAGTGGGGGCATAAGGGGTTTCTCCTATTTTTTGGCTGGGTCCCACAGTATTAAGTATAGGAGAAATGTTCAGCTCAGGTGTGTTGCAGAAAGGCGGCAAGGTACAGCTGACCATGAAATACCTGGGTCCAAGTCCTCCATACTTCAATCCCTTCTCCATGTAGATAGATGTGAGGAACAGATTTGAGCTTTTGAGCATATCGATTTATTCATCAGTGTATGTCAAATGCACACCAGATGGGGACCAGGACTTATTAGCTTGACACTGAACCCCAAATGCAGAGACATTTTTTTGCACTAAAAAGAAAACCCGATAAAAACTGGGATATAAGATGAGGTAATCTGATTTCTCATTGGAGGAAAGATTAGAGGTTTTCCAAGTTGAGAGGGAGAGTGAACAGATATAGTTCCCTGAAATCAGAAAAAGGTGTCCCATTCCCCCAAGTGTCTGTAACAAAGGAATATGGAAACAATGATGACTAACCAGCACTAGGCCACTTTTCAGAGAAGACCTATAGATTGCTTGAGATGGACAATTATGAGAAAATTCCTGGCACCACTCTTCACATGGGACCAGGTTTCTGGTTGGGATAACCTAGGTCCTGAGTTAAGGGGCTCTAGCAGATAGAGGTGGTCCAGCTTTCAAGCCGCGCAGGGCAGGTTCAAACAATGCAACGAAGTTTTCTCCCAGTTCCCATAGTTGAAGTTTCTCTCAAGGCAGAAATTGGACTAGACCCATAATTGAATAGAAAGGAAACTGAGCCAGAGCCAGAACTGAGTCACAAGGGGGTGGGGCATTCATTTCCCACAATTCTCTCATCCAGCTTTCCCAAGGAGGGCATGTCCAACCTCTGCTTGAACTTAGCCAGTGGGAGGGAACTCACTACTCTTTTCTTTCTCAGGGCGGTTCTAGGTATGTGGAAGTCGTTTTAAAATAGCTGAATCAACATCTACCTCCCACCAGGCCTGCGATCAGGAAGACCCGAGTTCAAATCCAACCTCTGTGATCCCAGACAAGTCGCTTGCCTCCTTTCTGCCTGTTTCCTCATCTGTAAAACTCCCAGGGTGGTTGTGAGGGTCAGATGAGATCGTTGTAAAGTGCTGAGCTCAGTGCCTGGGTGTAATAAGCCCTTTGTAAACAGTAGCTAGGGCTGCACTTTCTTAGGAGTTCTCTGGGATAGGGTTGTTCTCACAGTTGGAGTGTTTTCCGTTCTGTCACTCTGAGTCCTGTACTTTTCTGAATTTCCCATACCCATTAGGTTTTGTGGCGCAGTGATTTTCCATTTATTGTGCAAACGCTGTTCACTAAAACCACATAAGATGTCAGTCAAAAACCATTTATTTCTCATGGGCCATGTGCTAGGCACTGTGCTTAAGCACGGAGGGTACAAAGAAGGACAAAAGTCCCCATTCGAGGAGCTCGCAGCCTGATGGGAAGGAAACACATTCCACATAGGGTAACTGAAATCATTAACAGGGAAGACACTAGAATTGGGGGGGATCTGCAAAGACTTCCCACAGAAGGCAGGCTTTTAGCTGAGCCTGGAAGGAAACCAGGAGGCAGACGTGAGGAGGGACAGTATTGCAAGCATGGGGAATGGCCAGTGGAAATGCCCTGAATTGGGAGATTGGGTTCAAGGAGCAGCAAGGAGGCCGGTGTCAGTGGATCCAGAATACATTGGAGGGGACTGGGAAGATTTTTGATGGGTGGAGAGGTAGGTAACGAGGGCATCGAAGGCCAAACAGGATTTGACATTTGGGGGCCACCATGGCAGCCAGGGTGACATGGTCAGACATGATCCGTTTAGGAAGAGGAGCCATTGCTGTGGTCACTTACTTGGCTAATATGAAGGACAAGCATCCTTTTTGTTTCCTGGTTTTTGCTGTTGCTGAGTGCCTTAGGCCTTTTTTCTGTGTTCCTGATACTGAGCTCCTTGGCTCAGTTTTCCAGAAAGGTTGAGCCAGTACACCACTCCCCCAACAATGCTTTTGGTGTGCCTGCCTTATCCAGTCTTTCCCTACAGCAACCAGTTTAAGATGCCCGGAGCCCTCCTGTGAATTCTATTCACGTGTAGATGTTTGAGATAAATTATCTCATGTTCTCCACACCCAACCAAATTTTCTCTTCAGATTTACCATCTCCAGTTCTGCCTCTGCCACGATACCGGTCCCGTTTCTGTTCTGGTCTCCCTCCATTGGCCAATGGCATGGCATGGCATGTGCAGACAAGTGTCTGCTGCTTTCTTCAGATAGGACAAGAACGGGTAGAGCCCTTAGAAGATTCATTTCTGACAAACCATATGTGCCTTTTCTTGGAAAAGATGCTGAAAGGGACTCAGAAAGGAAGAGCAGAAGACAGGAATCTCCTAGCAGCTTGAAAGCTTTGGGTTCACAGATTTGGAAAGATTTGGATTTGCCCAGAAACCAGAGTAGGGATTCTTAATCTTGGATGGCCAAACCCCACCCCCCCAAAAAAAAACTTTATTCCAACTGCTAGCTGAAATTTGGCGTTTTCTTTAATTACAAATTTAAAAAAAAAAAACTTTCTAAGGAGCTCATAGGTTTCACTAGACTGCTGAAGGGTCCATGTTAAGAAGACAAAGAACCCCCCAGCGGGGGATGGTAGCTGTTGAGAGGTGAATGGACCATCAGGTGACACAGTTGACATGTGACAAGACAGAGGGCGTTATAGGATTGTTCAAAGGGCTCACTCCTGCTGGGATAGAACCATCTTTTCTCCTGGACTGGTTCCCTTTGGGAAGAGAGGAGAATGTAGGGATTGGAGCTAGGTTAGAAGAAAGGTTGGCTGACTACCGACTACTCTCTGAAGATTGCTGATGAAATAGCGGTTTGGCGTCTGACTTCCTGGGAATTGGCCACCCTGGAGATTTCCAGAAAGTAGCCCCAGATAGCCTATGTGTTAGGCATAACTTCTCTCCAGTTGGCACAGGAGAGTCAGTCTGGTAGGCTTTGGAGCCCAAAGCTCTGGATCTGAATCCTGTTTAAGTGACTCAACCACTTGATTTTGCTGTGGCACTGTCCTCACATGTAAAGTGGGAACAAATCCTTGTGCTGTCCCTTTCCAGAACCACAAGTAGCAATTTTCTCACCTGGGACTAGAGTTTCAAAAAGGTCCCTTGAGGGATTCAGTGGTTAGCCTCCTAATTATTCTGGCTAGCTAGGTACTAAGTGCTTATAGTCCCAAGGATGGTAGTCCTAATTGGGGGAAAGGGGAGTCTAAAGTCTTCCATTCTCCCCAGCCCTCACAAAAGTATGACCCCAGGCATCAGGCCCTTTTCCTGAGTGTGGTAGGTGAGGCCCAGCCACAAGATGGGGGTGACGAGGGCCTGGAATCCCCCACCAAGGTACAAAGGGAGTTATAGTCATCCTTCCTTCTCAGAGAAAACCAGTGACATCATGAGGGTGATGTCTTGCCTTGGGCATTTTACATCTGTGGAGAAAGGAGCTAATTGTCCCCTAGTATCCTTATGTGACAACTCTTCTTTGGGAGGGCCTGATATTGAGGATGGAGGGGTAGCCCAGGATGCTCATAGCCAAGAAAGGGTGGGCACCTCCAATACGGGGGTACCCCGATGTAATTTGAATCCCTCCAAGCCCCACTGATCCTCCAGGTCTGGTCACTCCTTCCTCCTTGACTCCTAAATCCAATCCCACCCTCCTTTCCACAAAGGCAGGTCCTAGACCGGGATAAAACAGTGAGAGACGGCTAAAGTCCCAGCTGAGCCTGATGCTTAGTGGTGGGCAAAAAGCTCTATGCTTGTCTCAGCTCCTGTGCCTGGAATCTAGTGTGGCCACAGGGAGAAGAAATGCCTGGCTGTAGTGGAATGGGGGTAGCTGCCAGGGCAAGTACATTGCATTCAGTAGGGGCTTATTAATATTGGTACGTGGATAGTCACTACTGAAGAGGTCCTACATCTTTCATGAATGAACATGTAGCTGTTTCCTGTTGACTTTTGACTCAGGCCCTTTAAATTCTGATGCCTGGGGAAGCTCTACTTGCCTCACTCTAATTACAGCCTGATAAACTTACAGGTTTATTGGAAGGTGCTTTGCCATCTGTTAGGTAAGTACCAAAAGAAGCCTGAGCCACTGGAATGGGGCAAAGCCTTAGAACTGCTTCTCCCTTTGTGAGGTGGGTCCTATCCATGTGCATTCCATAACTCCCCTGGGAGGAGCTGGCAAATCTCAGTTCTGGAGAAACTGTTCTCACCATGTTAGGGTCCCTGTGCCCTAGGATTGGACTGGGGCTTTTCCTCCTCACCCTCATCCTGGTGGGTGAGCCTCAAAGGTAATCCTGGGGCAGGATGGGCTGTACTGTGGGCCTGCAGCAGGCTTCAACTCCAGATTTGAGTGTTCTTAGATAAGACCCAAGTAAGCTCCTGGAATCTGGTCTGAGTCAACCTCTCCTTCTGATGGACCCTTTGGCCCAGTTTCTTGATACCAGCCAGTTGAGGTTGACTTCTTGTTCTCAACTTAAAGGGCAAGACCTAAGCTTTGTAATTTGGGTGGGAGTCTGTTTCCCTGGGGGGTTTGCCTTTCCTCCATCCTGAGGCATTCCCGCATTCCCCATTCATCTTACAGGTACCAGCCCTCCTCCATTCCTGAAGAGTTAGACACGATGGAGCTCCCTAATGGCCTGGTGGATGGTAGGATCTCACACCTCTTCTGTCAGGTCTTGGAATGGGTGCTCTAGAGCGAGGTAGATGTGCCCTGGAGGGAGGAGGATACCTGATGCCAGCCTCCTCCTCATTAAGAGGCATCAGGGCATAGTGAAGGAGCATAAGAGTCTGGGGTTTGAATTCTGGCTTGACTCTTTATGACCTGGAGGGCCTTGGGCCAGATCACTTCCCTCTCGGGGCCTCATCTAGGGGGCTTCTAAACCCAACCAGCTCCCCCCAATCTCCTCCTTTCTCTCCAGATTATGGGATCCTTCCCAAGCACCCAGGACATCAAATTGTCCGCTCCCCACTCTCCAAAAACGAGAAGCGCAAGCGGGATGGGCCAGATCTATCTGAGTACTACTATGAAGCCCACCAGTGATAAAAAAGCCCTATAAAACTATCGTCTAGACTGGCTTAGGCCTTGAGCTTCCTGGGTTGGGGGTTTCCACACACACAGACAGACACACACACAGACACACAGACACACGCAGACACACACACGCGCGCGTGCGCGCACACACACACACACACACACACACACACACACACACACCGCCGCTGAGACACCAAGCAGGCCCTACAGGAAATGGCACTTTAATAATGGTTGCCGGATGGGCCAAGATGCAACTGCAGGAAAGCCCTGGGGGCCTGCAGGAGCCCTGCCCAGGCCAAAGAGGGCCCAAGCTGCCATCCTCCTGCCAACACAACAGGCCCTGGGGTGCCCATGCCACCCCAGAGCCTTGGGTGCCCTAACCCTGTTGAGGGACCTGCCTGCCAGGGAGTAGGAGAAACTTCCCCTTGTGCCATGAAGGCTACAGGTGTGTGCAGAGAGAACCCCAAGGGACCTGGGCAAGTGACTCACATGGGCTGCACCTGCTGCTACTTCTTCATTGAAAAAGTCCTCAATGGGCCAGCCCAGCAAGGCCCTGAGCACAGGATGGGTACAGAGGTCAGTGGGCACAGGTGGCACTGGCTGAGTAAAGGCAGGAACTATTAGCCAAGGCCCAGGCAGGGGAATCGGGGAGCCAGGGGAGGGCACTGGCACTCCCAGGAAGGCTGCAGGGCATGGAGGACAGAGGTGGTCTTGCCCATTGGCTCTGGGCCCATCCCTCTCCCCTGTCCCTCCCACCTTCTGAAGCAGCACCTCCTGTTCACTCATAGAGTCATCTAATCCTGTATTTTACAATAAACTGCATTTGCCCCTCCCCCAACCCCTCAGTTCACCCTCCCCCACGGTCCCCCACCCTCGGCTAATCCTCCCCTTCCCCAATCCTGCCCCAGAGGGCTTCCTGCAGAGGAGAGGTGGTGCTGACGGATGCCCTGGTCTGTGCGGGCACCTCCTGCAGTCTGGGGCAGGCAGCCCAGGGCATGTCCAGGGGAGGGGCAGGGGCAGCGCTGCTACTCCAAGTAGATGTCCTCTGTGGGGCATGTGTACTCCACAAACTGCTTGTAGAACTGCTGGAACGCTCTCCTGGGGGCAGAGGGACAGGCAGAGGCCTTGGTCAGGGGAGCCCTCCCGGGGAGGGGGCTGGGGTTAGAGGTCATGGCATTGAGGCCAAGGTGGCAGGGAAGAAGTGTGGCAGAGGGAAGGCTCACCCAACAGACTCAGCCAGAGCCTTGGTGGATTCCTCGGACACAAAGACATGGCAGGCAAACCTGTGGTCGGCGGGATGTTTAGTGATGAACCCGAAGTACCTGCAAGATGCAGAAGGCAGTGAGTCGAGTGGAGCTGGGCCCTCCCTCGTCTACTCCAAGGCCTTCCCTGGCCCTACTCACTTGTTGTTCTTTGGGTGGTATCCACAGAAAGAGATGTTCTTCAGTTGGAAAAAGTGACTACATTTATTCCCCTGCAGGAGAAAGGAGCAGTTGGGGATGGTGCTTATACAGAGCTCCAGCTCCAAAGGAGAGAGCAGTTGGATGGGAAAATGGAGTAGGGGCTCCCAGTGGGGACAGAGGGCTGGGCACACCCCAACTGGGCTCCTCAAGGGCATCTCGCTGGCCCAGTCCCTCCTCCCCTCCCCTCTCCTCTCTGAGGCTTAGGTTATGGGGTTTAGAGGGAGGAGAGACTCGAAGTGAGGAGAGCCGAGGCTCAGCCTTCCCGGAGACATGCAAGGACGCCCAAGGACACTCGGGGGAAGGCGCAGAGTTGAGGTTCAAGCCTAGGTCCCATCAGGCCAGGTCCAACCCTCTTCCCCGCATCTCTCCTATGGCCAGTTGACCCGGCACCACAGAAAAGTCCAGTGAGATAACAGGAATGTGTGGTCATGTGACTCCTCCCCTAACGCTTCATATCCACCCTTCCTCCCAACACCCCAGTGACGTGAGGTGAAGCAGAACTAAACTGTCCATTTTGTAGATGAAGGGACTGAGGCCCAGGCTGGGTCTCTGGGGGCCAAAGGGGGAGCAGGTTCTCGGAGAACCCTGGAGAAAGGGCAGGCAGTCAGTCCATGCCACCCCTCGATCCAAGGAGGTAATACTGGAAATGGATTTTGTCCTGTACCGTAAGTGCTAGCTGAAAAGCCCTTAGAAAGGTAAGCAAGGCTACCCATGTCCTAGGAATTCGGCACTAGCCAGGATTATTAATGGAGGATAAGAGACTCCAGGGCTTGAGTGCGGTTAAGTGATTGGGGGGCCCTGGGGACACCTTGTGGAAGGTCTCGAAAAAGGGGGACTGCCAGGGTGGAGCACCAGTCACCTTGTGCTCCTGGGAGTCGTCCGCCTTGACCACAATCTTTACTCCCCGAACGTTGATCTCAAGGACACAGCTGGAGGGCGGGTTAAAGTGCACCGTGAGCCGGCGGGTGGTGGCAATCTGCAGGGCAGGTGCCAGGTGAGAGGAACCCAAGGCAGGTCCCTCTCCTCTTCACCCTTCTGCTCGGGGCCCTGGGCTCTACTCCCCTGGCTCCTGAGAAACTGTTTCCCTTTCCCACCCATTTAGGGGCCAGGGGTTAGAGAGGGCAGTGAAGATGGAGATGACTACTCCAGAGGGGTATAAAGGGGGCAGCCGCTGGGGAGAGAGCAGGGGTCTGGGACTGGTCAGCAGTCACTGGGAGGGGAGGACTGGACCAGGAAGAAGCCAGGGTGACGCTGGGCAGCGGAGGCCAAGTGAGAAGTGGGCACTGAGGAGCAGCCCGGCACCTTTTGCATAGCAGCGCAGAGAACATCGTTGCCCTTGTGATATGGAACCTGGACAGAACCCAGGAACTTCACCCGGAACTGGTCCACCCAGTCACTGTTTTTGGCTAGGTCTGGAAGGCAAGAGCAGAGTGAGGGAGAGGGGAGCATTTGGGGCCAGCAGAGCTGAGGGTGTACAGTCAAACAGTGCTGCGGATGGCCATAAGAGCCAGCAGGACTGACCAACCCTCCCAGAAAGAGGGGTGCCCAGATTTCATTGAGACCAGTTCTCTCCTTTTAGCTGGGGGAAACTGAGGCACAGGTAGGCCAAGTGTCTTGCCCAAGGTTACACAGCAAACTGGTGACAATTTGGGCAGGAACGACAAGCTCAGGCCAGGATGACTCGGTTCATGTAAAACTGATCTCCAATCAATCAGCATTAAACACCAATAACGTTCTATTGAACCGTTGTCTGCAGGCGCTAATGGGGCCGTAACCAGCACGGATCAGTGAGGTCCGGGCCCCTCCCGGTGCCAGGCAGCCTCTCCCAGGGAGGCGGGCCGCTACCTGTCATGGTCTCGGGCTCCTTGGTGACCTCGATGGCGTAGTAGGCGGGGAAGGCTCCGCGAGCGCCGGTGCGCATGTTATAGGCTTCGTACCAGTAATCGTCGGCCTGCAGCTCCACCAGGAGCGGGTCGTCCACCTCCAGCTCGAGCTCGTCCTCATGCCGGGGCACAAACCTGCCCCAAAGCAGGAGTCTCAAAGGCCTAGCTCGCGGGGCCCCGGGGCGCCCCAGACTAGCCCCCACTCGCTCCCTCCCCTCGGCTCTCACCTGAACACGGCCCGGTGCGTCTGCTCCTGTTCCTCCCCGTTGATGGTGCAGGAGAACAGCCCGAAAGACTCGGCGCCTGGAAGGGAGGGTTTGTCGGTCCGGAGAGGAAGGGTCGCCATGCGCCCGGGCGCCCCGGGCCCAACGCCCTTAAGGCCCACCCCCGCCTTCCCCCCACTCACTGGAGGAGCGAGAGCGGCCGCTCATAAAAACGTTGAGGAATTTCTTGGAGAAGTGGACGTCGGGCCCGTCGGGCGAGGAGTCCTCGGAGAGGCAGACGGCCGGCCTGGGCCGCGCCGCCTCCTCGTACTCCTCCCCGATGGCGGACTCGTAGGGGGACGAGACGCAGTTGTCGTAGACCGTGGCCGAGTCGCTTTCGTCGCTGTAGCCGGAGTAGCATTGCCCAAGGCTCACCAGCTCCAGCTGGGCGTGCTCGTCCACCACCAGAGTGTATTTGACCGAGTCATACGACAGGGCGCTGGTGTCCGAGCTCAGCGAGGCCCGGGGCAGCTCCGCCCGGCTGTCGTGCCAGTCCCCTCCGGGGGGTTCGCTCCTCTCGGGGGACGACAGGCAGTCAAAGCCCTCATCCTCCTCGCTGATGGAGGGGTGGGGCCGGCCGGGGGCTGGCGGATAACCAGTGGGGTCGGGGTCAGAGCTGACTGACATGCGACTCTCGGCTGGGGGGAGGAAGGCTGGGGTGGCCTCTGGGGGGTCGGGGGGCCGCTGCACTGGGGTCAAGTAGATTTCTTCAGTGGCCTCTAGCCGCACATCTGTCTGGTAGTGAATGCGATCACGGTGCGGGTGAGCCCGGCCTCCAGGGGCAGCTGGGGCCTTGTCAGAGCCCCGGGAGGCTGGGGGACCGCCACCGGGAGGGGCCATCTGAGTGGCAGTGCTTCTGCGGCATGGGCTGTCGGTGGAGGTACCACGGTCCTTGGTGGGTGCGGGACTGTCCTGGGGCGGCAGCTCATCACTCAAGCAGACATGTTCATGAGGAGAGGTCTGCTCGCCTAGAAAGAAATGTGGGTGTCAGTATCCGGGTAGGATAATTCTCCACCGCCCCTGGGGGGGGCGGGGAATGTGAGGAATCCTGACAGCTCCCAGATGCCACCTTAGGGTGTGGTCTGTTGCCCTCCCCAGGGACTCTGTAATGGCTCCCAGGAGGCATCTCGACCCCTGGGATCTGAGCCAAAGTGTTACTTGGCATGATGCCCACGATGAGCTCCAGGACCAGGCAGCTGACATAGGCATCGGCTGACCTCAGCCCCCGGCTGCCCGCCCAGCCTAGGGAGGGGGGTGGGAACACATTTTGGGGGCCCTGATCCCCAGACCTCAAGAACAAGTCACAGGAAGGCCCACCCCAAAGCAGGGGGAAGGGTCAGGGCCCTGTTCACCTGTCTTCAGCGGAGAAGAGGACAGGGACACCCGCTCTTGCCAGCTGTGCTTTTTGCCCAGGGAGTTGTTATTCAGAGTGTCCTGTGCACGGGAACAAAGCACCCTTGTGGCTGGAGCTGCTGACAGTGCCCGGCACAGGGAGGCCCTGGCCCTACCCGCCTACCCACCCTCTTGATGAGGGTGCCACCCGCCCCAATCTCCCACTTCACCCTCAACTCAGTCCCCAGGCAGCTGTGGGATGCCTGGACCCAGCCACTCAGCATCCCTCCTGAGTTCCCTGAGAATGGACAGGGGGGATTGGAATGCTGGCATGGGCTCCATTAGGGTCCTAGTTTGGGCTGACTGCTGGAGAAAGGGTCTCCTGCATCTCAAGGTTGGAGGGGGAAGGCAATAGACGACTCATCGAGGTGACTCATCCACAGTTCGACCCCCTCTCCTTCATCCTTCAGGGCCCTTCATCCCCTCCCCCCACCTCCCTTATCCACCATGTTCTCCCCAAGGTCCCTTCCAGCTCTCTAAGCCTCCTCCTCCCCCTAGAATTTCTTGCCACAGCAAAGCATGAAAGGAACGGTGGAAGAGGCTTTTTAACCGTCAGCTGTTCGCCTTCCCCAATCTCCTGTACTGCCTATGCTCTCCCAGGCCCTTGGCCCTCTTTTCCACTCCCATCTACATTCCAGGGCTCCTCTCGTTTGCCCAGAATAAACACTTAAGGCCCCTTTTCCTCAGTCCCCATCCTAGCAGCCCACAGAGTCATTCTCATTTACCATCAGAGCCTAGGAAAGGAACCCCCAGACCCCAGCCCATTCCCTTCATTACCAACATCGTCCTCTCTCCCCAATTTCCCAAACCTGCCTTCTCTGGCACTAAGACAAGAGGATTGCCCATCCTTCCCCTCCGCAATCTCCAGCCACTCTCCTCAGACATACAACCCTTGCCCATCCAGACTTCCTTAGCATCAAGCAGCCCTGTTGGCCCCCTCTTCTGGTCCCATTCTCTCCTCTACCATGGCTTGGCACCTTTGGAGCCAACAAGCCTGATCCATTCCTGACACCTGCCCCTTCCTTCAATGCCTGTCTCCAGAGCTCCCAGCTTTCAGCCTTCCTCCTCCCTGTGTTAGCTGCCCTACCATGTCCCAGGCTCCATGCCCATCTCATTGCTGGGACCCCCTACCCCTAAACCTATCTCTCCTTCTCAACTCTAGCCCACCTCCAGCATGGCCAACTCCCATCCTCCTCTCCTCCCAGAACTTCCAACTCCCCAATCCTTCCCCAATGCTTCCAACTCTCATAAGACTCACAGCGGTAGAGCTAGAGACTTCCCTAACTCACTGCACTCAACTCTCTGGGGGTCATTCCCTTGCCTGTCTTACAAATACCAACCCCAAGTCTCTTCATTCCCCAATTTCTCCATAGCCAAACTCCTTCCTTTCCCTTACACCTCCAACCTTTTCCTCCCCCATTCTTCTGCATTTCCCTCCAAAAACCCTATTCTTCAACTTCCTCTCCCCCCCAACCCAGCTCCTTCCTTTCCCGTCCTCCTTGTGAGGAGGGTGAGCCAATGCATATGTGTGTGAGATGGAGGGATGATGAGATACAAAAGAAAACAACCTAAGAGGGGAACTGAGAGGATGGGAAAGGATGAGATGAAGCAGACTAAGATGGGGGAGGGACTAACAGGAGATGAGGGAATGGGAGATGAGAGATGGGATGGAGGGGCTAATATGGGGATAGATGAGATGAGCCAAAAACAAGTGTGGGGAGATGACTGGGGCCTGACAGGAGGATGGGGAGGTTAAGATGAGGAGTGAGCTAATGGGGACTGGGATAATGAGGGAGGTTGGGAAGATGTGCGAGGCTTGGGTCAGTGAAGGGGTCTGGGATGATAGGATGAGAGAGGGGCTTAGATGGTGATGATGGGGAGGGGCTGGGGCCGTGCTGGGGGACTGGGACGGTCCTGGAGGCCTGGGACGGTGCTGGGAGACCGGGGCGGTCCTGGAGGCCTGGGATGGTGCTGGGGGACTGGGACGGTGCTGGAGCCCGGAATGGTGCTGGGGGACTGGGACGGTGCTGGGGGACCGGGGCGGTCCTGGAGGCCTGGGATGGTGCTGGGGGACTGGGACGGTGCTGGAGCCCGGAATAGTGCTGGGGGACTGGGACGGTGCTGGGGGACCGGGGCGGTGCTGGGGGACTGGGATGGTCCTGGAGGCCTGGGATGGTGCTGGGGGACTGGGACGGTGCTGGAGCCCGGGATGGTGCTGGGGGACCCAGACGGTGCTGGGGGACTGGGCGGTGCTGATGGCGAGGGCCTGGGATGACGCCGATGATGGGCAGGGGACAGGAGCTAGGACCCCCCCTTCTCCCCTCACCTGCGTCCGCGGCACCTGCGGGAAGAGGTTGAGGGTGGTGGGCCGCTTGGGCCGGTAGGTGTCCCCGCCGAGGCTTCGCGGCGCCGTGTCCTGGCCCTGTTCGGGCGCCGGGCCCCCGCCGCCCCCTGGCCCGCGCTGCTGCTGCGGCGGCTGCGGAGGCTGCGGCGGCGGCGGCGGCTGCTGCTGCTGCCCGGGACCCCGGGGCCGGCCCCGCCGCTCTTCCTCCTCGTCCTCGTCCTCGTCCTCGTCTTCATCCTCCTCCTCCTCGGCTCCGGGCGTGTCCCCGGCCGCGTCGATCAGGTCCATCTGCAGCATCTCGGCCTGCAGCCGGCTGCCCGCTCCCCCGCAGCCGCCGCCTCCCGGCACCAGTCCGCCTCGCTGGGGCTGGGGGCCGGCAGACAAGGGGCGGGGCGTCAGCGGGGGCGGGGCCGTCCGGGGCGGAACCTGGGCGGCGGGGGTGGGGGCCGGGAGGCCGGGGGCGGAGCCGTAAGCAAGCGGCCAATCCCCCGCCGCTCCTCCGGGCTGGTCCACTCTGCCGCCTGCGGCAGGGGTTTGGAGGTAGCCGTGCGCACCGCACTAGGGGGAGCAGCGGCCAAACCCTCCTCGCTCCCGGGGTGGGCCGTCGGGCTTGCCTCCCTACCCCGGGTGCCGACCCCTCGCCCCGCCCCGCGCCAATCGCCGCCCGCTCCCATTCATCCCTCTCCACCCTCCTCTCCCGGCCGGCCAAACTCCCCTCCCCCTACGCCCTGGCGTTTCCGTGGCAACAGTCGATGACCTCACCCGGGCTGTAAGCCGAGCGGGGGAGTGAGGTCACCTCTGTTGCCATGGAGACGTGGGGGCCCCCTCTGGGGGTTGGTGCGAGGACTGACGATCCCACTGGGCCGGGGCTGGGGCGGGCTCCGAGTTCCTACTGAGAAGATCGTGGAAGAAGCTGGAGCTGCCCCCTGGCGGGCCAGGCTGGGCCTGCAGTCCGCGCCTGCGCAATGGAGGCGGGAGGGGTACGGGAGGGGGAAGGGCGGGGCGAGGCGGGCGCAACCCTACGAGGCGATCTAGCTACGTTTACGGAGCGCTTTGAGATCCGACGAGCGCTACACGTCCGCCGCGCCTGGCCGCGCCTCAGGAAGTCGGTGTCACCCTTCCTCGTTTACAGAGGGGGAAACTGAGGCACACAGCGATCGGGCGCTTGGCCCAGAAGTCTCGGAATCAGCGTTTTCCGGACTTCACGTGCACAGCCCTCGGCACTACGTCACCCGAATAGTGGGGGGCCTGTTAGGGGGGCTGCGAGGAAAGGGGGCCCTGAAAGGGGGCTGATGGGAAGAGCGGAGGGCCAGGTACCGGGGCTGTGAAGGAGAAGGGAGGGGCCCGCCGGGGGCTCTGGCCTTGAGTTGGGGTCCCGGGGGTCCCCCAGACGTCCAGGGCCGCACCTCGGCTCGTGGACCTACTGCGCGCTTTCCTTGGGGGTTCCCCCGGGCAGCGGCTTCACGCTCACTCCCCATGCGGGGGAGCCTTGGGGGACCCCGTCACCGATCACCCCCTCTCCCTCCTGGGCCCCGGCAGGTTCCTGGGGATAGTGGGGGCAGTGCCCCGCAGAAGGACCAGGGCCAGGCGGCCCCCAGCTCTCCCTGCACCCCAGGGCCTGCCCAGCTCCCTCCGCCTTCCTGCTGTAAGGGGGCGCTGGAGCCTGGGCCGGAAGGGGACCCCTGCCCGCTCCCTCCGGATGCGGGCATTTTTGCCTCTGCCGCCTCTTTAGCTTGGCCTCAGCCCTGGGATGCTTCGGAGACAGCTCCGTCTCCCTGGCCAGCTCGGCCCTCGGTGGGCAGGCGGCCCTGGCCCGGGCACAGGTGCGCTAGAGGTGGCCTGGGCAGGCCGGATCTGCCCAGCCAAAGGGAGGAGCCCAGCCGGAGCACCCTGGCTGGACCGGCTTCTGTGCAGCCACCCAGGACCTGCATTTGGAGCCCCAGAGCAGGCGGCCCCCACCCTCCCCTGCCGGAGACATGCTCCTTTGGGGGCTTTGGGGTTCGAGTTTCCCTAGCTTCTGGCCTGTGTTCAATATTTCCCTCGGGGTTCCTTATTCTCCTGTGATGGTTAGAACCATCTCTTGGGGCCTAGGAAACTGCTGTTCTGAGCCCACATGCTTGCCATGTGCTAGTGTCCCATCTCTGCCCTCTGAGATAACCGTCTGACCCTGGGCGCCACACACGGGCACACCAGGTGTCAGGAGGCTGCTGCTTGAAAACCAGTCTATGAGAAAATAACCCCACCACTGAGGGCTTTGTTCTTCTACTCCATACCCCCAACCCCGCTGCCTCTTGAAAACCAAACCCAGCTCTTTCTGGAGCTTTCTGTGTCCTCTAGTATTTCTCTGCCCCCTCCCCTCAATGACTTTTCCCCGATCCTTCACCTACCCGTAGGGCGAGGGCGTCCTTGCAATGCAGGCTGATGCCACATTCATCCGTGATCTCTGAGAGGTCTTCATCCTCAAATTCTTCTAGGCTGATGTCATGGGTGAGCCTGGCAGAGACAAGGACCCAGTGTTACTCTGGGAGGGTTGGGGATATGGCCAGGTATAGGAGGCCAGATGGGGCAGGAAAAGCCCTGAGTGTCTGTACTGACAGAGGCTAGACCTGTGCCAATGCAGAGGCTGTTGAGGGCATGCCTAGGTATCTGTCTCCAGAAGATGGATAAAACCAGCTCTCAGACTCAACACATATGGGATGCATGGGGGTCACTTCAGGTCTTTCCTACTCACCCATGGTCCCAAAGCAAAGCCCCGAGGCTTGGAAGCATCCCTAGTCCCTAGTGAGAGATATTAGAGCAGCATCTTTGCTAAATGCCTGCCAGGGTTAAGGTGAGGAACCAGGGCACAGCCCAAGCTTTCCTGTGGGCTAGACAATGCCTGGACCATGTGACGTGAGGTGTGTGGGTCCACTGGGAAGCTAAAAAGACTAGGTCACAAAAATCTCTGAAGGTCTGGGGTCCCACCCCCAAACAGCACACTGCTGGCTGCAGGATGGAAACGATCAGACATCTGGTTGACCAAGAAGATGCCCTCTTCTTCCCCCAAACATCAAGGAGTTGGAATTTCTCCCTTGACCCTCCTAAGTCCTTGGGATAGAGATGAAACAGAAAATTCAGACTCAGGCAACAGTTTAGGTCAGGGCTAAGAGCCTGATCTTCCTGCCTCATGCCCCTCCACTCATGCCAGACCCCTTTCCCTTTCTTACAAGTCTGGAGAAGAGCTGGAGAACAAAGAGTGGGATGGGAAATACATGTCCAGGGGGTCAATGGCCAAGACGACTTCAGTAACCAGAGAAACCAGTAACCAGGCTGCCCCTCTTCCCCAAGGCATTTGGGACTCATGGACTCTAGGGGGGCTCCAAAGGACAGCCATGTTTGGAGGCCACCCCCTCGGCACCAAGGACTGAATGGCCTATCTTGCCCATCCCCAAATGCAGCAGATTCTGCGGTGCCAGCCACACCCTGGCACAATTGATGCCCATAGACCCCTCCACGGCCCTCAGACTCTGGGCGCTTTCAGCCTGGAGTCATGCTGATGAGGCAGGGTAGAATGAAGGCAAGGGACTGGAGAGTGATTTCCAACTAGCTCCAACTCTTCTATCTAATAAAGAGGCTAAGCCACAAAGTTGGCAAGACCTGCTCTTTCAAGGTCATGAAGGGATCCTAGCAGATCACAGATCACAGGATTTAGGGCTGAAATGGACCTTAGAGGTCATCCAGGACCTAGAGGAGGGATGTGCCTTGGCCAAGGTCAAACAAGTATTAACAGTACCAATGGCCAAACTTCCAGGATAATTCAGGAAGCCTGGTTCTCATCCTCTCACCCCAATGAAGTCTACCTAGTCCAAGGACTCCTCCACAGTCCCAGGGCCCCCTCCCACCTCCCTCACCCATTCCCCATCTCCCTACCAGCGTTCCCACTGATCTTCCAGCCAGCTGTTATTATCTGGGCTTGACTCCATCTCCATCACCAGAGGCATGGGGAGGCCTCCCCGTCCTGGGGGCTTCAGGGCCACAGAACAGTGTCCTCATGCCCGGGAGGGAGGGGGGGGTCGAAGAGTAGAGGGCTAGAGGTCGGAGCAGGGACTGGGCCTTCCCCCCCCCTCCCCTTGCTGCCTGGACTGTCTGCCTGCTCGCTGCTCACTGCAGAAGCTATGGAGAGTTCATTAAAAATAGATGGGCCCAGCGAGAGGAGGCAGCCGCTGTCTGCCTCGGCCGGCTCCCAGCTCTGGTGATGCCCAGCTGCCTTCCTTGTGAGGAGGCTGCGGATCCCTCCCCCTAGTCCTCTGCATCCTCGTCGTCCTCCTCCTCCCCCACCACGGGAGTCAAGTTACTTCAATCGATGCTACCGGCTCCACCTGTCCTTCCTATGCCCCTATGGGGGCTGAGGGTCCCTGCACTCCCTTCCACAGAAGGCAGAAATCTTGCTTCCTCCGGCCTCCCCGCTTCCCCAACCCCAAACCCTCTTTAAAGCACTATTAGGGGCCACCTGGATCAGAGGAGGGCAGACATGACCCCTCAGCTGAGAGGGTCCCTACCCCCTCCCAGGTCTTGGCTGACGCAGCCCCAAACATGACTTGCCTCCTTCCTTGTCCCCAAACCTTAACCAACAGAGCTTTTCTCTATGATGATACAAGGAGAACTTCCACCCCCATCAGCTCCTCTCCTCCCTTAAGAAGCAGCATGAGGTTAGCAGAAAGGGGTCAGAGGACATGGATCCTGACAACTTGGCTACTTACTACCTGTATAAACTTGAGTCTCTAGGGCCTCAGTTTTCTATTCTGTAAAATAAAGGGGTTTGAACTCGATCCAATCTTCTTCAACCCTTTCCTTACTCTCAAACTGATAGGGAGGGGACAGGGGTGTCTCAACTTGGGGGAAGAGATAGGGCAACTGAGTTAGCCTCTGAGTCTCAGATTAATCCATCTAAAAAATGGGAATGAAAATGCTCATAGTACCTACTTTAAAAAGGGATTGTATAGAAAGTACTTTGTAAACCTTAAAATGTGATAGAGATGTATGATTATATGCCCTCCACTCCCTAGAACTGTGAACCTGAGTTGACCCTGTAGCACACCTGGAATGAAAGGAAAGACCTCTTGAGAAGAGCTTTGGGGAATGCAAACCCAGTGGTTAGAACCCTGGGTTTCGAGCATGGGTACCTGGCTTCTGGAGCCTTGGTTTCTTTATCTCTAAAATGAGAGGAATGGACTGGCTGATCTATAAGGTCCCTCTAGTTCTAAATCTAATGATTAATCTTCCTGCTAGCCTAGGGTGGGACCCCCTTCCCTCCCCTCCCCCTCCCATCCAAGCCACAGCAGGTGGGACAAATGACTCTCTAGGATCCTAGGTTTGTGGGAAAGATGGTGAGCTTGGATTTAGGCACGTTGAGCTTGAGGAGTTGGGGTAGCCATTTCCACCAGGTCCTCCCCATGTCACCATAAGCTCTCCACCTATGATCTTTTCTTCTCCCTTTGCCTCTGTCCTGTGTATATTTGTATACTCATAGTTGTTTACATATTTTCTCTCTCATTAGACTATGAGCTCCTTGAGGGCAGGGCCTGCATTTTTGCCTTTCTTTGTATCTCCTATACTTAGCACAGTGCTTGGCACATAGCAAGCCTTTAATACCTTAATGCTCACTAACTGCTGATCAGTCCAGGCACCTAGGGCCAAGAGCAGACAGTTAGCATTCTCAAAAGTATCAAATGACTCCTTGGTGAATAGGAAAAAGAAGGCAAGGGCCAGCTGAGATGGCCCCAAAGCACTCCAGAAACAGAACGCTACAAGAGGATTTTGCAGCTCTGATGCTTCCTTGCTCTCAGTGCCTTCCACACTTGCCTCATGTGATAGCTAGTATTTAACTAGTGCTTTTAAGGTTGGCAAATCACTTTAAATATTATTTCATTTGATCTTCACAACAAGTTGCTACTATTACCACCATTTTACAGAGGAGGAAACTGAGGCAGACAAAGGTTAAGTGACTTGTCCAGGGTCACTCATCTAGAAAGGATTTGAACTCAGCTCTTCCTGACTCCAAGTCCAGAGCTCTAACCACTGCTCCACCTAGCTGCCATGTTAGACATGGAGATATATTCTTGGAGAACACCAACAGTAGATGCCATCGCAAGTTCAGCAAGTCATATGTGAGTTTGGCTGTAGTTAGAGTTGTGTGAAAATATGGAGTTGGGCAGAGGCTCATGGATCCTTCGGTTACAGACTCTGGTGAGAGCAAACACCACGTCCTGAAGCTGCTCTTTCCATACTTGGATAGCTCAGATTGCATGGCTGACATCCAGCCTAAACTGGCCTGTTTGCAACTTTGATCCCCTGATGCTGGTTTTGCCCTTGAAGGCCAAGTACAGAAAGTCTCATTTTGACTCAGTCCTTTAGATACTTGACAGCTCTCATATGCCTTCACAACCAAACCTCTTTTCCAAGAGAACTATCTTCAGTTTTCTCAACAAATTCCCATAAGGTATAGTTGGAATGGCCCTTTTCTGTCCTAATTACCTTCCTTCTGGATGCTCTCCAGTCTACAGTGACCATATCAGATCATGAGAATACTCCAGAAGAAGTTTAACCAGAACAAAGTACAGAAGGATTCTCATCCACTTGTCTCGTCCTGGACTAAACCTCTCTTAACAAAGATTAAAATCAAATTAACTTCTTTGCATGTATGGTGGAGTTTGTAGTCCAAACAAATCCCAGATCTTTTTAGAGGAACTGTTACCTAGCACCATCTCCCCCATCATTTATTTGTGATGTTGCTTTTTTTTTGCACCCACCCAAGTATAATAATATATGTGTGTATTCCTATTACATCTCATCTTATTCAATTTAGCTCAATGTTCTCCCATCATGATTTTTTTTGGATCCTGATTCCATCCTCCAAAGTGTTAGCTGCTGCTCCCAACTTTGTATCATCTCCAGATTTTATAAGCACAACCTCTACCTCTCTAGTCATTAACAAAAATGTTAGTGACAGTACAGGACTAAGGACAGCTCCCCAGGGTACTCCATTTGAGACCTTCCGAGTAGGTATTAGACCACTGAAAACTATATTATGGATCTAACAATTCAATGGTTACTAATTCACTTAACTACACTGTTGTTTACCCCACACCACTCTATGTCTGCCACGAGAATAACACAGGAGCTGTCCAAGGCATGTCCAAAGCTAAGTAAACTATACAAATAGTACTCCGCTTTTCTGCCAGTCTAGTAACCCTATCAAAAAGGAAAATTAGATTAGTCTGTTGTTTTTATGTTTATTGGATACTTTCTGCTTTCAATATCACAGTCACTTCACAATTAATCCCCTCCCCCAAAGAATCCTCATAACAAAGAGAGTCACAACACAACACCCACATCTGAAAGCATGTGCTACATTGTGAGCAATTGTAATTCCTGACCTCTCCCAAGAGAAGGAAAAAGTGATTTGTCATCTAGCCTCTAGAAACAAGACTAGCTGACCATTGCACTGGAACTGAATTGTCTTTTAGCTTTTTATTCCATTTCAAGTCAACAAGCATTTATTAGACATCTATTCAATGGGTTTCCCCCCAACTTCACCATTTGCACTATTTCTCAAGTTCTAATAATATTTAATTACATTCATATGCCGAAAGTTGTTTATCCAGTCCTTATTCAAGAAGTGCCCACCTTTTTTTTTATATTACAAAAAAAAATGCTGTTACGAACATTTTAGAGTAGACGGGATGTTTCTGTCATTGATTTCTTTGGGGGTATATACCCAGTAATTGATTGGGTATCACAGGGCATGCACAGTTAAGTCCCTTTTCTCCCATAGTTCCAAAATGTTTCCAATGAACAGTTTCATAAACTGTATCCACATGCTTATCTTCCCACAGTCCCTCCAACATCTACTTAATTCCATCTCTTATTATATTTGTTGATTTGAAGAATTTTAATTCAAATCTGAGCTCTCATCTATATTTCTCTTCTTTTTAGGGACTTGGAACATGTTTTCATATGGCTATTGGTAGCCTTTTTTTCTATGTAAAATTATTTATTCCCTGTTGTAAAACTTTGGTGATTGCTGTAAATGTCTTACTTTTATTTATATTTTCTTCTATACCTCACACATAGCAAGTGCTTAATACTATTTTAAAAATAAATCAATAGGTCTTTAGACACTTACATTTGACGAGATTTCTGTTTTAATATGCCAATCATAAAAACTACAAGCATACTCACAAAAATTCAGACTTCTAAAATTATGAGCTTAAACAAATTCAATATAAAGGCCAAATTCTTAAATGAGTAACTCCAAAGAAGGGATATAAAATGGAAGTATTAACAGAAATCAAAATCACCAATTTTCTGTCCTTTACAGTAAGATAGAACTTCTTTTTGTACTGTGTGGTCACACCCTTTAACTACTGACCTGTTAAAAAATAGCTTTTAAGTATGACATGTCTTTGACAAAGCCAGTCAAGGCCCTTTGAGTGATCACTGCTCTCATTTTTAGAGATCCACTAGCCATCCCCTTTATAAATGTATTATAGAAGTTACCCAGGAATCAAAATCAAGCTCTTTGGTCTGTCGTTTGCAAATTCAATTCTTGTGCTTGAAAACTGGTATTTTGTTCTTTTCCAGTCTTAGAGTCCCTCTCCCCTTATCCATGATCTTTGTCTTTGCCACTTCTCATCTGAGCTTGGTGTCTTGAAATCATTAAAGGCAGCTTAGGGGCTACCTTACCATTTTCTTATTTATCGAGTGTTAACATTCTATTAGTTAGTTTTTTTCAGTTCTTTTCAAATCCATACAACATTCCCTTTGACAAAGTACAAAGAAATCAAATACGAATTGAGCACCTGTGCCTGCCTATTATCATTGACCTATCATGGTGCTGGTCCTATGTCATCTTTCATTCTCCACTCTGCTCCTAAATAGCTCAAATTTCTTCCAGTTTTCCTCAGCATATCTCAACAGCCTCAGCTCCCTCTGAGATTTTGCATCCTGGATACTATTTTTACAAGACTATACTATGCTTTTGTAGCTACATTTTATTACCTGTTCTTGCTTTCATCTTTACATGTTTTTTAAAATATGTTTTCTGTGCAATTCTCTCTCTCCCTCTTCATCCCAATTATTTTTCTTGGTGTTTTCAAAAATTTCACTGTGTATTTTTAAGAAGAGATTTTATTGCTGCCCTTTTTAAAATTTCAGGATCTTATTTGTCAGAACTTCTCTTCCTTCCTGTCTTGACTTCCAAAGGACGTTTCTCTGAACCCTTTGAAATCTGCTGTCCTCAAATCCAGAGTTCATGTCAGACTCTTCTTGACTTTCTTCTCCTACATCAAATTCTAAGCTAGACTGGCCAATTCTTCTCATTACTTTCAATGCAATAACTTCTTCTTATGAGAATTAGATCCAGAATAGAATTTTCCTCCATCTTTTGAAGGATGAATTTATTAAACGAAGCCCAGTTATTGGATGTACTGTTTTGGACAGAGGAACCTCTCTGTAGATGTCTGCTATTTGGAGTCATTCATGGCTACGGTTTCATGCTTCCAAGCTTGTGACCTGATTCCCAAATTCCTCATCTAATTTTCTTTCTATTCTATTTCTTTCTTTCTATTTATTTCAGTTCTATGCTTTTCTTTCCATCTCTGTGGGTCCTCTTCCAAATACTTGCCATCATACTTACACCCTCTGGTTCCTAGATGTCCTTATGTAAGGATATCATTAAACCAACCTCGCCCCCTCCAATATCAAAACACACACATTGAGAGAGAGAGACAGAGAGAGAGAGAGAGAGAGAGAGAGAGAGAGAGAGAGAGAGAGAGAGAGAGAGACTTTCCCTCTTCTGCTCCTTTTAAATAAGACATATCCTTGCACAAGCATATCACATTTACCTAGGTTATTAGAATGTGAACCAGCTTTCTATTAAGTCTTGAGTATTAGTCTACCAAATCTCTCTGATAACCTCTGAGTTAAAATTTGTTTCCCTGTACTAGGCTCTCCACTTCAGTTTGCTTTTTATTCATTCTTTGTACATTTATATACAAATATCTGAGGCCATGGGTTTTATTGCTGGCTCTTTTCTTGGGTTTTGTTTTCTAGGAATATCTAGGTATCTTGACTCATTCTGTGGTATCTAGCATGTTGGCTATACATAGGCAATTTTCTCCATTTCCCCTTTCGATTTTGAATGAATGAAGAATAGAAAAGTATTAAGTATTTGCTAGGTGCCAGCAATTCAAAAGTGAGGAAGTTCCTACTCTCAAGAACCTTACATTCTAATATATGAAGATATATCTACATAGATACCTCTCTCTCTCTCTCTTTCTCTCTCTCTCTAATGTGTATGTGTATTTAAGAATGGTGGCCAGGGAAGGGAGCTTTGGTCTGGAGAGCCACAGGGGTGGTGAATTTCAAAGGACAGCTATCTGACATGCCCCTTTCTAGAGGTAACATTATTAATGTGACTACTGTGTCCAGGACAAGAAGGGGAAAGGAGGGTGATACTCTTGGAAAGATGGCTTGGGTAGATAACCAGATGGAATGATTAGCATCATCTGGTGTAGGACCCACTAGTTAGAATGAACTAGGTAATTTTGCATTTTCTCAATGCAATGCTCTCCTAGAGCTTGGGCTCTAGGAAATATGCAAGACTCCAGCAAATGACTCCTTATGAGGTCTTGTTAGGTGAACTCCATTCCTGGACAGGAATCTGCCATTTCTATATTTTGAACTGTGGTCCAGAAATCCAATGCATTTCTCACTTGCCATCTTCTTAACCAGCTGTTCATTCCTGAATCTGCCTGTCTCTTCTGAAGTGCTTTGCTTTCTATCGCTGACAACAACAATGAAACATCACCTCCATTCCTAAGGTCTTTAGCTTCTTGTCCGATAACTTTTCAGCAATGTTCTCTGGATTCTTTCTGGCGAGATCTCTTCTGTTCTTATGAAATGCCCACAGAGGGTAATGATCATTTGGTTTGACAAGTCTTGGGAGACTCTCTTCTCAACTATGAAATGACAGGGTGGGACTCAGAGGTGTGCTCAAGTCAGCTTGATTGGCTCTTCAGAGCCGATTGTTAAATTTCTAGTGAGAATATTGCCACCTTCCAAATCAGCAGCAAATGTTACAAAGTAGCACTTGATTTGCTGTTTTGTTGGTAGTCTAGACTTAATTATTAGAGAAAATGTTAATCATGCAGATTAAATGTTATGAGGATGTTGAGAGCTGGTGGTTAAACATTTGCAAGACAGCACACTACTGTTGGACAAAGTACCATCTGTAGCCTTTCCAACTCTACATCCTATGTTATACTTACAGACGGTACCATATCATTGAGTATCAATTTATAATCACCTCCTTTCTCATCTATGAATGAGCTGTTTTCTCATATAAATGAATTTTCTAAACAACTGAAATTCACTCCTTTCAACGTTAGAATGTCCTGGGCTTTAATATCCAGATATTCTCAGGACCTCTAGGGTAGGTAGGGTTGTTTGTCCCTGCACTGAGGAGGCCCAGATCATGGGAGAGGAGGGGACTTTTATGTACAGAATCTCAGAGCTAGAAAAGTCCTCAAAAGGTATCTAATCTAACCCTAACCTGATCAAGTATTTCTTTTGTAATATCCAGCTCCCACTTGAAATCTTCCACTGATGGGGAACTCACTACTTCTTGAGGGAGCCCATAATTTGGGGCAGCTCTTATCATCAGACAGTTTCCATGCATTGTCCCTAGATCTGGCCTTAGATCTCTCCAAGTCCTCTTCCTTAGAACAGCTTTCCAGATAACTGGAAGACAGCTATCATGTCCCCCTGCCCCCTACCCCAGTCTTTTCTTCTTCAGGCTAAAATCATTCCCAGCTCCTTCATGGATTTGGCCTGCTCTTAACGTCATTTACCATCCTTATTGCCTTCTCTACACTTTTTCAGTTTATCAATTTGTTTTTCAAAGCATGATGCCCATTTTTTTGTAGTTGTTGGGACAAAAACGAGAACAAAGTAGGCACCCATTGCTTGGGAAAGAGCTAATCAGATCAGGGCGTGAGAACGTTTGTAATGTGAGAAACAAAGAATATGATTTTGGGAAAACACATGGGAAGACAGATCTGAAAGGATTCCAAGTGAAGAAAGCAGCCCTAAGGAAGAGTCTATACCATGACCACAATAATGAGATGAAAACCATGCTCAAAGACAGAAGGATACAGACTTGATGCAGTGACCAAGCTTGGCTTCAGAGGAGAGGGGATGATGGACATTTCCCTTCCTTTAGCAGAAGTGGAGATCTCTAGGTGCTGAATGGTGCATGCACAGTCATGAATGCACAGTGTGTGGGTTGGTTTGGTTTCTATTTCCTTTGTTCTAAGGCAGAGTTCAGGGCATGTGTGGATGGTGGGGTCAGGGGAGGGGCGGGGGTGATATATTGAGAATTGACTTTTTGTCTAGACTTTTGATTTTATTGGAGTCTGAAACTCCTGGGAGAAGAAACTCCCCTTCTGCCCCTGCCATTGAAGGTCAGTAGCCATTCTGTGATTTATAACTTCAATGCCTGTGGGCATTGAAATATTATTTGATATGCCTAGGGTTACGAAGTCACAGAGAGGACTCAGACCTAGGTCTTTCTCACTTCAAGATTGATTCTCTTTCTGATATGCCACCCTGTCTCACCGATGGTGGGGACTCTGATTCAGTCACTGTGGCATGAAAAACAAAAGACTTTGATTAAGCTTTTTTCATTAAAGAAAAAAGTAGAAAAAATGAAGCAAACAGTGGCATCCAGAATGGAACGTAAACCACGTGTGGTTTGACCAGGGCAGAGGACAGACGGGACTACTGTCTCTTCAAATCCAGCCTCAGATATCTTCTATCTGTATGACTCTGGGCAAGTCACTTAATTTCTTTCTGCCTCAGTTTCCTCATCTGTAAAATGAGGAGCATAATAGTACCCACTTCCCCAGATTGTTGTGAAGAAAAAAATGAGAAGATATATGTGAGCGCCTTTGACCTCTATATGAATTCTAGCTACTGTTATTACTACACTCCAAGATACCATGTCTCTTGTCACGTGGGTTAAGATGCATTAGCTCTTTGGGTTTCCATGTTGGTTCTTATGTCTTTTCAGCCTTTGTCTATCTGCTTCCTCCACTGTTAGCAGTTGCTTCTCCCTGCCCTCAGGGTGCCAGCTTCCCCTCCTCATTCTCTGCTTCTGATTTGCGTGGTTTGGAAAACCAAATAACCAGCCTCGTCTAAAATAACAGCCAGTAGTGGCAGCGAGATGGTGCAGTGGATAGAGTGGTAGGAAGATCTGAGCTCAGTATGGCCCCAGACCCTTACTAGCTGGATGACCTTGGATAAGTCACAACATCTGTTTACCTAAGTGTCTTCCTTTATAAAATAGGGATGATAAGAGAACTTGCCTCCCAGGGTGGTTGTGAGGATAAAATGAGATCATCATTAGGAAGAGCTTAACACAGCGAAAGGAACATGTATAAATGTTAGCTCTTATTATTATCAGTCTCTGAATGAGAGCTTGGCCCCATCTAGTATAACAGAAAAAGTCTCAGACCAAGAGTCAGGAGATCTGAGTTCCAATCTTGGCTCCACAGTTACCAGACCTGTGACCTCAGCTCTACAATGGGAAGGATCATCATAAAGCACTACAGAACTGCTTTCCTCGCAATGGAAATAGACAAGGAAAGGTCCATTATTTCCACTTGATATCGTTAGTCATTTTTCAACCATATCTGACTCTTTGGGACCCCATTGGGGTTTTCTTGGCAAAGATAATGGAGTGGTTTGTCATTTCCTTCTCCAGCTAATTTTACAGATAAGGAAACCGAGGCAAACAGGGTTAAGTAACTTGCCCAGGGTCACGCAGCTAAATTCTCTATTCTCCAACTCTTACAGTCCTCTTCTATGGAGGTGTGTCATCTCCATGCCCAGGCAGTGACTCGAGGTCCCGGCTCAGGGCTGACCTTGGAGAAGACCTTCAGTGAGCAATTACTGAATGAATGAAAGTGTAGGCCATATAGTCCCTCCTATGTCGAGATGGCATGAAAGAGCTCACGGAATCAAGAACTGGGAAAGGGCTCAGAGGTCATCTAGCACAAGCCCATCACCTCCACAGGAATTTCCTCTTTAATATCCTCAACAAGTGGTCATCCGGCCTATTCTTGGATACATCAAGTGATGGGGAGCTCACCACCTATTGAGGCAATCTATTTCATTTTGGGGCAGATCCAGTTTTCAGGAAGTTTTTTGTTACCTCAAGCCAAATTCTGACTCTTTCTAACTTCTAATCACTGCTCCTGTTTTTCCTTCTGGGGCCAAGCAGAATTAGTCTAATTCTCTTAAATAGAGCCAGTCTTCCCAATACTCTAAGGCAGCTCTGATGTCCTCCCCTGAGTTTCGTCTTCCTCAGGCTAGCCATGACCTTTCCTTTTAATGATCCACACATTATCTATAGCCATATGAAAAAAAATGCTCTAAATCGCTATTTATTAGAGAAATTCAAATAAAAACAACTCTGAGGTACCACCTCACACCTAGCAGATTGGCTAATATGATTAAAAAATGATAAATAGTGGAGAAAATGTAAGAAAAATTGGAACACTAATGCATTATTGGTGGAGTTGTGAACTGATCCAACCATTCTGGAGAGCAATTTGGAACTATGCCCAAAGGCATAAAAATGTGCATACCCTTTAACCCATCAATATCACTTCTAGGTCTGTATCCCAAAGAGAGGACAACAAGGGAAAAGGACACATATGTACAAATATATTTATAGCAGCTCTTTTTGTGGTGTCCAAGAACTAGAAACTGAGCAGATGTCCATCAATTGGGGAGTGGTTGAACAAGCTGTGGCATATGAATGGAATGGAATACTATTGTGAAATGATGACTAGGTGGATTTCAGAAAAACCTGGACTTACATGAACTGATGCTGAGTGAAGTGAGCAGAACCAGGAGAACATTGTACACAGTAACAGCCACAGTGTGTGATGGCCAGCTCTCATAGACTGATCTCTTCTCAGCAATACAGTGATCTAAGACAATTCCAAAAGACAAATGATGGAAAGTGCTATCCACATCTAGAGAAAGAACTATGGAGTCTATTTCTTTCTCATAGTCTTCCTCTTTTGTTCTGATTCTTCTTTCACAATATGACTAATGTGGAACTATGTTTAATGTGATTGTACATGTATAGCTATATCAGATTGCATGCTATCTTGGGGAAGGGGAGGGGAGGGAGAAAAAAATTTGAAACTCAAAATCTTATAAAAGTAAATATTGAAAACTAAAATACAAATTAAAATTTAAAATTAAAAAAATAATGATGCACATGTCAGAGTCTCCATCCCACCCACTATCCTAGCTACCTACTCTGGAAGCCTCCAGCTTGTTGTGGTAAGTGTGATACTTTAAACTGAACCAACCTCCTCAGTTTATAGATGAAGAAACCAAGGTCCACAGAGGTTAGAGAATTTTCCCAAGTCACCTAAGGACTTGTCCCAAGTTTTAAATAGCAGAGCTAGCTCCTTTGACTCCAAAGATGGTGTTTATTCCGCTGAGAGGTTGCCTTCTATGAGAGTTATTTCTCACAGGAGGGAACCTAAGTTCCTTAGCTCCCAGAGTTGAAGGCTAGGGAGATAGCACTATAACAGAGAAGGGGAACGAAAGAGGTGGGGAGGCACCCAAGATAAGCTCACACTGTTAGTGCAACTTCAGCCATGAATAGGAGCCCAGAGGTAGCCCTTGAATGGGGGTGGGTGGTGGGTGGGAGCAAAGAGGTCTGGGGATTCATTGGCATGGGAGCTCCCAGTGGAGTAACTCTCTCTACCAATGCAGATCACCAACTGGCTGGTCACTCACTCATAATGATAGGCAGTTGCCTGGGACCTCAAGAGGTTAGGACATGTCAGAGGTGAAACCCAAACATGGGTCAGCTGGCTCTGAGATCAGGGCTGTATCCATTACCCCATATTCTTTCTCAATGCAATTTTCCCCCAAAAAAGTGCCTATGGGTCATTGGGAGCAGAGATTCCTGACATTAAAAATATGTATTTATGAAAAAGTCATATTAAAAAGGGCAGCTAGGTGGTACAGTGGATAAAGCTCTCATCCTGGAGTCAGGAAGATGAGTTCAAATCTGCTCCCAGATGCTTCCCAGTTGTGTGACCTTGGGCAAGTCATTTAACCCTGTTTGCCTCAATTTCCTCATCTGTAAAATGAACTGGAGAATAAAATGGCTAACCCTCTAGTATCTTTGTCAAGAAAACCTCAGACAGGAACATAAAGAACTGGACACAACTGTAAAACAACTGAATATACATGTATTTTTAATTGATTTTTATGAAAAATTGTTACCATTTCCCAGTCCCAGCCACCATGAGAACAAAGAATTACAATGAGATAAAACCATCCACTGATCACTCCAATAATGCATACCTTATTCTGCATCAGTAGCCCACCACACTTCCCTGCTACTCTGGAGGGCACCCCAATCATCCAAGCTAACCACCTCAGCATCATCCTCAGCTCCTCACTCTCTCCCCATGCTTCTCCAACCTAAGCAACATCTCACATATGTCACCTCTCCACTCACATAGTCACCTCCTAAGTTCAGGCCTTCACCACCTTTTTCTTGGTCTAATAGCCTGTAATTGGTCTGCCTGCCTCTCCCACCACAATCAATTGTCCATTCAGCTACCAAGATGACATTTCTAAAGCATAAGTCTGACCATGCCACCCCTCCCCACTTAATAAATTTCAAGGGCTCCCCATGTTCTCCTGGATCAAACATAAGATCTGTCACTTAGTGCCCTTCATAACTTGGTCCCCACCTATCTTTCCAGACTTATTCTTGTTTTCCACATACACATTCTACAATCCGTGCTACTGACCTACTTGTAATTCCCTAAACACGTCATTTCATTATCGCACATATCTATGCCTTTTCACTGAAATGTTTTCTCTCCTCAGCTCCATCTAGCATCCCTGACTTCCTTCAAAACTCAGTACAAATCATACCTTCTGCAGTAACCCTCTCCCAGTCCCCCCAGCTAGAAATACTTTCTAGTTGCAGATTACCCTATAATGACTCCTCTCTCTGTCTCTGTCTCTCTCTCCTATCTCTCTGTCTCTCCTATCTCTCTCTGTCTCTCTCTCCTATCTCTCTCTCTCCCCTCTCTCTCTGATTTTGTCTCTGTCTGACTCTGTCTCTATCTTAGAGCATCTCTTCCATTGTCTGTATTTTGTTTGTACCAAGTTGTTTACATGTCTGCTTCTTCAGAGGAGAGACCATGTTTTTTGCTATTCATTGTATCACCCATGCCTGGCACATAGTGAGATCTTTATAAATGCCCATTGACAGACTGCCTTCCTATTTTCTCTTTTAGAAACCCTTTTTCGCCCTTCTTTCTATTGGGCTCCAATTCCCATCTCCCCTCCTCCATAGCGCCTTCAGGGATTGTCTGATCTTTGTAGGGGTCTCTCTCCCCAATCCTGGGTCTCTAGAGCTCTTTCTCTTTGAAATGGGAAAATTCTCTCTATTCTGTCTTCTATTGTTTTAAGAGGAAGGGAGCAAAGGTCTTGGGGCAGCAGGTGCTTTCCTATCTCTCTGGGAAAAGGTTCTTCTTCAACCCTCTCACTCTCATTCTTTCTCCTGATCCTTACACCCAGGTCCCCCAATAATGACTTTTTCTCCTCTCCTCTTCCCTACGCAATCCTGGCCATGGCATGGATGTTGGACCAGTGACCCCTGGGAAAGTCTAGACTCTCTTCCAGTAACTTGCTATGCAGCTTTGGACAAGTCAATAGTCTAGACTCTCTTCCAGTAACTTGCTATGCAGCTTTGGACAAGTCAATTAGCCTTTGTTTCCCCATCTGTAAAATGAGAGGGTTAAACCAGATAATTGTTCTAGTGCCTTCCAATGTTCTAATGCCCTGACATTCTCCAATGCATTCAGAAGTAGCTATGAAAAGAGAAACTAACTTAGTGTCAGATATTTGGATTAAAAACCTAACCTGCCATTTACCAACTCTGTGACTGTGGGCAAGTCATTTAAAGGAACAACCTATTTCTATTGATTTAGAGGAGTCTATTCATTATGGAACAGATGCAAGTATTCTCATTTTACAGATGAGGATACTAAAGCTCAGAGAGGCCATTTGTCCAAGGTGACATCAGTAATTGGTTGAGCTGGAATTTGAACTTGGGGCTTCTAACCCAGATCTACATCACAATGCCATGAAATCTTAATTGAGTCTCAATTTCCTCAAGTGAAAATTGGGGTGACAATACTTGCTTTTCCTAGTGCACAGAGCTGTGAAAGAAATGCTCTATGGGCTGTGGAGAGCCTGGTGTCAGAGCTACTGTAGGGATGAGGATGGGGGAGGGAGAGGGTCAGGGAGAAAGAAGTTGAGAGGATTTGGGAAGTGAGAGCAAAGGGATGGTGGAGGGGAAGGGGCAGGGAACAGCTGAAGTACAAAGTATGGCTGATGTCTTGAAGCAAGAATCTTCTGCCTTGGAACTCAGTAGATCATCGTCCTCACACACAGCTGTCTGCACCCCACTCCCTTTTGTGAAGATGGGCTCCACAGAGCCATTCACAGTCTATCCCAGGCCTCCAGGTCGGGGATACTATCTGGGGACCCTACAGGGATACACTCCATGACCTCAGTCTCATTAGCAATGAAACTGCCACTGTGGCTCAGGTGCTCCTCTCCACTCCCATTCACTTCTCCAGACTGGAAGTCTCAAGGGCCCCTGTGGCTGGAAGGCACCATTAGTGACCCTCCTGGGGGCCTTCAGTCTCTGACATGTGCTAGCAGGAGGAGACAGACACAGACACAGGGACCTTCAGGCACTGGGCCCCAGCTGGGATCAGACTGCCAGGCGGGGGTGGGGGGAGCTAATGTCCAGGGAGAAGGGGAGGATTATTAGCAGGAGAAAGAACAATGATGTTTATTTGAACCTTTCTCCAAGGATCTCCAAGCACGTTGTAGATGTGCTGCTCACTCTCATAAAACTCCTGAGGTTGGGGTTGGGCGAAGGGTGGTGGTGGTGGAGGAATGACATTATTCAATGACTGGAATTCACACCTCCCACTTATCTGAACACACATACACTTCCTACTCCCTGTTCCATCCTTGACCTATACCCTACATGGACCAGAGTCTGTACTAGGGCAGGTCAAAGAAGGAAAGAAGTTCCAGACATAAGGGTCCTTTATAAGAATCTCCCAGACCCAGTCCAGGACGAGCAAAAAATAAACAAACAAACAAACAAATAAATAAAAAATCTCTGAAAACAACTTGACCCTTCTGATCCTGAACTACCTTCCCAGGATTGCTTGGAGTTGTTAATGATGGGGGTAGGGGAGACAGAGAAAATAGCCTTCTCTCTCTGCCTTTCTCTTCCTTTGGCTATCCTCCCCAGGTGAAATGTCTGCCAAAGGACAGAGCTCGGCCCAAGAGGAGAGATTCCCTAGGTCTGGGTCTAATCGGGAAGAGCTAGGATAGAAACTGGTGGTGCAAAGGGGGTCCAGGGGCTACTCTGACCTCACTTGCTTTCTCACAGAGCGACTGGGGAGAAAGTGGTCCAAAGAACCTCTGTCTCTCTCCAAGGTGCTCAAACCTCTTTTTACTCGATCGCCCGCCATCCGAGTACCCTACTCGGTCCGACCCATTTGGGGGAGTTGTCATGCCTCCGGGTACCTCAGAGATCACTCAAGGAGATTAGATGTAGGGCGCTCTCCCTACTCTCCTGGGACCCTCCCATCATTATAGGCTCCTAAGATTTAGAACTGAAAGGTACCTTAGAGATCATTTAGTCCAATCCCTTAGATTGATGAGGGAGTTGAGACTCAGGGGGAGTGACTTAACCACGGCCACACACAATGAAAGAGCAGAGCTGGGTTGAAGCCTGGATTTTCTTACTCCAGATTCAATGTCCAATCCCCCAGGATGTCTAGGTTAATCTTCCTTCACCTCATATACGGTCAGACGGAGGCCAGCTTTGCCTAGCACAGACCTCATCTTCCCCATGGTGGTGGTGAGGAGAGACAAGGACACGTGGCTCTAAGGCCCCTTCATTCTAAGGGCCAAGTACCGGCCCAGAGCTTTCTCTTTGGTTTGGGGAGGCATTTGCCACCTTGGAACTCCTGACACCACCAACCAAGGGATAGCGGACCTTAATGTGAGCTGGCGATCTGGGTCTCAGGCCCAGAACCTCCCCACCTCGGTAGAAGACCCCCGCCCACTGACCCCACCTCCAATTCTGGCGGAGAGGAAGGGGGACCCAGAGCGAGTCTGGGAAATGGCATCCGGCGTCCCCTTCCTCCTTTTCGGTGCCCAGCTTCCCTACCCGAATACCGACCTCCGCCCCGTCCAGTCCAGCTCCAAGGCGGAAGGGACTTGCTCCTGGGGTGGGGGGAGAGGCCACTGCCCTGGGCAGGGAAGAAGGGATCCCCAGTTACCCCGGGGTAGGGCGAGCAGCGGAGAGTGCATGGCGGGGATAAGCGCCCTGGGCCCCTAGCGCTTCTCACCTGAAATTGGGAGGCGACACGATATGCAACCCCAGGAACGGGGAGGCCCCAGGCGTGGACGCGGCGCCCCCGCCCCCGGCGCGCCCGCCGCTCTCTCGCTCCGCCATTCTCCCGGCGCAGCCCAGTCCATCCGGGCGGGCGGAGCGAGCCAGAGAGGAGGAGGAGGAAAAGGGAAAGAAGGCGGAGGAGGAAGAGGAGAAGGAGGAGGAAGAGGAGGAAGAGGAGGGGGAGAGGGGGAGAGGAGGGGAGGAGGGAAAGGAGGAGAGAGAGGAGGAGGGGGAGGAGGAGGGAGGGGGAGTAGGAAAGGGAGGGGAGGAGAGAGAGGAAGAGGGGGGAGGGGGAGGAGGGAGGGGCGGAGAAGCTGCTGCTGTAGCCGCCAGGAGCCCGGAGGGGAGGAGGAGGAGGAGAAAGGGGCGGAGCGCACCTGCGGAGGGCTCGGCTACACCTACAGTCAGGGCTCCCGAGTCTGGGGGCTGGGCATCCGCTACCAGGCAGCGCAGGGTGAGCCTAGGGCAGCCGGGGACTTGGTGAAAGCAGGGGCTGGAGAGGGTCCCAGAGATGGAACTGGCCGGGTGGAAGGGACACGGATGGACAGAGGGGAAACTCTCTCCTCTCCTCCTCGGCACGCCTACCTCCTCCAATAGCACGGGGTAGCGCCCCCGCTGCCGCTCTCCAAGGTGCTGAAGCCGCCCTTTCCCTGGTTACCTGCCATTCTCCACCCCCACATTGTCCACCACATTTTTTTGGGGGAGGGTTGTCAAACCCCAGAATATCTCAGAGATTATTCCCTTCCCTGGGGGAAAAATGCAGAATTACTGAGATTTTAAAAGCCTGTTGTTTATGTGGGACCTTCACAGTCTCCTACCACTGGATCTCAGGTGGAGTGGAAAGAGCCCCAGGTCCGGAACCTCGTCTTTGCCTCTTACTCTCCATGGGACCCGAGACATGTCCCTTTCTCGGTCTGGGCCCCGGTTTCATAATATGTAAAATGAAAGGACTGGACTTCACCTTCTCTAAGATCCCTTCACTTTGGGAGCTGTACAGAGAAAATGAGAAAAGGAGGGGAGGCAGGGCGAAGGTCATTCAGATTCATGTCTTTGCACTCGGACCCATTTCTTCCTCAAATACCTTGGATAACATTTGGTCCCAGAAATCTGGACTCTACTATAGGCTTGAGTGTTAAAGGCTAGAAAGGACCATAGAAATCAAGTCCAACCCCACTTTACAGAGAAATGTGGGCTGGTACAACTTGCAAGGCCAAGGGGTGTAAGGGGTGGGAGGGTTGATTCCAAGCACAATGCTCTCTCCCCTACATCAAGCTGCCTCTTGCCCCACCCTCCCCCAGAGTGTTTTCTGGGCCTCTGAAGTCCCCTTCCCAGCCCTGACCCTTTCTCACCTCCCAGCCCCAGATCAATCCTAGACTAGAGACACAGTATCCTCTCTTTCCTAATCGAAGCCTCCTCTGACTTCCCCACCCCCAAGGCTGTCAGCAATGTCTGATTTTCTCACCTCACTGACTCTCTTAGCACCTCGATAGCATTTGCTCCTTGTAAAGTGCTCTTCCTAAGCTAACACACTGTCTTCTCTGCCAGGTCACAGGCTCTGCCTCCTGAATATCCACCCATTAATTTCATGACCTTCTGAGTTTCATTTCACTCTCGGGCTCTCCTACCTCTTAGCCATTTGGGATTTTTTCTGAGTTATATTTTCCCCCTTTGAGGCCTCCACTGACACAAAGCCTTGACTGAGTAGTTCCTTCCCAGTATACCTACTTTGGTTCTTCCCTCTCCAGGGACTGGTGCCTATGCTGTTTGGGCCCCTGGAGCTCCTAACATCCCCTTGATGAGCTTCCTATGGAAATTCATCTAACGAGCCAGCTTGTTGCTGTGGGTGTTGGCAAACTGCAGAGCCCTTGAAGCCTGTACCAGGCTCCAACCCCACAGGTTTGATGGGGGTGTCCTGACCTAATGATTATATCTTTGGATCTCTTTGTCATCTCAGCATCCACACCTCCACACCTCCATGTGCCCCAGAACAGCTTCCTGCCTTCTCAGGCTTCTAGTCTGGCCCCAGAAAGAACCTTCCCCAGAATTCCACCCCAACAGGTTTCTGCTAAGTACTAGAATAAATGCTGAACTTGAAGTCAGATCTAGTTTCAAATCTTGTCTTTGCCACTTGTTTCTATGATCCTAGGCACATAACTACATCTTTTGGGGCCTTAGTAAAGTGAGAAGACTGGACCAAGAGAGATTCCTTCCACCCCTAAACCTAGGATTTCTGTAGGACTTGACTGTTGTAACCTCATCTCTTCCTTCTGGTGTCTGTTAGGATCCCCACTGCCTACTCGATGTGCAAACTCCTGATTCCAGCATTCAAAGTCCTCCCTGAGCTGCTTTTTGGCCTTAGCCCACTCTGCATCCCTTCAGTCTCCTCTCAGGTGACTGTGCTTCTGCTCATGGTCTCATACCCAGAATGGACTGTTGGCTAAGGCTAACTCAAGTGACACCTTTTCCTCTGCAGAGCTCTCCAGTTGATGCTGACCTTGTCCTTTCTACCCTCTGACTCTGGGCTCTGGGAGCTCCTTAGGCACAAAGTCGGTATCCTACTTTAGATTATGAAGGCCTTGTTTAGTCCCTTGTATGTAGTAATGGGTGCTTAATAAACATTTGTTGAGTTGGTTGCTTGGCACAAATCCCCACAGATACCCGCTCCTTGGATTGAACACTGCTAAGAACAGTCAGACTGAAAGCATCTGCAGGGAACATCCATAGGATCCAGCCACTTGGGTGGCCCACTCCTCTCATCCTGAAGGCTTAGGAGAGGCCCTTTTCATGGCATTGCTGCTAGAAAATCAGGCCCTTCTCAGCCTCTGTAGTGGGATTCATGGATGCCAATGATTATTTCTGGATGTATGGGTATATGGGACCTGTTCCCATCCTGGAATCTGGACTCTGTGAGGCCTTTTGGATGAAATGGGGAGGTAAGGATTTCCTTCCCTCTGGGCTCTATCCTCCATTCATTTAAGGCCGAGACTGGACCTTATGCTCTAGAATCCAGTTAAGACACAGATCAAAGGAAAGCTGGCCCAAGGCTAGTTTAGAAAGGGCTATTGCTCAAAATCAATTCCAAGAGTGGGGGAAGGACACCATCATCCCCCCTGGGCTATGCCTGGCATCTAAGGGCCAGGGTCTGGCCAACCCAACTTATCACAGTGACTAGAAAGTTGAAGGTTGGGTTGCCAGAGCACTGTGCCATGGCACCACTGGACCAAGACCAGAAGCATGCCATCCCATAACACTGACTGAGGCTCTTCAGGCAGGTGCTGAAGAAACTTTTCCTGATAAAGTTTCCCAGCAGGTGCATCAACAAGGCTGCAGCAATATTAATACCGGGCCAAAGGCCAGTACAGAAGCATGCCAAGATCCCACCACTCCCCGTGGGGATGCTGAATTCAAGGTACTCAGATTCCAGAAGCAGCCATGGATTCCAGGGACCCCTTTTCTCTCCCCTTGAGGGTGCTATGGCTCTACTAAAGTATCCCACCCTGGATTCAGGCTTGTAGTTAAGGGATTTGCCTCCCCACAATTTAGAGTCTCGAGAACAACCTTCTCCATCAGAGTAGTGACAGCCTTGCCCACCCCCACCCCTGGTGGCTGAAAGGACAGATGGGACAGGCACAGCATAGGCAAGGTCAGACATTTATAAAATAAAAATATATTTTACAGGCAGACCATGGGAAAAACACCACACCTTCCAAACACAAAAGTCTCTGTACAAAGGGCACTGGGCCCATTGCCGTCAGTCCCCATGGTTCTCTTAGGAATGAGCTGGGGAGAAGCTTGGGGCAGTGGGCCCCAGAGGTCAGTCTAAGGTAGGGAGGAAGGAGGGCTAATCCAAAAGCCTGGAGAAGGCTCATCCTGCTCCATCTGCTGGTCAGACTGGGGACAGGCTACAACTGTCAATAAATTAAGAAGAGGGTGGGGTAGAGGAACTGGAGGTTTTGCTTTCTTCTTTGGGAGGGAGTACAACTTTCGAATGAGATGGCGAGGTACTTCGACTCCCACTCCGAGGCTGCTGCCCCATCTTCCTGCATATTTGCCATGATCCACACACTCTGAGGCTGGTCTGTGTCCCGTCTGCAGTGAGCTTAAGGCCACGTTCTACTGAACCCCACTTCCCACTGCTCCCTACTCTCATGACCCACTCTGGGACAAAGGGCATTTCTAGAGGAAATGAGCAAGGGAACAGCTGAAGGGTGAGGGCAGAAAGGAGGCCCAAAGCCGTGGGGGAAGGGCAGGAGGGGGCAGTGCATGAAGCCAAGGAGGCTACTAGAGGCCCTTGGCCCAGCAAACACACACACACACACACACACACATACCTACATGTGCACACACAGACTTTCTGCAGCCCCATGAGAGGCTGGGGATGGGGAGGAAGACTTCTTTAGGTGGTTACATTTTACTTCGGTCTACTCCAAGTTCTGTTCCATGCTGGTTTCTAACCCAGTGCAAGGCAGGCCTTTATCCCTGTATGGAAGGATGAGGAGGGGTGGGGTGGGGTGGGGGGTGGGCAATGATAAAAGTAGGAGGCCACTGGACACCCCTGTAATCTGGGCCTCCCCTCAGCTGATTTCTCCTGGTTGTCCCAGCACACTGACCAGTTCCCAGGCCTTGGTGTCCAAAGCAGCAGAAGACAACTCCCTCGGGCTGGGTTGGCAGCCCCTCCTCAGTGGGTATCGTGGGTGGGAGAAGGCAGGTGCCACTATAACAACTCCACTAAGCATTCAATCTGCTACAACTCCACTAAGCATTCAATCTGCTGCTGGTATGAGGAGATTTCTATTCTCTGAGACCCAGTACCCCCTTAAGCTAAGATACCATGAGCAGCCTGTTTTCTAACAGAGTTTAACTTCTGCACCTGACCTGAGGCAATGAGTGCCCAGGGAGCAGGGCCAGGCAGGGTAGACTGGGGCAGGTTCCCAAGAGGGGTCTTCCAATAGCCCCACGCATAATTCCATGCTATCAGAATGCTTAGTCCTGCTCTCTGAGGAGGAAAGAGTTTCAGATGCCCCTAATCTAGAAGATGCTCAGGCTCTACCACATGACAGCAGGGCCTGGCACTGGAGAGCTGGGGTCTGGGCAAACGCAGGGCCTGGCCAGCATGTAGCCCTGCTGCTTCAGCTACAGCTTCATGGTCCCATTGCCCTGATACAAGGAGAAGAAAGGGCAAGGTCACCTGCTCTGGAGGCCCGTGCTGGGGCCTGACCTCTGGGCTTGTGGGGGGGCTGGAGAGCTGTAGTCCAGGGTGCGAGTGGTCTCAGGGGTACAAGGGTGTCTCCAGGAGTGGAGGCTGCCACCTCCCCACCGCACATCACGTAACGCCCCTCCTTCCCACATGCAGGCACACACACAGGCACACATACACTCTCTTCTCAGGGGACTTGCTTTCCCTGCAGTCCGTGGTCTGCTGGCATTGCGGCCACGCTGCGCTCATCTTTCTGCATCTGCTCAGCTCTGCAGCTGGAAGGAGAAACATTCAAAAGCTGCAGTCAGCTGACATCTTGAACCACAGGAGCACACTTGCTCCTCCCCTGCTCGACTCCCTACTGTCCCACTCCCCATGACAACCAGCCTGGGGCCCAGCAATCAGGGTCAGGGGCATGGTGGATGTGGGGGCTCCTGTTAAGGGCAGTGCTCTCTATCTTGGAGAATGCATGGGCCCTGCTGTGATGAAACGCAGGGGAATTTCACCCTACTGAAGATAAATCAGTAGTAACACCCAGAGCTCCAAGGGAATCAGGTACTCCACGGACAAGGCCAGGAGAGAATGACTGCTCAGGGCCGGGCCTCTAGACAAAGGTACTAGAGCTGACTGAGGGGGTGCTCTGAACCAGTAACTTGCAATGGGAAGGAATTGAATGGGCTTGTGGCCCAGTCGAGAGAGCTCAGGCCAGGGAAGGAAGTGGAGCAAGAGGACGACCTTGGGATAATGAAGATATCCCTTGGCTGGGAGGAGAGGGAGGAGGCCGTTGACAGTGGGGGAATCCAATTTAAAACAACTCTCCATCAAAGTCAGGGCCTATCTGTACTGGGAGTGTTGTCACATGTCACAGTCAGTCATATGGACAGGTGTATGTGTAAGTGTAAGGGGGTGGGATCCTGAAGGCACAGGGCACAGGACTAAGGAGACTGAGGAATCTAAAAAAGCTGGGGGCCATTTAGGGGCAGGGGTGGCTGGGCATGAAGACAGCAGCAGGCTGGAGTGGGCTAGGAAGGGAAGAAGCAGGTGCCGAATGGTGGTGTAGGTAGCGTCAGAACATGGGATGGAGACTCAACAAGGTGAAGGCAGGATCCTTGTTTCAGTGCTTAGGGTGGTGCCTGGCAGGCACATGGTGGCAGGTGGCCAATGAATGTTTAGGGGTGTGAGGGAAGGAGCAGCCTGGCCCTGAAGAGGAGGCCAACACATTGGACACGAGGAGAAAACCAGGATTTGCTGAGCACAGAAAGGGTCAGGAGGGTGAGAGCAAGAGCATAGAGGCGCAGGGATGAGGCCGAGGACGAAGCTCTGGGTCATCCTGTTCAAGGCCGAGGGGGGCAAAGGAGGTGGAGCCTGAGGTTCAGACGAAGATCTTGTTCCTGATCCAAAGCGAGACGGAAGGGAGGGAGAACTAGCTGTAATGAGGGAGAGTCAGAGTGGAATTTCCCATGGAGGCATGGAGGTGGACAACACGTGGGCACAGCCCCTGGCAGGAAGGCAGAAGTGGGGGAGAGAGGGTGAGAGGGGATGAACAGCCTCAGGAGCAGGGTGGAGGGATGGGGTATCAGCTGCTGGGACAGCTACCTCAGGCCAGCTCCAGTTCTCTAACTTGTACCTTCAAAGGAATCCCCTCTACACCATCCCCAAAAGGCAGGTACTAGCCTCTGAATACCTCTCATGATGGGGAACTCACTACCTGTGAAAGCAGCACATTCATCCTCTGTCAACTAACTGTTAGAACTTGCCCTGCACTGATTCCTTTGGGGGCCAAGCAGAACGAGTCTCCTCTCTTGAAGTGAGTGAAAAGTGAGCCAGCGTCTAACTCCTCACTTACAGAGAGTTCCTGGTAGACAGCAACGAAGCCATCCAAAGTGCGTGAGAAAAGACTGTTGGTTGCTGTTAGTGATCACAGTAGTGGAAAGAAGACATTGAAAAGGTGGCACTGGGTCTGACAGGCACAGCACTCAAACCACGGGGGCGGGGGTGGTTTCAAACATTCTTCACAAAATAATGTGACTGAGACACAAAGGTACTGGAGGCTGTAACTCAGGGCAAAATTCCTAACATAAGGAGATTTCAAATAGCTACATAAGCTTAAAGTTATCTGGATAATTACTGGTCTAGGAGGGGGCAGGATAGCAAAGAGGCTGAGACAGAGGCAGATCTGTGTCTGTGGTGACACGCAGCCCTCACAATGTGCACATTTGGGAAAATGTGCTTCCTTAACCTACGTGCTAGATCCTAAGGTTTGTGATAAATAACTGGTGGCTGTCCTTCGTCTTCGAAGGTGACCAAGATGACATCACCACCGTAGAGTGAAAAGTGATAAATAGCTACGTTAGCAGTAACTACAGGTTTCTATTTCATGCAAACATCTTCTACGGGTTTAATATATAGGCATGTATGTGACCATCAGTATATCGACAAGAATTTACATGCTCAGTGTCCCAGACACCGCACTAGGACTGGGAACAAAGACCCTGCTTTCCAGGACTCTCATCCTCAGAAGGGGTAACCGTGCTGCGAGCAGGGTGGATGGGAGGCAGCCAGGACAGGACGTCTATGGAAGGGGTGGCGGGCCCATGACTCTTGTACCAAGATGCCAGGCCCAGATCAGAGAAGACAACCAGAAGAGGCCAGAGGCAGCGAGGCTCTGTGGAAGGCTAGAAGACTCACTCCCTGAGGACCTGGCCCAGCGCTCCCCATGCCAGCCATGCCAGGGTTGCTGATGTACATTTGCTCCACAAGTCAGTCAGCGACTGGTCTTGCTTTCTGATGGGGTTGCTTTGGTGAAGGTAAAACCTCCCGCAGTTTGGAGTTCCACTGGCCTGGGGAAAGAAGGCTGCTTTCATCAGCTTCCTGCGAACCCTTGCCCTCATGTAGCTGCACAGAAACCCATGGGGTTGGACTGTAATAAGGCCAAGCTCAGCTCCAGACGGAGGCACAAGGCCCCAGCTCCCTATGCTGAGTCAGCAGATGAGGGACTCCATGTCATCAGTAGGGGGTGAACTGCAGAAAATGGGGAAGGGGGAATCCAATGAGACCTCACAGCTAGGAGACGGGGCAAGGGGGGAAAACTCCACTGAGAAAGCATAGGCCAAAAAGTCCATCTGTCAGGTACTGGCTCTTTTCAATCTGCCCTTAGCATAAGGAAGACAGGAGACTGGACACAAATGAGTTAAGACTGCCCTACCATGGGATGAAACAACATGGGCTAGACAAGTGTGCACACACAGCACTTCCTGTTCCCTAAACAAGAAACTCAGAGCTCCCCCAGGCCCTAGTGTGGGCTCACCTCCCATGCTAGGCCTGCTGGGGTTGGGGGGCCCAGTAGCTAAAGGAGCTGGACAGCCTTGGTGCTGAGGCTGCAGCAGATACAATACCCACAGGGGCAGGCACTGGAGCCCTGCCCAAAATGACTGAGTCTCTTCTCTTTGGGCCTCTGTTTCCTTCTCTGTAAAATGAAGGAGCGGGATGAAGGATCCTTGAGGTCCTGTCCAGTTCCAGATTCTAGGATTCTGGGACCTATGACCAGAATTCCCTGAAAGTCTGACGTGCCAGGGCTACATCTTGTCCAGAAGACGCTATGAAATGTTAACGCTGTTGGTCTCCATCCCACTTGGGGGAGGAGGAGCCAAAGAACAAGTCAACAGGTAGCGAGATGTCAGAAAACCAAGTTGTTTTTGGAAGCTCTGGAGAACAGGGAGGAGGGATGGCACGGGAGACTCCTTATGGCCCCTCTGCATTCAATGGGGCTGCTCTGCAGACGTAGGGAAGCAGAAACGTGCTCCTGCTCTCCCCAACTGGCAAGTAATTAGACAAATAATGAGAAAAATCTGCAAAGAGCCCCAGTATAATGGAATGGTGACAGTAAGCAGTTTTAGGGATTACAGGGAACCAGCTGGAATGATTGCTTGTTCCTCTGGTTCAATGAGCAGAGCCCCTGGAAAGCTACCCCAGGAAAGAGGAAGCTATGAGCATCCTCTCTGCACAAGGTTTTAACCTGGTGGTGTCAGGACACATCATCTCACAAGACTGATTTAAACTGCCACCCTTCAGGCCATTCTGTGGATGACCATAGCTGTGAGTTAGAGATACCAGACTCCTAGATCTCAGAGCCAAGAGGGGCCTCAAAAACTGGCTGGTTCAGGCCTGAATTATCTCCAAGAAAGAGTTGGTCAAGGGGAGACCGGAGAGGCAAAGCAGCTCACCTAGAATGGAGGAGAGCCCAGGTGACTAGCCCTCCATCACTCCACACTGTCACATATCAGCCCTACTGTCTGCTTAATCCAACCTGGGGGTAGGGCTGCAACACTGAAACTGGCACGAGGCATGAACTGGGGTTCAAATTGCTTCTCCCACACCATGACAGCCCTGCCTTTATCTGCACAACCTTCCTGTGAAGGACTACCAACTTTCACGCAGGGCCAATGCATCTGTGTGATCTAATGAAGAACACACTGGACAAGGTAGAGACTTGATCCGCTGACATTTCTTTCTTCAAGACAACTCTCTTGGAACATTATGAGATGTTAAATGGCTAAGTTTGATATTAAACACAAAGGTTTTGCACAAACAAAACCAATGCAGCCAAAATCAGAAGAAGGAAAGCAGAAAGCTAGGAAAAAATTTTTACAGCAAGTGTCTTTATCAAAGACCTCATTTCTCAAATATATGAAATTTAGAGGAATACAAGGCATTTCCCAATTGATAAACAATCAAAGGATATGAACAGGCAGTTTTCAGAGGAAGAAACTGATGCTACTCATAGTCATGTGAAGAAATGCTTTAAATCACTATTGACTAGAGCAATGAAAATTAAACCAACTCTGAGGTACCTCCACAGATTGACTGTGATAGAAAAGTAAAATGACAAATGTTGGAGGGAATGTGAAAAAATTGGGACACCAATGCCCTACTGTTGGAGTTGTGAACTGGTTCAACTATTCTGGAGAATGATATGGAACTATGCTTAAAAGCCTATAAAACTGTGCATACCCTTTTGACCTAGCAATACCGCTGCTAGGTGTGTATTCCAAAGAGGTTTTTTAAAAGAAGGAAAAGGACCTGTTTTTACAAAAATATTTATAGCAAGCAACTCTTTTTGTGATGGTTAATAATTGGAGATTATGGGGATGCCCATCAATTGGGGAATGGCTAAACAAGTTGTGTTATATTACTGTGATGGAATACTACTGTGCTATGAGAGATGATGAGCAGGCAGACTTCAGAAAAACCTGGAAAGACTTACATGAACTGAAGCAAAGTGAAGTGAGGAGGAATGGAAGAATATTGTACACAGTTACTGCAGTACTGTCCAGCGATCAACTGTGAATGATTTAGCTATTCTTGGCAATACAATCACAAAGGATTCAGGATGAAAAATGCTATCTATCTCCAGAAAAAGAAATGAAAGTGTCTGAAAACAGACCAAAGAACACTATTTTTCACTTTATTTTTTATGTTTCTTTTTTCTTTGGGGTGGGGGGCCTATGTTTTCTTTTACAACATGACTTATACGGAAATGTTCTGCATGACAGCACATGTATAACCTATATCAAGTTATTTACCATCTCAGGGATGGGGGAGGGAGGGGAGAATTTGAAACTCAAAAAAAAATTTTTTAAATGAATGTTAAAAATTTTTTTACATACAATTGGAAAAGATATTATTTAAACAAAAGACAAGTCCCCTGGCCATGCCCTTCCTCTCCATAAGCAATTGCCTGAAGATCAGCAAAAATCTCCTCTTCATCCACCTAACTTGTACATAATGTCAGAGTGATCTTTCTGTCCCTTCCTGGATTGAGTCACTCTCCTCAGCTTAACACACACTCATTGTCTCCCCTTTGGCTTCAGAATAAAGTCCAAACATTTCTGTGGGATATTCAAGGTTGTCCCCTACTTGTCCAGATCTTCCTCCTATACAAACTTTCCACTCAAATCAGACCCATCTGGTCACTGTCCCTAAACATGTCACAGCCATTTCTGCCTCCATACATTTTTTTCAGAGTACTTCCCTTCCTCATAAGCAAATCTTGGAGGTAACAAAGAAACTGGCTCCAAGGCACAAAGGGGCCTTTCCTAGCGGAAAGAATCTTGGATCAACTGCTAGAGAATCTGAATTCAAACCCAAGCTCTGCCTGTTGTGTGAGATAAGGCAGATCATTTCATCTCTCAGAGACTGTATACCCATCTGTAAAACGGTGATAAACTTGGGAACCTGGGAGCTCTTCCTCCTCTCTGGCCCGCTCCCTGCTAAACCCTGTCTCCAGTTCTGGACTGGGAAGAGCAGCTTCTCCCTAGAGCTCTCTAGTATTACCCTCCCCATCTGCAAATTTCCCTTTCTTCATCACCAGGTCTTCAATGACCACAGGCAGTTTCTCTTTCATGGAGGTTCAAAGTTGAAAGGGATGTGCCAAAGGTCACCCCAGAGTCCAATCTCAACTTACCAAGAATTCCTTCTACTACATGCCTAGCAAGTGTTGACTGCTTTGTTGAAGGCTCCAGTGGGGGAACCTGCCATCTTCTGAGGCCGCCCATTCTAAGTCTGGATAGAGCTGAGAGGAATCTTGTCCCGACACGGAGCCCACACTGGCCTCTTTGCAACCTCTCTCCATGGCTCCTGGCTGTGTCTCCTCTGTGGCCCAGCAGAACAAGGATAATCCCTCCTCCTCCAGATGGCCCTTTGGCTACCTGAAGACAGTTCCTAGGGGACTGTGAATCGCCTCTTCTCCAGACTAACCAGCTAAATAGTTAAAGGAACTAAACAAATTCTATCTCTGAACTATACTGTACCCTGCACCATTCATGTGGTACTTAGCCCACACTATCTTGTACCATTTGTAATTCTTTTCTGGGCATGTCTTGGTATCATCCCAGCAAGACTTCACCCTTCTAGCACCAAGTACAATGTGGGACCCCAAGGCACAGCTCAAAAGATCGCCTCCTGGTTTACTGCAAGAAAGTCACTCAATCTTCCTGGTTTTTCATGTCCATGGCACAGCTAGGAAAACAAGGAAATAGTTCCTGCTCGCTGTCTCACAAGCAGGACAAGTTCCATGAGGTCTTCAATGTTCCTAGGACAATGCACAACAACCTTGGTAGTCCTTAACACCAGGAAGAAAAACAATCAAGAGCTTAGGAAAGGAATAAAGGGCAGGCAGCTTCATGTGTAGAACTGACACAGTCGTGCTGGAGAGAACTAATCTAAAAATAAAAACCAGAGCCCTGGAGACAGCAGGGATTCAGAAAGAAAGAGAGAAACCAAGCAATGTGGATGATGGTAACTCAAGAATCAAAGGAAGACTGAGGAAAGGAAACAGGTTCCAAAGCTGGGGCCTCCAGGGAAAAGGTGGACGCTGGATGGGGATCTCAAGAACTAAGGAAGCTCCTACTAAAAAGAGGCCTAATCCTGGCACCTCCAATCTAGGCAACGAAAATAACACCTAGGACAGTGACGGGAAGGATGGAGAGTGTCTGGATGCACTGGGTGAGGCAGGGATCAGGGTCCTCCTCATACCTATCATCTCCCCAGTAACACTGAGGCGTGCCTAGCACGTTGGAGGCAGTGCTAAGTATTGTTAGCACAACGATCCAATGGGCATCTCAGCATCTTCAGAAGGGTCAGTGCTGCTCTCTGCTGGCTGGTCTAAGGAATCCAATGTGCTGGGAAACAGACGTGAAGGGGGAGGAGGGAATGGGGAGAGGGTGAGGAAGTAATGGGGAGAAGGGGAGGAGGGGGAGGAGGGGAAGAGAGGGGAAGAGAAGGGAAGGAGGGCGGGGGAGGAGGAGTGTGGCCTCAGAAAGCCTGCGCATACGTCACGAAATGTCTCCTTCCTGTCTGCTAAGGCAGCACAGGCCTTCATTGGGCAGCCTCTCAGGGCCTCACATCCGGTGGCATTCATTCTCTCTCTCCCTCCTTCTCTCCCTCCTCCTCCCCCCTCTCCCACCCGTTTCTTCACAGATTCAGTTCACTTGGGTAGGAGGGATTGGGAAGCAAACATTCTCTTAGCTGGCAAGAGGAGGAAAGGATTCTGATTTGTTTTCCCCATTAAAATTTCTGAAAATACTCAATTTCAAACAGGTCCTAAATAATGCCCTGCAACTTCTGGATGGTGTGGACTCTGCCCAAATGCAAACAAGGCTTAGGAGATTGGGGTTCGAGGTGCACTGCTGTCTCCCAGGCCACCCCAGCTCCCCTGGGATGCCCCGGAGAAGGTCCAGAGAGGCCAACACTCACCCTGTCCCCTCTCCCAAGGCCCTCAGGCTGGTGTCTCACACTTTCACACTTTGCCGGCCAGCTCTGGTATGGGCAATGCCGCCATCACGCGGGCCCGTTTGCTGTGCTCCTCTCCAGAAGCCTCCTCGGTGGCCTCCAGTTTGCGTTTGGGAGATGCTGGGCTACAGGGCAGGGGCTTTGGGCCTACAATTAAAGTAGAGTCAATTCAGAAAAACCTGCATGAATGGATGCTGAGTGAAGAAGTGAACAGAGCCAGGGTAACAGCCACGGCGTGTGACGACCAGCTCTCTTAGAGCAATGCAAGGTTCTAAGACAATTTCAAGACTTAATGATGGAAAACGCCCTCCATATCCAGAGAAGAACTACGGCATCTGAATGTAGGTAGGTCAAAACTGACTGTTTTCTCTTTTTTGTTTGTGTTTTCTTTCTCATGATTTTTCCCTCTTATTCTGACTCTTCTTTCACAATGTGACTAGTATGGAAATGTTTAATATGATCATACATGTGAAGTTTCTATCAGGTTGCATCCTGTCTTGGGGAGGGGAAAGAGGAGAGAGAGGGGTAAATTTAGAACTCAAAATCTTAAAAAAGTGAGTGGTGAAAACTAAAAATAAATAAATAAATGCATTTTTGAAAAAACAAAGTAGAGTCAAGCTCTGTATATCTGTGTGCATGTGCAATCAAAAGAGATGGAGACAGAGAAGGAAGAAAAGAGAAGAGAAAGAAAGGAAAAGGGAGGGTAAAAAGTCTGTGCACCAACAGGGCTGGCACTATACAGCATCTCTGGGCACTGGCAGTGACAGCAGGATCGGGGCTGCCCCCCAAGGCCAGGGCTTCAGGCTGTAGCCCCTACCTGCCTCGGATGCTCTAAGGCTGGCACCTGGAGCCCACTAGGGCAGTTACTTCTGACCAGAAAGGACAGTGGAGCTCACCTGTGCTGCTAACACCACTGGCTTGGCCCATGCTTGTCTCCACCATGGGGCTGCTGAGATCTTCCATGCAGGATGGGACAGACGCCAGTAAACCTGAGCAAGGGTTGAGGAAGAGCAAGGGGAAGGGGAGGCAGTGAGACCAGCAGGGGAACAAGGCTGGAAAGGATTCTGAAGCTTCCTTTCTGCCTCTTCACCGCCATTACTGCTTAGCACGAGTATGTAAGTACTCACTCATCTGGGTGCCAGGGACGACCCATGCAAGTCTCAGAACTGGCAGGGTGGCCCTCCTCTCTGCCTCGGTGGCCTCATGAAAACAAGCTACAAATGGCTTCCCTCCCCACAACCCTAGGATGGTCACTGGGGAAGGACCCTAAGGCTTAGAGAGAAGGGATGAGTTTACTTTTGGGGGAGCCCTCAGCTTCCTCCTACTCCACTGTGAGTCCAGTCAGACCAAGCTCCATACTCACAGAGGCCCCGGTAGCGTGAAAGCTGCTGGTAGATCTGCTTCATGCGCTCGATGTTGAGCCGGCTGGTCTCTGCATGGTTGACAATGGGCTTGGGGTAATCTACCCCGATGATGCACTTGGCTGCCTTCTGCACCGATTCGGGGGCGTTCCAGGGCTCGTAAATGTAGCGCGAGGGGAATCCTTTCAGCTGGGGTAGGTAGCGCCTACAATGCACACACAGAGTCCTCAACATGCTCACACTACATGAAACCCTGTCCTCAGTATGGTCATCCCTCTCTCTCTCCCACCTGACATAGTCTCCGCTGGGGTCTGTCCGGCGGCCAAAGCCCACGGGGCAGTAGCAGTGGAAGAACTGTTGGAAGAAGGCACTGCAAGACAGCCACATCCAGCTGCCTGCATTCACACTGAAATCGGCATCAAGAAGCAGCTCATCAAACACCTGAGGGACAAGGGGATCGGGAGAATCACTGTGTGCTGGGGCCATGCTCTTTGCTAAGTCCTGCCGAGTTGGAAAAGTTTGCCTCTTAAAACTGAGGTCCAGAGAGGGGAGGGACTTTCCCATGAGGAGGAGCAGAGCCTGGATGTGCCCCAGCCCCTCTGCTGGGGGCTTCCAGGAGCAACCTCACCTGTCCCATAAAAGCCATCACATGGGATACTCACCCGGACCCCACTCTCCCAGCTGACCCAGAGGTCTCCTCGGGTCAGGAAGCAGGCCACAGCATGCCTGGCCAGGTGGTGGATCCAGCCCTCCTGCCGAAGCTGGGTCATGATGGCATCGATCCAAGGGAAGCCAGTTTTGCCCTCTGCCCACTTGGCCAGGGCTTCTGGGTTGCGGTCCCAAGGGATCTGGATGCAGATGGGGTTCCCCTCCATTCGGTCAAACTTAGGGTTGTTGGTTGCTGCAGTGTAGAAAAACTCTCGCCAAAGGAGCTGCCCATACAGAGACAGCGGTGGGGTGTTATTCCTTTTGACCTGAAGGTAAGAAGGGCAAGAGGTCATCAGAAATCAGAAAGGCTGAGGCCATTAGCCAAGGCCCTCTATGGGGGAAGTTTGGGGCCACAGCAAGTCTGAGGAGAGGAAGTGCTGTGGTGCAGAGTCCTAGACTGGAGTCAGAGGACCTGTTCCTTATGACCTGTGATGACTCAAGTCAATGACTTTACTTTTCTGGGCCGTGGTTTTCCTTCTTTCAGATAAGTACCTCTTCTAGCGCTAAATCCTGGGGTTTTACAAAGCCTTGGAGGCCCACCTCCACCCCAGGAGTGCAATGGCACCATGTGTTTGAAGAGCAGCCAGGGGCCCAAACCCGGCTTCAGGTGCCATGGCTCTCAGCTGGATGGCTGGAATATGCCAAGTAAAGAAAGGAGCACTATGTTGGAGAGGATCAAGCACCCACCAGAATGGGCTTGAGAGTCAGGAGATCTCCGTGGGCCAGATCAGACCCTGGCCTGCAGGCTCGCATCTGGTCAGTCAAAGGAAACTTTTCATTTGTAAGTATGGATAATGCTCTGCCTCTGGAATTTGACCCAACAAGCCCCATACAATAGCCAGGTTGTGGACACCCAGGATTTGAAAGCACACAGACCAAAGTTACTGTATGTAATCAGATGCTATGATAAAGAGACAAAGTCATAATTTAGAAATGTCAGTAAAAGCACCCTTAAAATCTACACCCTATATATATGGTGACTTAGGTGGCTGACAGTGCTTTCTCAAGTCAAAAAGCACTTGAGAGGCCATATGGTCCAACCCTCTCATTTTACAGATGAGGAACATGAGGCATCTGGTGGGGAAGGGGGAGGATGGGACATTACTCGAGAGCAGGCCTGCTGACCACAGATCCAGACCTCCCTTACTGTTCCATGCCCCCTGCTAATCTGTTTCCAAGGGTGGGAATGTTTTCTGATAGATCCAATCTAAGGAAACCAGACACAAAGCACAACTGCCCGGTCCACTGTTGCCTCCTTCCCTGAGCCCCAATCATGGTCAGGGGGATAGCCTGAGCCAAGGAAGGGCTCCCTGGGCTTGTGGACAATGTATTGGCTTCACCTTCTTATACAGTTCCCAGAGGCGGTAGTAGAAGAGGCGGCAGGAGAGGCAGCCAAAGCGCAGATAGGGGCTGAGGCCTGTGGGGCTGGCCAGCAGGGAGGTGGCGTTCATCCTTGGTCTCTCATAGTTGGCGACCCAGGCCTGGAAGAAGAGAATCAAAAATAAGAAGCAGCCCACCTGCTTGCAGAGCTTCCCCAACAGCCTTGCCAGCCAGGCCTCAAACCTGCTCCCCACCAAACTTCAAGAGGTCAGGCATCTCCTGCTCCCCTGGGCTCTGCTCCCTTCCTGTTAGCTGGAGAGTATCTACTAAGTGAGGACCCAGCCTGGGGTTGATGGCCGATGACTGGCTTGAGATTTGGCATCAGAAGACCTATTCTTTATGACTTTATGACTTCTTTATGGCCCCAGGTCAAAGCCTTTACTCCTCTGGGCCTTGGTTTTCCTTTGTTCATATGAGTGCCTCTCCTAGCCCTAAATCCTGGGGTTTGACAAAATCTTGGAGGCCACCTCCACCCCAGGAGCAATGGCACTATGTGTCTGAAGAGCAGCCAGGGGCCCAAACCCAGCTTCGGGATGCCATAGCTCTCAGCTAGATGGTTGAATAAGCCAAGTAAAGAAAGGGATGCTATGCTGGATTTGTGCATTTAATAGATCACTCTTGGACCCCATCTAAGGGAATGAATCTAATAATGGGGGCGTCGAAGGCACCTCAGCAGGCTGAAGGGGACTCCTCCTCAATGGTACCATGGGGGCAGCCATTTATGTCACCTATGATGAAACTCCTCATCTCTCCTGGGGCCACAGATCCCAGAGAGCAGGGGTGAGGGGAAGACCCACCAGATAAAGACCAGGAGGCTTGGAGTCCAGTCCTGCCTTGGGCTCTTAAACTGCTGTGTCATTTTTTAAAGGCAGCTTTTTCATTTTTCTGAGTCTTACCTGTTCAACAAATTCAGACCCTGTCACAGAGCTTCAGAGAACAAATGTGAAGGGGGTCAGAGGATGTAGGAATGCTGAGGGAGAGACCAATTCCTCACACTAAGAACTTGCCCCTGTAGCCATGAGGGTCTCCCTGAACCTTCAGGTGTGCCGGCCTTTATTTATGGGGTCCCATGCCCCTGCCGTGCTGTACAGGACAGGATTACAAAACAAGGAAGCTCACAGCCTTCTCCTGGGCCCAGATCCATCACCCCAGACGCCCTCTCCAGAGAAAGGCAGACATGGGACCTCTGTTCTCCTTGCTGTCTTAGCTCCAGAATCAGGTAAAAACTTTCCTGGCCCACCTCCAGTTTTTTCATCTTTCTGCATTCCCAGCAGGCCAATAAGCCTGGATGGCTCAGGCGTCCCCCAGGGGCTTGACAAAGAGATTTCTAAGAAAGGTGAGCTCATACCAAAGGGACAGGGGAGAGCCTTTACAAATGTCTGCTTAAGAACCCAAAAGACAAAGTTAGCTCCTTCAGCTCTCCTGCCTGCCCTGGTCCTGCTATCCCATCTCTCACCTGGACTCCTCCTGGGTGTCTCTCTGTAGGCTCAGTCCAGCCTGGCTGTGACAGGGATAGATTGTCCTCTCCCTGCCCTTGGGCATCAGACCTTTTAGCCGCAGCACATGACAGTACCCCATGAAGGACAGCACAGGTTGCTGGTGGAGATCAGATCATACACAGTGTGCTAGGCTATTGGCTAAGTGTGTGAAAGCCCCACAAGAAGTCTTGTCTTGTCTGAATTGGAGGGGCCTGCTTCCTTCATCTGATTGCTGGCCAAACTGCCCCACTCTCTGAAAAGGACTGGGGTCAAGATAGTGCCTCTCTCTCAGTCTTGTGTGAGCATGTCAGAGGTGGAAGAGACCAGAATCCTTGGCTGACCAGATTGTTAAGCCCAATGCATAGACTGTGTCAGCCAGCCACTGGCCATGGGAAGAACCCAGGAACAAGGAGCCCTAATCTCATGGAAAAGCTGGAAGGCCTCTGCTTTGGGCACATGAGCCAAGTGGTCTCTTCTGATTCTAGCCCTATTGCCTAGCTGCCCAGGGGTTTGTGGGTCTGATGTCCCTTTCCTCCTCCTCATTAATGCCTACATCACTGTAGAGGTAGAATCTTCAACAAGGCTACTCATTCAGTTCAGAAGTTGGGGAGCAGTGCACCAGAACAGATGCAGAAAAGGAGGAGGGGGAGGGAGGGGTCCAGCATGGTAAGGGACCTGAGAATTCCCTTTCCAGTGCCATATCCACTGGTTCCTCCTCTCTTGGAGGACCTGGAGGCGGCTGGGGCCGGGCAGTGCTCACATGGGCTAATGATGAGAGCCCCACACTGACCACTAGAGAGTTTAACAAGCACTGTTCTCCCAACCATCCTCTGAGGTAGCTCATACAAGGTCCACCTACCCCATCTCAGAGAAGACTGAGGCAGAAACACAGTGTGATTTGACCACTGTCACCTGGTCAGTAAAAGGCAAGCCAGAAGCCAGGCTTTCTCCCCCAAGGTATGATGCATTCCAAGAAGGATAGAAGGAAGCCTGGGGTTCCCACTTTCTCCAGCTGGGATGTGCCCACTTGTCATACCAAGGGAGTTCCTACCTTCCTTTCCAAGTGCTTGTCCAACCGGGCTAGCGCTTCCATTTCTCCTCCTTGCCAAACAGCTGGGCCGAGTCCATCAGTGGGGAACCCTGGCAGAAGAGAGTCAGGTCATATGGAGGGAGGCACCCAATGAGGAGGCCACGCCTGTCCTTCCCTTCTGCTATGCAGGGACCAAAGGGCACTTAGACCTCGAGGATCCTTTCAAGTTTCTGCTCTCTGGGGGCCCAGTCTTTCCTCGTGCACTAGAGAGGAGGCGCCGTCCCTAGACTCCCAGGGCCTCCAGCTTGAGTGGCAGAGACCTTGTCGCAGGTCACTGGGAGGGGGGCTGTGCTCCCTTCCATTCCAGGTGCCCAGCATGGGGGGAAGCTTACCAAGCTCCTCCAAGGAAGGCACACCATAGGTGTCATCATGGTTCTCCTGTATCTCAGCTTGGCACTGCTCCATCTGCTGACTTGTCACACAGCTCACAGGCTTTTTAGGTAGCTCCATGCGGCTGATAATGGCCTGAAAGCGCTTGTAGGTGAGGGGTGGTTTCTGCCCATTCAGCTCAATGATCCTGAGGATCCCAGATGATACTCAGCGTCACTCCCAAGGCCGGGGGACCCTGCCTGCTCACCCTAAAAGCCTGACTAATACATATAAGGCACTCTATGATATTTCACTGACTTGAGAAAAAGTGGATAGCTGGATCACCATTTTACAAGGAAAAATTGAGGTACCAGTGAACCAAAGACATGTGCCAAAGCAGGGGACTGAACCAGCCAGGACAGGATTGCCAGTTCTGGGATGTCTAGACCAAACTGCCAAAAGAAAAGAAAGCCTGCCTCATCTCCTCAGCGGCCCTGCTCAGCCATCTGGGTTACAAGATTGAGTCCTTGGGAGCCCACTTTCCCAGTCTAACCTTAGGGGGTTCTTTTAGAATGGCCTTAGAGACATTTCTTCCCCTGCTAGTAGGAGAGAGGGCAAGGCTGGCTTATACCTCCCTCCAAAATGGGTAAGACAACCCCAGGCCCTGCTGGGACCAATCTCCAAGGACAATTAGCTCCTTCCTGGCCTTGCTCCTAAATCCAAAGTAGAAGCCGCAGACAGAGGATGCCTAGGGAGTGGGGATGTTGGCCAGCTCGGCAGTATTCTGCAATGCGCCCCTTGGGTCCCAGGCCCCTCTGACCTATAGATCTGCCATCTGTGGAGGGGGGAGGTCTGGGATGGTCAGCATTATGGGGCATTCTGTTTCCTAAGCAGGAGTAATGCTCCTCAAGGGGTACTAACAGGCTCCTCAGCCTGAGCCAGGTTCCCCAGACCAGCTGACGTTTAGGCCACTGTAGCTGGCTCAGAGGTTTATGCAAGACTGGGCTGGTCCTGTTCCATTCTCAGGCTTTCCCCTTCGTCAGAGATAGAGGTGGGTGGAGGCTCTGGGCCACGCCTTCATCCTCCCACTCCAACCCCTCCCCTCACGTGGAAGTGGGAGGGGTGCCATGCTCCAGCAGCCTCTGCTCACATGTAGGGCCGTGTGACCCAGCTAGCGGCAGTCACCACTAGGTGGGGGTCCTGGGGTTGGGAAGCAGCAGGGCAGCCAATGCTTCCAGCTGGGGTAATCAGGGAGAGGGCTGCCTCCCTGCATCGCCCCAGCTGGGGTAATCAGGGAGAGGGCTGCCTCCCTGCATCGCCCCTTTGAGCCTGAAAACCCATTTGCAAAGGCCTGGGAACACAGGAAGCTGGGGGCTCTCCACAGGATCGCCACAGCCAACTAGCTCTGTGGCCTGGAAACCCAGATAGGTGGGGCCTAGGGAGCTAGGCAGGGACTCTCAGTGCAGAATTCTGGGGAGGGCAGCTTGGAGAAAGGGCAGAAGGATGGCAGCCAGACATGCCTACCTCTGGGAGGCCTTGGGGTGAGGATGTTGACTCTTCCTCATCCCTCCAGCCCGTGTGCTGCCCAAGGAGACAAAGTCTTCCCACCTGGTCTCAGGGACCTCCCAGTTCACAATGGCAGGCTCCAACCTGAACCTATAGGACCCTCACCTGTCCAGGTCATACAGGGTGTGTGAGTTTTCCGTTACCACCTCCACGCCAGCCTCCTTGGCCATCTTCACAATTGCTGCATCCCGCTCTTTCCCAAAAGGCTCCGAGTCATATTCAAAGGTCAGGCGGGTCACACCCCATTCCTGTGGAGAAAGTTTCTGCTAGACCCAGGGCTGTGGGGACCCAACTCAGCCCTCACCTCCAAGAAGGGAATGGGGCTGAGGCCAAACAAGAGGGGCAGCAGGGCAGACCGGCCATGCTGCTTGAAACAGAACCAGCTCTGAGGGGGCTCCCTGGGGAGCTCCATCTGCCCCTCCCAAGTTCAAGCAGCTGCCTCACTCAATGGTGGGGCCAGAGGGACCTGCGAGGTGCAGGATTCCCCCAGCTCTGTAGCTTTTCTCCTTAGGCAGACACAGCCCTGTGGACCCTGCCCTATTTTCCCTGACAGACTTAAGCAGGGATATAGTTTTATGGTTTCCACAGCAACCCTCCTGAGGTCGGTGACAAGCAAAGAGTCGACAGGCCCTGGCTGGCTGCTGCTGGGGCCAGAGCCCAGCGGCTGTCCCTTCCTAATGGCTCCCTGTGGTCATCACCATCTGACAGATAAAGAGCCAAGCCTGGCAGAGGTGGAGGCCCGGTTCATACTTGCAGAGCTGGTGCTTAGCAGGGATGGGCTTCCAACCCAGGGCTCTCCTGATTCTAAGGGCAGTGCTCTGACCATTACATTACGCTGCCTCTCTGGAGCAGGGATCCTCATCTACAGCCTCTGCCCCCTCCCCTACCTGGGCAATGGGCATCTGATAGAGAGGTGGAGGGGAGAGATACTTTTCCTCCCTGCCAAGATGGGCTTGTGGGGGCACTTCAGGGCTGGGTCAACAACCAGAACACAGCACGATGTAGAAGGCACCGAGAAAATCTGGTAAAGTCAAGTCTCTCTTGTGGCAATGGCCCAACAGACCTTCACACCTGCCACTGGCAGCAATCTCCTAAAAATAGCAGTGCACAGCACTGTCTGCGCCTCTGCCCAGGGCAGAGAGTCTGGGGAAGGTAGACTATTGCTATTCAGAGAACTTTGGGCAGGAATGGGAGGTCTAAGAAACTTTAGAAGCTGGCTAGTCTACTCCCTCTTTACAGATGTGAAAATAGGGTCAGCCCGAGCAGAAGACGTATGGTCTGAACCTGGGCCCTTGACCGAATCAGTCTGCTGAGGGAGAGAAGACAGTCATTGATCTTGATGAGAAACTTTGGCCCCTACGGACTCTTGGAGCAGCAAGAGAAGGGATCTGGGATGGCAGGAGGCATGGACCCAGGCTTGGTCCATGGATATCCCAGGGTGCTCTGGCTTTGAGGACTGGATCTACTCTGAAAATTGAAGGATGCTTTGTTAAAGGTTGGAAATTAGTGGACCTGGATTCTTAATACCGAGATCAGCTGGATGACCCAGGGAGCCGTGGATCACCCAAACTGAGATTTTTCAATAACCTACCGTACGAGAAGTAGAAACTCATTTAGAAAGGCTGACATTCCTCCAGTAATCCACCCCCCACCAGTAATCAGACCTGGGCTCCATCCTGAAAAGAGAAGCCTGCAGGAAAAAGAGTCAGGAGCCTTGTTCAGTCTTGCTGGCTTGAGCCAATGGAAATATGGAAAGGAAGTCATCCAGGTTTAAGGCTTGCCATATCCCACATCTGGGCTGAATGAAAAGCTTTTCTAACAAGAAACCCATCTCATGTGACTCCTCAACACTCTTTCTTATCTGCTGGCCATCTGACTTGGAGCAGTGGATGCCTCCTGCTCACTTGGCCTGCATCCATGTCGGCCCAGGTCAGGTCAAATGAATTTCTCCCACTTCCTGAGCATCCTGTGGTGTCCGTGGGGACCCCCAAAGAGCTAGAGAAGCCAGACGAGTCACACCAGGGCAGAATCTCTGAGTCGACACAGGAAGTTGAATTTCTCTCACCACCTACAAACTTCTTACCTTGAAGAGTCTTGGGAACACGTCGGTTGGTTGTCCTCGGACTACGAAGAGGCGAGAGTTCAGTTTCCTTAAGCTGATGTCCAAGTCTTCCAGGGACTGGAGGAGGAACCTGTAGAATAGAAGCAAGATTAGTTAGCAATGGGATAGAAAAAAAGCAATTTTCATCATCAAAAAAATGTTTATGGTTAGATCTTTTTTTAAACAGCATCTTAACTTCCAAATACATCCCTTCTTCTCTCCTTTGCCCAGGAAACCATCCCTTTTGCCAAAAAAGAAAAAAGCAGTGCAGCAAAATCTAAGAGCCCATCAGCCACGCCGACCATCTCTACATTATCCACACCTGAGAAAGGAGGGAGCTTTGTTTACAGAATTCTTCTCCAGGGCCACAGTCAGTCACTGACGTCACATCAACAACACAACACATCTGTGGCTTGGTTGTCACTGCTGGCATCAGTCTGTCTAAGTCTCCCTAGGATTCCTGGAATTCCTCAGACTCACCCTTTCTTCTGGTACAACTGTATTCCATTATCCTCATGTACCAGAATCCCCAGTCAATGGCATCTCTTCTGTTTCTAGCTCTGAGATCTTCTGGTCCGAAGGTTTGGAGACTGTAGCTGTTTTTATCTCTCTTAACGAGCAGGCCTAGGCCTGCAGACCACAGGGCAGTTACATCGAGCACCAGCTGCATGGTGGCAGTAGCCACTTCTACAGCTTGTCACGTGACCTCGGCCCATTCTTCCCTCTCCCTGGGCCTCAGTTTTCAAATAAAGCCTGATGGTTTTGTGAGTAGTGTTAAGCTTGGAGTCAGGAAGCCCTAAGTTTGAATCTTAGTTCAGAGGCCATGTGGGATTCTGGGCAAGTCACTTAACTTATCAACCTCAGTTTCCTCCTCTGTAAAATGGGGATAATAACACTTCTTTAACAGAGTTCCTGTGAGGATCAAAGGAGATAATTCATGGAAAGTTCTTTGTAATATCAAAGCATTACAGAAACGCTAGCTAGTTATTACTATTATCCACAGACCGCCCTCCCCGTCTCCTCTGATCACTGGGATACCCAATGGTATCCCATGCCAGGGAGTTGCAGTCTGGCAGTCCAGCTCTCTGCCCTTTACCCTGGCATTATCTGCACGCTGACAAGAGTGCTGGGTCAAACACAATCTTGTTCTCTGGATCTTCCTCCAGGGCTGGTCTGCACTACACGTAAAATCCAGGGGGGATAACCGCTCAGGGCTGCACATTCGCTGCGGCTCCTAAGCTAACAGCTTCTGGTAAGTCCAGGGGATGCTGAAGAGATACCCCTAGCCCTTGCCCTTTCATTTACTGACAAGTGGTTTCTCTGGCCCAGGACACTTCCAATCTATTCCTCAAACAAACCTAAGTGTGGCTGTGGTGAAACCAATAACATTCTGGGTGTTTTGACCCTAAAGCACATTCTTGACATCTGCCCTGAAAATCAAATCATGGCTTCATTTGGAGGACTTTGGGGGACCTTTTTATTCAATTTTAGGCACCTGTCCACTATTTCAAAAACCACAACACTTCTGGTATTTCAAAGAGAACCAAGATAGGTAGGTCTGCAGTGTCCAGGCATCTCTGAGGAGCCTAGAGTCTATTTTGTAAGCAGTAAAGCCAAGGAATGGGTATCTTCCCTAATAAGGGCCCTGCAGCATCTCCTTCTCTGCTTTCAGTATGTGGAGACTTTCATTCTGTACTTTGCATAATGAAACCCAGTTCCTCCTATAGAGCATCCCATTCCATGGGGTGGGAGGGAGGAGCACCCAACAACAGCCAGTCACTCAATGATTTCCTGGCTGCCAGCCACCACGAATCCCAAAGCTGCTGCTGACGTACAAGGTAGGGCAGCCACCGCAGACTTACATTCCTATACAGGCTGATTCCAAGGCTTGGTCCAACGCATCATGTTGGAGACCCTCCCAGGGAGAGTGTAAGGAGAACTTAAATCGGCCTGATGTTGCCTTGTGGGAAATGAGAGCTCAGCCTGTGTGAACTGCCATGCTCTGAAAAGTTGACACCTCAAGAAACGGAAAGTGGAAGGAAATGGAAAGGAATGACAGCTTTCGTGTCACTCCTACTCTGCCCAGAGGAAAAGTGATGATAGACACATGGTAAACAACCTGATGCCACCTGAAGTGGGTGTAGTTTCCAAGAGATGGCCCAGAAGCATTGGGGTGACTTTACATTTCAGGACCACAAAGAAAACTCTTTAAGAGTTTTATATAAGGGGGGATACCCCCACAGTGCCTTTCACTATGCACTTTGGAAGGATCTGCGAGTTGGGGGGCCTCCACAGCGCTCAGGGTGGCCCATTCTCCTATTACCAGGAAGTCTGTCCTCACATGCTCTCTTGCCAAGTTTCCTCCATACTGAATACTTCCGCTCCTTCAAGAGATTAGAGGTGCTGGAGGCCCCTGCCTTCGTGGGTCACTCTTCTCTGGTCACTCTCTGGTTTGCAATATTCTTCCTAAATGTGACCTTTGGAGATTGCTCAGGCATTAAGGCCACAAGCTATCATCTCTAGAGAACTGGAGAGGATCTTGGGGTACTGAGTCCAGCTACCTCATTTTACAGATGAGCAAAGTTAAGTGACCTGTCCAAGGTCACATGAAAAATGGGTGAGCCAGAATCTGAACCCAAGTCCTCCAACTTCCAACCCAGTGGCTTCCCCCTTGCACCACACAATGTACAGTTCATCTTACTTATACTTTATTGCTTTCAGGTGCCATGATGCCATTGGCGTGAGCCTTCCCTCTCTCCATCCCTGCAGGCGACATCTACTCTACATCCAGTGGCATTCATGAGTTTCTGTGACCAAAATAATTCATCTTCTAATGGCTGGCCAATCTGTCTCTAAACTGAGTGGGGCCGATGCTGGAAAGCAGACGTACATCCTGTTGCTTGGCCCCTACAGGAAATACACGCAGCCTGGTACAACCTGCCAGAAGCTGCAGGGAACCTCTGAGATCCCCAGGATTACATTCCCATTGGGATGAGGCAGTAGAGAATGACTTTGGGAAGATGTCTAGAAAATGGGTCCATTTCTCAGGAGGGCATCCTTACATAGTGTGCAGGCATCCTTACGTGGGCAAGGGTCTAAGAAAAGCATAACCTCAACTGAGAAGGGTCAGAGGACTGGCTGAAGGAGCCAGGAGGAGTAGGGCAGGCATGATAACTGAGGGAAGGAATCAGGCCCCTTCTGTCTGGCCTCATAGGGCAGGACAAGGAGCAGTGAATGGGAATCACCAAGAGGCAGACTGAGGCCTGGCATAAGGAAAAACCTGCTAACAAGGAGAACACTCCTAAAACAGAGTGAACAAGGCCAGTGAATGGGAGCTCTTCTTCTTCTTGGAAGTCTTTAAACACATGACAAATGAGCATTTGGTGGATGTTGTAGAGGGGATTATTATTTGGCCAGGGGTCTCTGAGATCCTGACATCTCAGGGGCTCTGTGACATTTTATTTAAGCTCCATAAAATGGAGTCAGAAGCAGCCTCATTACATCACTAAGCATTCTAGACCCATATTCGCCAAAATATGTGCATTTCTCCAACTTGTCTAGGTAAGAAAAGATGCTCCCCTCTTCTTAGCCCAGAGGGGCACAGAGAGAGAGCCGACCTGTGCAGGAGCCTGAACATGCCACAGCTTCGCCCAGTACCTGGAAGCAACCTGTCCTACAACCCCAGTATTTTTGGTTTTCAGGATGCATTTTGCCTGTTCAATTTGTTTCAGTCCGTTTCTCCTCACTAAGATTAACTTTCTCTTCACCTACTAATTTCCCTGGCTTCCTGTAGGTCTCAACTTAAAATCTCTTCTTTTCCAGGAAGCCTTTCCCAACCCCCTTTAATGACTTGTGATCATGATTTCCTATTGATCTTGTGCATAGCTTGCTTTGTACATGTTGTCTCCCTCAGTAGATTGGGAGTTCCCAGAGGAGAGTATCCCCAGAGCTTAGCACAATGCTCGGCACACAGCAGGCACTTAATAAATGTTGATGGACTGATTTGACTATGTCTAACACATCCGAGGGACACATCTTCCCTTCCGAGAAATGGCCCCCACTTGCTATGCTCCATCTGGTGTGCTACTGTTATAAAAGAGGCCCAGACAGAGGCCTGGCTTACCGTGAGTAGCCAAGACACTTGAGAAGAGAATATTTCTGGCCATGGGGTGACAGAAGCCCAAATTCTAGAAGGGAGCTGAGGCCCGGCCCCCAGAGCACTCTGGCTGTCAGCTCTGCATAACATCAGGGCAAGCTGGAGCCAGGCCAGCCAGCTCTGGCAGACATGGATACTCCTGCATCAGATCTAAGCAAAGGGCCTTCAGCAGCTTTCATTTATCCCCATGGGAGCAGGAAGAAAATAAATAAAAGACAAAGGCTAGCCCATTATCTTTGGGCTCCAGAGTTCCCTGGCTGGCTTCAGCTCCTGGCAAAGCAGGTCAGGCCCTTTCAGCAGAATGTGTGAGATCCACCCTCCTGGGCCAGAGGCATGGGGAGTGCCCCCCACAAGGGGCCAGCCAGGATTCTATGGTGAAATACAAACAACACTCTCACTAGACTGGAGGCTCAGGAAGGGGCGCCACGGGTTCATGGTCAAACTGCAGCCTGAATTCCCTCAGGAGAGACCTTTGTGGACGGAGCCTTAAGGAGTGACTAAGATCCTCCCAGTCCCCCTCCCATCTCTTCTAGCCCAAGTCCTCAGCAAAGGGAATGGCTCTTTTGTAAGACGGCTTAGAGCCACGCCATATCTGATTTGTAAAATGAAAGCCTTATGGGGTCCAGTGCTTGCCCCTGGCCAACTTTCCATCATCGCTGAGTACAACACAGGCCTCAGCTAGCTACTTATATGGGACATAAAGAAATTGTACAGCTAGAGCTTTTTCAGCAGCATCAGGTTTCAGGTCTCTGTTGTATGCTTTATTACCCAAATAGGAAGGGGATCCAGGGCTTAGATGTGAAACCATTTACAATTATAAAAAGCTTTTCTTACTACTGATTTAGAAGATGAGGATAGAGATTTTCGTCCCCTATGGACAAATGGAAAACTAGAACCTTGAAAGCAGAATGATTAAGCAACTGGCCAGGATACTTGCTTGGATGGCTCAGAAGTAGCACAGCATCCCTGATGAGTGTGCCACGCTCTGATCCGTGTTCACCCCAGGCACCACCTGCCTTCTCACTGATCCAATCCCAGGAAAGCTTCCTCTGTACTGGAGACTGACTGTGCTGAGCCACCTGCAATCAGAGCCAGCTGAAGGGCTGCTCCCTACCTGCCATCACCCTGCAGAGATCAACCGATATAGAGGCTGAGGCACATCCTGCTGCCTCAGGTTACCAAGTGTCTGTCTGAGTCGATGTGCAGCAACTAAATTTGTGGCCCCCGCCTACACGAGTTCAGGCAGGCCTACCCACACCAAATGGGGGGTTCTATTTTAAATGCCAACATCTACAACCAGAAAGCAGCTCACATTCTCTTCTTCTGGTTCTGAGTACACGTGTAGCTAGGACTGTCCCCAAGGTCCCCGGCACACTGGAGGGGGGCATGGGATGAGAAATACATGTGTGAGGCACACTTGGTAGGTCTAAAAGCAGCTTGCAAGTGCCAGCATTGTATCTGTTTGATATAGGGAATGCCACCTCAGGAAGGTCTATCTGTCATCACCCTGCCTGTTCCCCCCACCTGGTGGGAGGAGTCTTTTGGCTTCAAGGCCTCATCCCATCTGTTCTGTGCTGCTTCACCTCCAGCTCTGTCCTTCTGGGCCAGCCAAACAGTCTGTCCAGAAATGCAGCACACTGGCAGGGTTGTAAGGCTCACTGGGATCTTGTATCAGTCCCACAACATATAACTCAGGTGCCATGCCCTGCCATGTGATGTCCCTCCTTTCATTTAATCATTTGAAAAATAGCCACAGAACATTCATGGCAAATACCAAAATCCACACCGCACACTGCTTCTGCCAAATTCCAATGCAATTAGTAACCAGGCACTTTTCAATGACCTACATAGCTCTATTCAATGTCCATTAAATAATGCACACTGGAAAAGCAGTCATTCTGGTCTCTGGCCCTCAGTTACCTATTCTGTAAGGTGAGGAGCCAGAATGGGAGCCGTCAAAAGGGCCAGCTCTCAATTCTCCAAGCCAGTGAAACGCCCCATAAAATGATGTGAGAGGCAGGTACCAGACAGCCTATGGGCTACGGCTTAATTGGCATGCTGTCCTATGGAAGGGGCACAGAGCCCTTAAAGTCTGACTAAGTTTTTATTTGGTAATCAGAAAAGATGCCAGGGGGAAGGAAGGACAGTGATGTTGGGCACCATCATCTACAATTTGAGGTCATGATTTAACATGCCAGGCTACTATTTATGGAAACTGGCACACCAGCATAATGAATGACAACAGAGACAAAGCAGGCTGGCACTGCCCAGGGTCCTGTCTCTACTCAGAGGGGACAGAGGGGACGTTTAACAGGCAGCCAGCCAGCCAAGGAGCACTCAGACAATGCAAACAAACCATTCTGTTGCATCACGGTGCAGGGTACACCGCGGGTACACAGTGTCTCAGCTCGGATCTGCTCCGGCCTCTGGGCACAGAAGGAATCTCTGAGCCCCCCAGGACCACGGGCGGGTGAAGCCGCCCCTCACCTCCTGACCCCACCGGGCACGAGGCGCTGAGCCTTTCTGGGCGTCCATCCTCGGGCGTCAGCTAGGACGGCATGCCAAGGCAGACACCGCCACGGGGAGCCCTGGGGTCACAGCACGGGCCCAGCTCGCGCTCCAAGGTCCTCCGACACCCCCGCTCGGACCGGCCGAGCCCCCTCCGCCTCCCCTCCGGGGAAGGGGCGGCCTTCCCATCCCCCTCGCTCTCCCAGTCCCCTCCCCCGCCCGGACACGCCTCTCTCCCTCCGGCCCACGCAGGCCTCGCCCGCGCCGCGGCCCCTCGGGCCCGCTCACCTCCAGCGGTTGATGCCCACGGAGGACGAGGCCGCGAACCACGGGTCGAGGATGTAGACGCAGCGCACGCAGCGCGCTCCGCGCAGGGCCGCCTGCAGCGCCGGGTTGTCATGGAGCCGCAGCCCCTTGCGGAACCAGTGTACCGAAGAGGCGCCTTCCTCGGCCGCCGGGCCGGGGGCCGAGGCCGGGGCGGGGGCCGGGGCAGCGGCCGGCACCGTCACCACAGTCGTCGCCGCCATTACAGCCCAGACTGCGGCCGAGGTCGCCGCTCCGCCCAGGTTGGGCCCTCAGTCCCCGCCCCCTCTAGATACCGCAGCCAATGGAGTTTTCTCTGCGCTCGCAGGCCCGCCTCCCTGCTCTCAGAGCGCCAGTCCTACTGGTTCGGAGCTTCCCGTGGTCTGATTGGCCCAGAGGCCTGGGCCCGGTCCCGCCCCGTCACGTTCCCACCATGTGTGTCGGCCCAGACAGGGGGCGGGGCCCACGGGCGGGGCGGTGATGACGCACTGCGTCTGCGTGGGCCGGCGTCCCGCGGGTTTCTGGCTACGTCTGTTCTTCATTTTCCTCCCTGGGCACCCAGGTTGGCTTCTGGTCCTGGGCCCGCCGGCGCTTCCTGAGGAATGCTCCACTTGCAGCCATTTGCCCCGCCCTCCGGGCTCCGCCTCTCCCTCAGGGTCCAATTCTGGAATGGGGCGGGGGAGGGGCGGGGTGTGGACAGTGAGGGGGGAGGAGCGGGCCCTGGGAGGGAGCAGGAGCCTCGGCTCTCGGCTGCCGCGGGGGTGGGGGGGGTGGGCGTGGGGTGTCCTTCGCTCTGCGTTTCCTCCTCCCCCTGCGTAACGGGAAGGCCGGGCAGGCAGCAGCCCACGCGTGTACCCCCGTGCCGTCCCTCCCCGCACACATAGGTGCCCACCAGACCCACGCACACAGCGATGACTTATCTGTCGCGGGGCTCCTTCCCCTTCTGGGGTCACGGAACCCTTCTCTGAAAGATGTTCTTAAGAGCGTGAAATAAAACGCGTGGAGTTACCAGAGAAACCAGTGATGGCAGATCCGGCTAGCAGAGCATTTTTAAATGCGTTCACGGCCCCGCATTTTGAACCCCTGCTCTGCACCTTTCTGTCTTCCTTTCTTAAAGAATGGCTAAATGGAAACATTGTACCTGATTCACACACATAATGGACAACATGTTGCTAGCCTCCTCAATGGGAGTGGGGGAGAACTGGGAACTAAAACTTATGAAAATAGCTACAATTATTAAAAATAACTATTTTTTTAAATTAAAGAACCTTGCTCTAAGGGAATGTAAGCTTACTGAAGGCAAGGACCGTTTTGCCTTTGTCTCCGTACTCCCAGTACCTAGCCCAGCACGGTGCTTGACAGACAGGAGGTCCTTAATGCCTGTTGGTTGAGTGATCAATCTTCAACCCTTTTAGAGCTAATATTCAGTATTCTAAGGTGTCTTCCAGCTCTGTGACTCTATGGTTCTTCGCTATAAGCACTGAGAACGAGGAAATAAATACCGGCGTTGACCCTTGGGTCCTAACTCCATTTTGGGCTCTCTACATGGAAACATTGGTGCAAGTCCTAGGAAGAGCAGAAGTGCTTCGAGGAATGACAGTCCATTGGGGTTGTTACATCTGGTGACAGAAAGGCTCCGGGCTGATATAATAAACTAAAGGCACATTCTGCCTAGTAAGATTCAGGCAAACATGTCACTTTATGTTGCGGGGAGCATGGGTTCTGGAGAGAAACTGTTCCAAATGGGCAACTAGGTAAATTGCCTTACAACTAGGTTTGATGTGTTTTTTTTGTTTGTTTGTTTGTTTTTAGCAGACTTAGTACAGTATGGACCAGGCTGGAACCCTAGATTTAGAGTGAAATCCTGCCTTTAAAATATATTAGCTACGGGACCCGGGGTAAACTACGTAAGCCTTCAGAGCCTCTTTTCCTAATCTGTAAAATGGGTTAACAATGGAAGTGGAACTCATTGTGAGGATCGAATGGGAGCAGATGTACTTTGTGAGTTGAAATCTGATCTCAGATTATTAGCTCTGTGACCCTGGGCAAGTCACTTAACCTTTTTGCCTCAGTTTCCTCACCTGTAAAATGAGCTGGAGAAGGAAATGGCAAACCACTCCAGTATCTTTGCCAAGAAAACCCCCCAATGGGGTCATGGAGAGTCTGACACAACTGAGTAACAACAGTGCAAAGTAATTTGCAAACTTTAAAGCTTCTATTGATATCAGTCATTACTATAATATATTCGAGGATGTCACTGCTTAATGATATTGGTCAGAGCAATCTTATTTAGGATATGATCCTCTATGCCTCAGAGATACATAGTTATTCTAAGGAATGTGATAGTCATCTCCAGAAATGGGCTAATCAAAAGAAAGATGGCTTAGCCTACAATAAGAAAGGTTTATTGGAAAGACTTACATGAACTGATGCAAAGTGAAGTGAGCAGAACCAGAGAAAGAACATTGTACATGGTAACATCAGTATTGTACAATGAAGAATTGTGAATAATTTAGCTTTTCTCAGAAATGCAATGATCTAAGACAATCCCAAAGGATTCATGATGAGGTGTGCTGTTCATCTCCAGAGAAAGAACTGATATTGTCTGAATGCAGCCTGAAGCAGGCTATTTTTCCTTTCTTTTTTTCTTCCAGCCATCCTTCCTTCCTTTTTCTTGTTTGAGTCTTCTTGTATGAAATGACTAATATGGAAACGTTTTACATGATTGCACATGTATAACCTACCAGATTGCCATCTCAGGGAGGGGAGAAGGGAGGGAGGAATGGAGGGATAGAATTTGGAACTCAGCTTAAAAAAAAATTAAGTTTTTGTTTTAACATGTAATTGGGAAAAATAAACTATTTTTAAAAATAAGAGAGATTTGGATTAGACTTGAGAAAGAGTTTTCTATTAGAGAGTGTTGTTCAGCATTGGGGCAAGCAACCAAGAGAGAGAATACAATCAGAATTTAGTCAGAATTTAGACAATGACCTTAATAAATGTAAAGAAAAATAACCTTGGAAGGACTTTTCCAGGAGTATACAGCAGTCAGCTTGAAAATTGTTAAATTTACCCCTCTGAAATCAACAAATGCTACAAATCAGGATGTGATTTATTATAGTTTTCTTGACTCTGGAACAAATGTTAATGATATAAATTAAATGTAAAAAGCATGCTGTAAGGACAATTTTTTTTTTGCATAACAAGAGGGTTTTTACTGGGTTAAGGATCAGATTCACAGTTGGCAGGACATGGTATTTGATGAGTAATTGACTGAGAGCTTAGGAAGGTCTGTGGGTCACTGGAAAGCTAATTCTTGGTGTTGACAATGGGTGCAGGCACATGAATGTCCTGTCCTCTCTCTAGCCGCCACTCAGAGTCAATCAGGTAGTTGACCCCATCAATGACAAGCTGTCCCAGCTCCACCTCTGATTTGCCTAGCCCATTCGAGTTGGAAATGTCAAAAGTGCTGCCTGTGGTTGCTGTGTCCACCCCACCAGTTCCACATTTTTGTAGCCTTAGGTTCTCTAAGATCTTAGGGAATCGACTGTCCTTGCTTAACAGGGGCAGTTTGACATATACACCTGCTTGAAATCCAGTTTCCAAATTAGAAGGGCAAGTCAGGATGTAACCCAAATGCTCATTCCACATGAACTCCCAGCCATGTTCTTGGATTAGATTTTCCACCTCCTTGAGCCCCCGGTAGAATCTCTCAAACACTCTTTTCATGTTGCCACCCTTTTCCATTGAGATGACCCACGTGTGATCCTTCTCTTTCATGCAGATCAAGAAGCTTTTCTCATTGTTGTGCCAGATTCCTCGAGCATCTGGCTAGTCTTGGTCCATTCTTGCTGCTACAGGCTTGTCAAATAGGAAGTGTTCATCAATAAGCTGCTGTTGCTCAGCCTTAGTCATCTCACTGAGCAGGCCACTATGCATCCACTACAACTCGTTCCACCTCTCGTCGCTCAGCCCTTGTACAGGCAGGGGGTAGACTGAGTCCCCTGATGCTTCGGCTAGTCCAGACTCTTGACGATAATGCATACCTCTCATCAAAGTGACCAGCTCGAATCTTGCTGGCATCCAAGTCTGTTGTATGCTTTATTGTTCAGGGATCATAGCCATTATGTTTTTCTTGGATCACTGGGTCAAAAAAGCTCAGCAAATACTTCATAGGTCTCTTTATCTCTGGCTACCATGACCACAGTCTTGATGAAAGGGTGACCAGGGTCATCCACACCAGTCTGGATACACTGGTCTAGTGTCCATCCTGTGGGCATAGTCTTGTCACAGAGTCGGGCATTACATCTGGAGTCAGGTGACTAGACATGCAGCTGTTATGTTTTCGAAGGTCAGAGTAGTCTGCACTGAGTGGGTATAGCCTTCTTTGCTCACCAGAGGCTTGTAGTGGGTTGGGGTGGAGCAGATACCCAGCAGCCAGAGACCCTGCGCTGGCCATAGCAAGAAGCCTAAGTCCCGGGCAGGCAGAAAATAATTGGGAGAAGGAACTAGCCATGGTGTAGTGGTGGGGTACTCAATCTGGGAATTAGAGCTGGAGCTGGGGCCCAAAGCATACCAGAGGCCGAAAGATTTGTGGATTTGTAGCTGGAAGGGGGCTGGCACTGGGCCAGAACCGAGGCTGGAGCAAAAGGCAAAGTGCTTGGAGATCAGGTTGGAGTCAGAGCAGGGGCTGGCCCTTAAGCGGTGAGGAGAAGCGCTTAAGTACAATTTTTTTTTTCAAAGAGTCTCTTATTAAACATTTATGAGCACATCATCTGAACTCTTATCAAACTCACTGTGACTCCCACCTCTTGGCCAAGAGGTGGCAGACTCCAGGTACAAAATGGGGTATGCCTTGTTAGATATACCAGTGCAATCATGTGTATTGTTTCTTCATGGGAAGGAAAGTTGAGGAGGATGAGGAATTGTTGGGAAACGACAGCGATATAAAAAATAGTTAAATTGAACCTAATCAGCCTTCTGCCTTGTATGCCTGAGGTATAGTCAGTCAGGGAGCATTTGTTAAAAACTCATTAATGTTCTAAACCATGTTAAGTGCTAGAGATACAAAGAAGGGCAGCAAACAATTCTTTTTTTTGTCGTTTTTATTCTGCTTGCATGGCCCACTCATGGGCACTATATATTCCATGACAAACAATTCTTAAGATGCTTCCATTCTAGACAGACAGCAGGTAAACAATGAGGTCATACAAGGTAAATACAAAGCAGAGAAAAGTGTTCTGAAAGGAGTCAGCCACATGGAGAGCTGGGAAAGGCCTACGGAAGGAGCTAGGATTTGTACTGAGATTTGAAAGAAGATAGAGAAACAAAGAGGCAGAGAGGAGAAGAAAGATCATTGCAGGCATGAGGCACAGCCAGTACAAAGACAAGGAGACTGGGGATGTGAGAAATCATCAGGAGGTTAGTGTAACTGGATTGTAAGGTTTGAGGGCCCGGTTAAATGTCCAATCTGGGAGGTAATAGGGAGCTGCTGGAGTTTACTGAGCGGGAAATAGCTGAGTGGAGAATGGATTGTAGTGAGGAGACAACTGAGAAGGGATATCAATAAGAAAGTTATTAAGGGTTAGGGTTAAGAGCAAGCCAAGCTTGAAAAACGAGCTGCGAGAAGACAACGTACCCTCTTGGTGGGGGTGGGATATCTACATGTGTTTCACATTGTACATTTTTTTTCAGACTTTTTCAATCACGTGTACTGATTCTGCTCTTTCTTCCCCTCTTCCTTCTTGCTCTTTGGAGGAAATTTGGAGAGGATAAGAAGGATGAAGAAAGAGAAGAGGCAGTTGAGAGAGGGCTGGGCCTGGAGTTAGGAGGACCTGAGTTCAAATCTGGTCTTATATATTTATTAGCCGTGTGACCCTGGGCAAGTCACTTAACTTTTAACGGCCTCCACTTCCTCAGCAGTAGGATGGGGCCAATAAGAGCGCCTACCTCCCAGGTGTTGTGAGGAGCAGATGAGCTTCTTGTTGTTACTCATTCACGTTGACTTTTCTGATCATACTGAGAGTGTTCTTGGCAAAGGTAATTGGCTTGTCATTTCCTTCTCCAGCTCATTTTACAGATAAGGAAACTGAGGCAAAAAGTGAAATAACTTACTCAGGGTCACATAGCTAGAAAAGGTCTGAGACCAGATTTGAACTCAGGAAGATGAGTTTTCCTGACTCCAGGCCCAGTGTGCACTCCACTGTGCTGCTTAGCTGCCTCGGGATACTGAGATAATATTTGTTAAAAAAGAAAAAAAAGAAGACAGCGTGGTACCTGGTAGAGAGGTTACTCACCATAATGCTTATTCCCTTCCCCTAGCCGTCATCCAATTGATAACTCTAGGGAGGAGAGTTTCTTTTTTTAAGGATGGGGGAGGCAGAGGTGTGTTTATAGGCAGTAGGAAAGGAATCAGTAGATTGGGAAAAATTAAAGATCAAAGAGTAGGGATGATGGGGGGCCAGTCTGCTAGAGAAGATAGAGGGAATGAGATGGGTTCAAAGGTACATAGAGAAGACTGCTGTGGCAAGAAGAAAGACCCAAGTGAAGACGAGCTGATGGAGGAAGATGTCTGGGCTGTGGGAGATGAGAAGGTAGCAAAAGGCCCTCTTCTTGAATTGTATCCATTTTTTTCAATGAAGTATGACACAAAGTCCTCAGCAGGGCAAGGGGGTACCATGTGAAGCAAAACAGCGTAATGGAGGATTGGCCAACAGGAGATGCCTCCTGAGAACGAGTCCTACAAGCAAGGAGTCGACTCTGCCATTGGCCATACTCTATTTGAAAATGAACTTAGTGGAGATCTGAGTTTACTTTCCCCAGGGACTAAGGAGAAAGTGTGTTACCAGGTGATAAGGTAGAATACATTTTTAATCTTGCTATATCTTATCAATAAATATACCTTTGTAAAAGCTAATTGCTGTTAATTGATTAAATGATACTGGAATGTTAATCATTGGAGAGTTATGATAATATAAGGGAAATACTAACTGTAACTGGCAATTGACATTGGGGAGAACATATTGAAATTGGAGTCTGGGAGCAATACTAGCAGAGAAGAGCCTTGTAACCCCTCCAAGGAACAATTAGAACCCTGAAGTGAATAGATATAGATAGCAACCTCTGGAGGATCTAACTCTTTAGTGCAAATAAGAGTTGGAATAAACAATTTCAGAATTTACATGTACTACAAGAAGATTTGGAACAATCACTCTAAAAAGCAGGATAGTGAAATGATTGAGAAACAGGGCAGTTGTCCTGCTGCAGAGAGAGTCCAGTTGAGAAGATTACATAAATTTGAAGTGGAGCTAATTAGCCCAGGTTTGTGATCTTTTCCAGATCTGTTCAAAAGCATGTGAATATGGTGGAAAGAGGGGATGGTAGAAATAACATCGGTTTGGAGTTTGGAAAAGGGTTACTGGCAATTGGACAAGGGGGCAGGAGCTTTGAGAGTCAAGGATAGTTTCAAGTTGAACTGATTCACCCTTACTCAAAGCAAAGTCAAGTGCAAGTCATGTCATCATTTCTCTGATGGCATGATCTTGTTCGCCAAGAGTTCAAGCTAGGAAAAAAGAGGACAATGTAGACAGTGCATAGAAAGAACTGAGCAGTGCAAAGAATAAAGGTTAAAGTGATGATAAAGTCATACATAAGATTCCTCTTTATGAGTTCAAATCTGGCCTTTGACACTGCCTCGTTGTGTAACCCTGGGCTAGTCACTCACTTCCTCAATTTTCTTATCTATAAAATGAGCTGGAGAAAGAAATGGCAAACCACTCCAGTATGTCTGCCAAGAAAACCCTAAATGGGGTCGAGAAGTGTTCAACGGGACTGGACAACAACAAAGACTGGAAAGGGTGTTGAGGGAAATGGTGTCATCAGTCAGGTTCTATGGAAGCAATAAGAAAGGAAGAGATTTTAAGATGAAAGGAAGTTTGTTATTTATAGAGCAGACATTCCAGAGGTCAAGGCAGAAGATGTGGTCAGATCTGGAGTAGGATATTGATGGGTTTGGTTGAGGAGGATTGGGAGTAAGGTAGTAGCAGATCACTGGGGATAGGGACCTAGGTTTGGACTGGGATAGGGAGAATATAGAGTGTAGGAGTTGAGGAATGAATCCAGGCAGAGGATCACTAGCTGGAAAGAGATCCATTGAAGGGATTCAGGTGAATACACTGTTCAATACACTGTCTCCCTTGAGGGTTCAGTGGGTGAAGTCCCCGGAGCTAAGACAGAAACAGGGAGGTGGATGGCAGGGTCTTATCCCAGGTATGGAGTTGTGGGTGGAAAATGTCCTGGGGCATACATATAGATCTATATGGAGCCAGGGAACTGGACTAGATGACCTCTAGGGGACTTTCCCAATTGTGTACAAACCAAGTCATTAGGAAATTCTTGCTGATTGATAGGCAAGAAGCTTTCTTGGTTGGGAAGGGACTTTTTGGTACAGCAGAAAGCAGTGTGGTTCCTACTGGTTTCACAGTCAAGGACCTCAGGTCAAATTTCATCTCTGTTGCTTACTCTTCGTGTGACCTTGGGCAAATCATTTTATATTTCTTTGCCTCAGTTTGCTCCTTTGTAAAATGAGGGGGTTGGGTTAGGTGATCTCTAAGTCCTTCCAGCTGAAGCCCTGAGGAAGCCTGAGATAATCGTGCCCTCTTGTGGTGGAATCATTGGGTGCAACTTGGTACCCAGGGTCTGGTCTAGGGCTTGGGGGAAAGCTAGAAACCCAAAGGAAAAGAGAAAAAACTGGAATGTATCAGCAATTTCTATTTCAGAAGCAAAGTTCCATACTCAGGGAATAAAGCAACATTGAATTTTTAAACTTATGGATAAGAAAAGAAGAAATCAATCAGTCCCACACATTTGTATTTCTCATTGAGCCTGGACAGTGGGCTTGTCCATCAACTTATCTTCTGTCAATCAGTTTGCAAGGAAAAATAGAAGACCACTGAATTCCTTAGCAGTCTGATTTCTGGCAGCAGTAGAAGATATGAGCTAGCTGGAGTCTTGAACCTGCCACTTACTAGGGGTGCGACCTCCACAAGTCAGCCTCCATCACCCTCTGTACTCATCTGTACATTGAGGATCACGATCCCTGCCCTTCAAACCTCATGAGTTTGTGGTAAAATGAATAATAAAGAAATATTTTATGCATGAAAATATCAATACATATAAATAAGAAATAATACTATTAAAAAGATGAAGCATTTGGAAGTGCTTTGTTTACCTGAAAAGTGTTAATGGGGTGCCTAGGTTGTGAAGTGGATAGAGCTCCTGGCCTGGAGCCAGAAAGATTTGAGTTCAAATTTGATCTCACACACTTACTAGCTGTGTGACCCTGAGCAAGTCACTTCACCCTGTTTGCCTCACAAAGAGTCAGACATGACTGAAACAACAGAGAGTTTAACAGAGGACACGTCTTAGGAGCACACACAGTCTTCAGAGCTAGAGGCCCCAGTTTTACAAATGAAGAAGCTGTTATCCTAGTATATATGTCTGTTTTAGAAACTGGTGATTGTAGGCTGAATAATAACTCAGGTTTTATAATTTATTGGTGCTTGTTAATAATAATAATATTAACAAAATGTTCACCTTTCCATAGAGCTCTATAATTTACAGTTTTCTTACAATACTTCTGTGAGGCAGTACAGGTAGGATTATTGTTATTTTACAGATGAGGGGATTGAGCCTTAGGAAGGGAAGGCCACTTGTCTGGTGAAGCAACTATAAATGAAATGAGATAATAAAATAATGAGAGGAAGGGCTCAAACCTGTTAAGTATAATTCCCAGGGAAGATTTGTGGAGAGACATGTATGAGACTATATGGAGGGTTGAAATCTGCATCAGTGGAGAAGCGCCTCCATGAAGGAGGTCTGTAGAATTAATGAACGATGAATCCACTGGTTCAGGGCATAAGGTGGTTAAGCTGTGCCTGAATCCTTTAGAGTAAAAAGTGCTGAGTCAATAGGAAACTGCTAAATCATAAGCCTTATTACTGATGCCTAACAGGTCATGGACTTTGTGGGCAAATCTGCTTAGAATTCTATGTGCTTCTCATTGTGTGTGGGAGAGGAGGGGAGGAGGATGCCTTTGTCAGGTAAGTCCCAGAACACCACTCTGCAAGAGGAGAGAGGAGAAATGTCTTCTGCATTGCCAGGAGGAGCATGATGTCCTGGATAGGATGTTGTGAGAGCCAGGAATCCTGGGGGCCAACCCCCACCTCTGGCTGTGTGGCTATGGATATGGCTATGGCCATACTCTGTGCCTCAGTTTCCACATCTGTAAAATGGGTGGGTCGGACCTCTATGGTGTTTTCCAAGACCTTGATTCTCTGACGATGCCTTCCTTCAGACATGGCCATCTTGTATCATTGGATTCTAAGCTCCTAGAAAGGTTTTGCCTTTCTTTGTTATCACTTGCACTTTGCACTGTGCCTGACACATTTTTGTTGTTTGGGCGTTTCAGTTATGTCTGACTCTTCTCCATTCCACTTGGAGTTTTCTTGGCAGAGATATTGGAGTGGTTTAGGGTGCTGGGACCCCAAAATAACAACATGTGGGTCCTATCTGAAAGAATTTGACTGCCTATTATTAAAACACCTATATGGAGTGAGTCTAAAACTCCGCCATATTGGCCAGACTCTCAAGGAATCTGAACATTTATATGCCTAATACAAGCAAACCAGATTGAATCTGAGCACTTTCATGGAAACAAGATGGATCTTATATACAGAAAGACTATGAGAGGGATCTAGGGTTGGCCAGCTAGTCTGGGGTGATGGGAAGAGGGGTCTAGGGGAGGATCTTGAGGGGAGTGACCAGTTAGCTGGGGTAACTAGAAGTCAGATGCTAGGAACTGAGAGAATGGGGTCTTAGAGAGGATCTGGAGTGGAGGTCTAGGGTGAGGTCAGGTGCAGACAATGAAAGGCCAGTTGACTGGAATGGGTAGATGCCTCAAGTGAATGCAAGATAAAGTGGGAAGATTCCAGAAAAGTTCAAGAGGGTTTCCAGAGCCTGTACCCTATCAGTTTGACATTTCCTTTTCCAGTTCATTTTACAGGTGAGGAAACTGAGGCAAACAGGGTGAAGTGACTTGCCCAGGGTCACATAGCTAGTAAGTGTCTGAGGCTGGATTCAAGCTCATGAAGATGAGTCTTCTTGATTCCCGGCCCAAACATCTAACTGTCCCAGCCTGACTAATGCTTACTGACTTAATCTGTACAATGGGAAATAAAATGTCCATTGTAATGTGTACAATGGGCACTAGGCAGCGTAGTGGACACAGCACAGGAAGACCTGAGTTCAATTTTGACCTTATTTAGACACTTCCTAGCTATGTGATCCTGGGCAAGTTACTTCACTATTTGCCTCAGTTTCCTCATCTGTAAAATTGTCTGGAGAAGGAAATGGCAAACCCCTCCAGTATCTTTGCAAGAAAAGTCCCAGCTAGGGTCTCAGAGTCAGACATAGCTGAAAACAACTGAACAGCAACAAAAATGCACACAGCAAATTTTCACCAGCCTGTGTTTGGTAACTTAGCGAGAGCTGGTTCCATGAGGGCTTGGGTCCCCACACTGCACCCCCCAACCCCCTGGAGGCTTCAAGAGGCACATTTACATATATCTGTACTCTCCCTCTCTCTCTCTCTTTTTCTTTCTCTCTCTCTGTCTGTCTCTCTCTCTGGGTTGTAAAATGCTTAATTATCTTGCTTTGCCTTCAAGGCAATCAAGTAATGTTTGTAGAGTGAGTCTCTGTCCCCATTTTGCAGATGAGAACACTGACTGTCAGAGACCAGAAATAACTGATCTGAGGTCACAGGACAGAAGAAAGCTAATGCACTCAAGATTCAAACCTAGGTCTTTCAACTCCCAAGTCTAGAGTTCTTACCAATAGGACAGGATGGCTGGTAGAATGATAGATGCAGCTCTAGGTGAACACATCTTTTGACCAAGACAGATAAGAGGCAAACCACTTGATAGGGATGGAAGGCTGGGGTCATGGAACTAAAGGACACATTTCCAGAGCTGGAAGAGACCTCTGAAAAGTCCTACATGTACAAAAATATTTATAGCAGCTCCCTTTGTGGTGGCCAAAAACTGGAAATCAAGGGGATGCCCATCAACTGGGGAATGGCTAGACAAGTTGTGGTATACGAATGTAATGGAATACTATTGTCCTATGAGAAACAATGAACAGTAAGACTTCAGAGAAGCCTGGAAAGACTTACATGAACTGATGCTGAGTGAAAGGAGCAGAACCAGGAGAATGTTGTACATAGCAACAACCACAGTGTGCAAGGAATGTTTCTGGTAGACTCAGTATTTCATTGAAATGCAATGAAATTTCCAATGAATTCTTGAAGCAAAACAGCTTTTACATCTAGAGAAAGAACTATGGAATTGGATCACAGAATGAAGCAGACCATTTTCTCTTGTATTATGTTTTGTTTTGTTTTATTTTATGGTTTCTCCCATTTGTTTTAATTCTTCTATGCAATATGTATTTAATAGGAAAGTATGTGTAGAACCAGAAGATTGTATGCAGTCTCAGGGAGGAAGTGGGGAGGGAGAGGGGAATGAGGGGGAGGGAGAGAAAAAAAATCTAAGATATGTGGAAGTGATCGTCTAACACTAAAAACAAATAAAATAATTTAATTAAAAAAAAAAGAGAGACCTTTGGCCCAGTGGATCCAACTTCCTCACAACTTGTAATTTATATGGAAGTGCTGCTGCCTTTGCTGGAGGCAGAGGGGTGGTTCACTGGGTTAGCCTTTTGGACTTGGAGGCAGAAGGACTGAGTTCCAATCCCACCTCAGATCTTAGCGGCAGGACCAAGTAAGTTCTCTGTGGCTCAGTTTCTTCATCTGTCAAATGGGGATAACCGCAGCACGTGTCTCACAGGATTGTTGTGGGGATCAGGTAAGAGCATGTGTGGGAAGTGATTTACAAATCTTTAAAATGATATAGAAATGCGAGTTATCATCAGTATCAGTCTCCTGTTTTGTAGATGGGAGAGAGAAAGAGGGAGAGAGACAGAGACAGAGAGAGACAGAGACAGAGAGAGAGAGAAAGGGGGAGAGTCAGAGACAGAGAGATAGATAGATAGGGAGGGTTCATTGGCTGAATCCAGAATGAAAAGACTGGGGTCGTGCCCCTTTTCAGATACTTATTAGGTCTGTGACTGCAGGTAAGTTGTTTAACCTTTAACCTTAGTTTTCTTATCTATAAACTAGGGATAATGCTTGTACCATCTAACTAGCAGAATTGTTGTGCCTGGAGCTTTTTATAATAGCTAACATGGCAGCTAGGGGGTGCCATAGTGCACAGAGCGCTGGAATCAGGAACACTCCTCTTCCTGAATTCAAATGTGATCTCAGACACTAGCTGGGTGACCTTCACCCTGTCTGCCTCAGTTTCCTCATCTGCAAAATGAGCTGGAGAAGGAAATGGCAAACTACTCCAGTGTCTTTACCAGGAAAATCCCAAAAGAGTCAGACATGACTGAAAAATGTCCAGACAGCAGCTAGCCGTTGTCACAACTGCCAGGGGACCCATAGACCAAAGGAAAACAGTCTCTGCCTTTGAGAAGCTTACAGTCAAACTAGTAGAGGCAATGAATTATTTCAAGAATTTTTTGAGTCCTTCTCATGGTACAAAATGCCATTCACATCCAAAGAAAGAAGTATAGAGTCGGGATGCAGAATAAAGCAGACTGTTCTCTCTCTTTTTTTTTTTTTCATGGTTTCTCCCTAACCCTAAATCTTAATTTTTCTATGCAACATGACTAATGTGAAAATGTGTTTAATAGGAATGGCATGTAGAGTCCGTGTAAGATTGCAAGCCGTCTCAGAAAGGAAGGGAAGGAAAGAAGGGGGAGAAAATTTGGAACTTATGGAAGAGATTGTTGAAAATGGAAAACAAATAAATGAATAAATTTGGAAAAGAAAAAAAATAATTGTAAGGGACTAACGGTAGGGACTAACCAATTTAAAAAAAAAGAATTTTTGGAGTCATTGATAGCCATTGCATGAATAAGGCAGCCGGACATAGACAGACAGGTACATTGCAGTCTGTAGGCAATCAGTAGTAGATTGTGTCTTACAATCCCACAGGTAACACATGTGTGTATGCACACGTACATATATGTACATGTATGTACGTGTGTCTACATATAATCTCTCCTCTTGAGCTACAAGACAAGGAGTTTGATCAGGTAGGTCCCATAGGCAGGTTTGGGGTATGGAATGACCCCTTAGGGCAGGTAGAAAGACTCCCAGCCAAAGACAAAGGATACAAAGGCCTGCAGCAAAAACTTTTATAGCAGACCAAAGAAATGGATCTTCCTTATCAGCCAGCTTATTAACATTTGCCTTACGATCTAGAATAAAGAAAAGTGGGTGAGTCCTGGAAACAATTCAGTGTTTTTTGTAACTGTAAAGTGATAGGGGGAAGGGAGGTGCTAAAGAGACATTCATTATATTCAGTATCACCTTCCAGAAAAGAAATCTAATAACAGAAACTATAGCACAAAATGGAGCCCAGTGGGTTCACCCCCAAATCCACTGTCATCTGTCAACCTGACAGAACCAGTTTCCAACCTGCGGTGGTCAGAGTCAAACAGAACAGGCCAGAGATAGGAGAGTCAGAAATCAAGCAGAAGTTTAATTTCAAAGTGAGGGAAATGGCTCAGAAGTAAGGAGGAGATCTAGACACATGAGCCAGAGCCCCGCCCTTAGTAGGGGGACACAAGGCAGTGTGGGGAAATCTCAGTACTTATACCTATGGCTACACTGATTCAGTACTTATACTTATGGTGAACTGACCATGAGGGATAACAGCAATGATGAACAAATCTGATCCCTAGCAGGCCTTCATCACCAGAACATGAAGACAGCAGGTGCTTGTTCAAGCTCAGAGAACACCTGATGCTGGTCAAAGCAATGCGGTACTTGTGTGATTTTGCCAGAGGGTGAGACCCTCCAGAGGGTGAGTGCAAAGGATTGTTGTTATGCCAAGCTCAGGACACAGGCTTAGCTCTGGAAAACAGGGTGTCTCCTAATATCTTGCCTCACCAGTATAAAGAACAGGCCTAGATAAAGAGGAGGCAGGGTAAGCTTGGAGGGGAGAGCTCTAGCAGCTGGGGAGAGCAGGCAGAAATCATGCTGAAGACAGGGCTCGAGCTGAATCAGAAGGAAACCCGGGATTCTGAGCACTGGGCAAGCACAGCACTTCCTTTCTTGTTTTTGCTGTGATAATGGCCTACGTTGTCTGAACTCGTGATTTTTATTCCTGTTCTCTGCCCTATTTACTGCCCAAGTCACTTAAACAATGAGCTAAGTAACCTGTCCAGAATCGGAGGTGGACTTGACCCCCAGCCCTCAGATCTACTCTCCCATGCTGCCTTTCCAAAATAACAGGCAGTAATAATAACAAGAGGCAGCATTGGAGGGGCAGTCATGCACTAGTCTTTATCACAAACATTCGTTCTGTCCTTGTCCTTGATGAGCTCAATGTTTATTGGCAGAGACCCTGGCTAGGGGGAGTATCACTCAGGAGAGTCTTGGATTCAAATTCTGCCTCTGTTCTTGTTAGTTGCGCAGCCACTACAAGTCACTAATGGTCTCTAGGTACAGTTTTCCTCATCTGTAAAATGGGGTTAATAATGTCTATAATAACCACTTCGTTCACCAGTTGATAGTCAAAGGATACGAACGTACAGCTTTCAGACAAATCAAAACTATTTATAGTTATATGAAAAAGTGTTCTAATCACTATTGATTAGAGAAAGCAAATGCAAACAGCTCTGAGATACCACCTCATACCGATCAGACTGGCTAATATGACAGGAAAGGAAAATGATAAATGTGGGAGAAGATGTGGGGAAAACTGTAACACCAATGCATTATTGGTGGAGTGAGGAATTGATCCAACCATTCCGGAGAGCAGTTTGCTCTTCCAGCAGCTATAAAACTTGACCTAGCATTGTCACTAGTACCCTAAAGAGGTCAAAGAAAAGGGGAAATGACCTGTATGTCCAAAAATATTTGTAGCAGCTCTTTTTGTGGTGGCAAAGAATTGGAAATTGAGGGGATGAGACTTGGGTCTACTGCAAATTAATGCTATCCAACTTCAAATGGGCTCTAACCAAGACACATGGCAATTCTCCTCTTTAGGTCCAATCAGCTCCTGATCCTACTTCCCAATGGCACAAATGCTCCCAATTTTCTCCTCTCTCCTCAAACTCTATCCTCCCCTACAGATGTCTTTACCTCCTACTTCGCTGAGTAGGCTAAGGTCATCTCTCCTGAGCTATCTCCTCTCCATCACAAAATCCTGGTTCTCTCTTCATCTTATCCTTAGCTCCAGTTTCAGAGGATGAAGGACTCCTTCTCCTTCCCAACCTGAGAACTCTGTGTCCTTGATCTCCATTCCCCCCTGTCTCCTCTGGGAGACTGATTGGTCTCTCAATAATCTTCAGTCTCTTCTGTCTACTGGCTTCTTTCTCCTCTCCCTTAGGGGCAGCTAGGTGGTGCAGTGGATAGAGCACCAGTGCAGGAGTCAGGAGGACCTGAGTTCAAATCTCACTTCAGACACTTGACACTCACTAGTTGTGTGACCTTGAGCAAGTCACTTAACCCCAATTGCCTCATCCTGGGTCATCTCCAGTCATCCTGATGAATATCTGGTCACTAGATTCAGATGACTCTGGAGGAGAAGTGAGGCTGGTGACCTGCGCAGCCCTCACTCAAAACAAAGTCAAGTGCAAGTCATGTCATTGTTTCTCTGATGGCATGGTCTTCTTTGGCAATGAAGGATGAACATTCTCCTCTCCCCAGCCCCACCCGCCCTCAGAGCCTTCAGGCCAACCAGATCCTAAAAAGTTTTCCTTTGGCTTTTCCATTCATCTTCCCAACCCTCTAGCCCATGGTTAGATCATTCTCTTCATCTCAGGGCATAATCATGAGCCATTCGTGAGTTCCATGGCCACACCAAGCAAGGACAGAATCACTCAGAACCCAGGCATTTAGATCTGCTCCATCTGACAGCCGACACAGTGGAATGACCCCTGGCGTTATACTAAAGGATTTTGTCTGAATCTTTGTTCTCATCAGCCTTCACCTTGTATACACACATTTGTGCACACATCCCATCCCTGTGTTGAGCAAGGATTGTGTCTTTTTTTTTTTTATCATGTGTCTCATTTCTTTGGGGTTTTCAGTGTGGGAGCTCCCTCCATGGTGGGCTACTTGTCTTCCCCATAGCCCTGTGAATCAGGCAGGGCTGGCATTTATGATGCCCATTTTACAGATGAGGAAAGTAAATTAAGACTCCTCCTATATAGCCACTTTGTGGCAGATTCTGGCACTGGTGCCTAAGGTTCCCGAATGCTAAGTTCAGTGTTTATTACCCTATACCTTTCAAATATCTGTCCTCCTCAGAGGACATCAGAGGAAAAAGACGTTACACAAGAAAGCAAACACTCCAGTAACTAGACTTCGGAACACAAGAGAGAAGATAAATATTATTTACATTTCATTAGCCTCAGCAAACACACGATCTGGTGCTAATATCCCAGTTTGAAGAGGGCAGCCATTAGTTAGATAAGGAAACTGTTAACTTGGACAGGTGAGGTCAACACAAGTTTAATTTGGGAATTAAAAAATGTCAGCGCTGGAAGACACCTTAGAGTCATTGTATCTCACCCCCATTTTACTGAGGAAGAAACTAAGACTTCCTTAGTGGATGCAGCTCTTCCTTTTCAAGATGGTAGCAGAAAATGGGTAGGATTGCTTGGTTATTTGGAAATGAGGTTCAGCAAGTGTAGGAGACTTGACCAAGGTCAAATGGTTAGTCAGGATTAGAATGCAGACCTCCTCACTTGCCATTCAAAGTTCTTTCCTTAAAAAAAAAAAAGTTTTATTCTACCTAATAGTTTTCTTTACCTCATAGTCATTTCCTGATATAGTCCCCTCTGTGGATGGAGAACAAACCCTGAAGTGACAAAGGTCTAGAAGGAAGTTCATGGAGCGCTATGGCAGAGAGGGGATCCCAGATGTGGCCCTGGCCCCACAATCTCTCCAAGTTTTACATTATGCAGAGATCCAACAAAGGAAAGAGGAAACTGCTGAAGCTGGGCCAGCAGGAAGGCAGTTTTCAGATAAGAGTGTGGGTGCTGGAGATGAATGATAATCAGGGAGAAAACTCCCCCCATTCTTGGCTGCAGGCTCCTCCTCCCTTGGAAGGATTCTGGGATCCGCATGACCTGGAGGTCCTGAGTTAAGCATCAAGTAAAGTACATCTAGTCTGGCAGCCACACAGGGCTAGGTTCAAACATTTCCCCACAGAGTCATGTACTGCTGCTGCCTTCTGAGCTTTTTCCTGTCTTAGTACATATCCCATCAATCAGTTGTTTTTCAGTCATATCCAACTCTTCATGACCCCATTTTGGGATTTTGTTGGCAAAGGTATGGAGTGGTTTGCTATTTCCTTTCTCCAGCTCTTTTTACAGATGAGGAAACTGAGGTAAACAGAGTGAAATTGCTTGCCCAGGGTCAAACAGCTAGTAAATGTCTGAGGCCAAATTTGAACTCAGTAAGAGGAGTCTTCCTGACTTCTGAACCTATCCACTGACCTAACTGTACCCTGTTATACAAGTCCACTTCTCAATCTGCCCCATCTGTGACTCAAAGCTGCCAGTTCACACCCGTCCCTGTCACAGTGCCCTCGTATGGGTTTAGGGTTATCCTGGTAAGAGTCTGAGTCTTCCTTTTGTCCTGCCCAACTTCTCCCTTGATGTCTTTTTTTTTTTTAATCTAGGCATAATCACTGAATAGGTGTTGCCTCAGTCAAACTGAGACTTGCTAAAGATCTTAGCTTTAAAAGGACAGTCTTCCATGACTGGGGACATCTCCAGTTATCCTGATGTGTATCTGACCACTGGACCCAGATGGTTTCAGAGGAGACAGGGAGGCTGGTGACTTTGCACAGCCCTGCCTCACTTCAATCAATTCACTTGCATGTTATGTCATCAGCCTCCCTGACGCCATGTTCCTCTTGGAGAATGAAGGACAAACAGCACCAATTTCCCCACACCCTGCTGTTTAACCTCCTTGTAACGAAGGAAAACTGCTATGCAAAACCAACCAACAAAATTACCTTGTCTCATAATGTATACAACATTCTGCTCCTCTGGGTCCCCACCTTTTCTCTACCAAGAAAAAACTAAGTGTATTTCATCATTTACTTCTGGGGACAAAGGTTGGTCAAATAAATGAATCTTTGTGCTGTTTTCATTTGCATTGTTTGGGTCATCATGTGTTGTCTACTTTCTTTGCCCTATATCAGTTCATATGAATGTTTCCGTGTTTTTCTGGATTTTTGATATTCATTGTTTCTTACAAAGCAATAATTCTCTATTGTGCTGATATGCACCATGCTGATATTCATTCAGTTCAGCTACTTTGCGATTGATGGACAAATATTTTGCTTTCAATTTTTGGTTACCACAAAAATTCAGCTGTGAATATATGAGATCTTTCTTTGTGTCTTAGGTCAAAGAGTATGAACAGGCTAGTTCTCTTTCTTATATAATTCCAAATACTTTTCCATAGTGGTTGGACCAAGTCATACCTCCACCAACCAGGTGGTGCAGTAGATAAGGCAATCAGACAGTACTGTTCTTAAAGTGATGGGCTTGGAGTCAGGAAGACCTGAGTTCAAATCCGACCTCAGACACTTCCTAGCTGTGTGACCCGGGGTGAGTCACTTAACTCTGTTTGCCTCAGTTTCCTTATCTGTAAAATGAACTGTTGAAGGAAATGGCAAAGCACTCCAGTATTTTTGCCAAGAAAACCCTGAAGTGGGGTCACAGAGAATTGGATGTGACTGGAATGACTGAATAATGATCCTTATACCATGTTAGCCTATGAATTTGCCAATTGTGGGTGAATAATAGGGCTGTCTTAATACAGGAGTGTGCCAGGATCCGCTCATAAGGCTCACAAGAGTGATCATTAAATTTTCAGTGTGAGTAGCTAGACCTTGGAAATGGGCAAACATTACAAGTAAAGTCTTGATTTTCTCCATTGTCTAGACTTGAGAAAGTGGCAGAGAAAGCGTTAGCAAGGCAGATGACATTTGAAATATGTCCTTTGTATACTCCCCATATAAACACTTACTAGCAGACCCCTGAATATACTCAGAGAAAAGTAAGTGGATACAATGGATAGGGCACTTGGCCTGAAGTCAGGGAGTTGTTCAGTTATTTCAGTTGTGTTCAACTCTTTTCCATTTGCAGTTTTCTTGCCAAAGATGCTGGAGTGGTTTGTCATTTTCCTTCTCTAGCTCATTTTACACATGAGGAAACTGAGGCAAACAGGGTTAGGTGACTTGCCCAGGGTCACAAAGCTGGTAAGTATCTGATGGGTCTTCCGGACTCCAGGTCTGGTGCCACCTAGCTGCCCTAGGAACTCAGGAAGACCTGAGTTCAAATGTGACATCAGACACTAACTGCATGACTCTGACCAAGTTACTTTCATTCTGTTCAATGCCTCATCTTCCTCGACTGTAAAATGGGGGTAATGATAGTATCTACTTTTTGGAGTTTCTGGAAGGATCCAGAGTGATAGTATTTATAAAACACTTACATGAATACTTTTCTTATTATCATTATCACTGGTATATTCACTCCCTATCTTTTCTTCTTAGGAGTCTGAGAGGAACGCTGCCTTAACTGGTGAATTGTGTATTATTAAAGACTTGAGTCCTCCTCAATCCGCTTGGTCTGGTCCTATTGGGTCATACTGGTTGTTTCCATTCAGAATGTTACCTTAAAACACCCTCCAAGGTGCACTGTAGTCACGGTCCTATTGCAGAAGATAATATGACCGTTTCTCCTTCCGTCCCCTATACCAGTCAGCTGAAGTCAGCTCAATGGAGCAAACACTCTTCTGGCGTGAGACACTGTTGGCAACTCATGTGAATTCAGCCTTCCCATCTCTTGCCTCCATCCCCTTGTGGTAGACCTCATACATTACTGTCTCCCCAACTGAGGCTCTCACTCCCTTTCAACTGGATTACTGTTAATACAGTAGTAAACTCAAAACCCTGCTCCCTCACCATGGCGGCTTCCATACTTAGGAGGAAGAGGATGGTGTTCCTTACAAACCTGAGGACTGCTGCCAACATTGACTTGAGAGCTAGAGCTAGAGCAGGGCCACTGGGGCTTTGTATCAAGGTGCAGAAGTTTAGGGGGTGCTGGCTACACTTGTACTCATGCAGCAGATAGAAATGATGGAGCTGGTTAGCAAGAAGAATTCACTAGAATAAGCAGTTACCAGACAGCCTATTCCACCCCTCTCCACTTTTGGCTGCTCCCCATCCATTTCGGGTTTAGCCCCTTCCTCTCCCTTCTCCCAGCAACAGCTTTCCTAGTAGTGGACTCTTGCTATCTTTGGATCTCTGTCCGTTTTCCACTGGACAGTATTTCTGGGGACTTGGTGTCTCAAAGATAATCTCTTCCCTGAAACTGAATTAATGTCAAAGAGTGGAGCACATCTTTCATGCTAAATGACCCAGTCATATTTGAACGGGGCTACTACTGATTTGATCAGTAGTAGAAATAGCCCTGGCTCAGTTAAAATAATTACCACTGGAAGGTGTGTGTGTGCAAGCAGACAGACTTCAGTCCATGTTCTGGAGCATTTCTGTTTTGCAGGCAGGGGAGAAAAAGCAAATCTTTACATGGATTGTTGACTTGAGAAATCATATCAGCTTTATTATATGTATAGAGGATGGCTGAGTTGTTGAGGTCCTCTCTCCCAACCCCCTCATTTTACAGATGAGGAAACTGAGGTGCATTTCTGAAGTACCTCTTTGGACTATAGACTCTATGGTTTGGGGACTCCTGATATTCTGGGTCAACACTATCTTTAATACTTCAACAACTTGTAGAACATAAGGTCCTTGAGGGAACTTTTGTTATTGTATCCCTCCTATTTAACACTGAGCTTGGACTCATCAAAGAAAAATAAATATTATGCTATTTTATGCTCTGAATTTTTAGACTTGCGTATATAAACAACTGTTTTGTTTTTCATCTAATCATTATTTAATCTAATACCTAAGAGAGTGAGGCAGAGCCCCTGTGGCCTCTTTCACGACTCTTTGCCCCAGAGGATCTCAGGTAACATTTACCGGGGCAGGGAACCTGCTGACTGGAGGCCACATGTGACCTTCTAGGTCCTCGGGTGAGGCCTTTTGACTGAGTCCAAGTTTTGCAGAACAAATCTTTTTTTAAGGTGATTTGTTCTGTGAAGTTTGGAGTCAGTCAAAAGGCTTGAGGACCTAGAGGGCCACACGTGTCCTCGAGTCTGCAGGTGCCCCACCTCTGGTTTTAAACAAAACAGAAGGTAATCATCATATACAGCAAGACAGCTTGGGTTGGAATTCCAGAACAGTTGAGCAACCTCGTTATCATCCCATAGACTCAGGGATCACTACCCTCCCGGCTGGAGTAAATATAGGGACCTCCTCCCTTTGATGGAGGTCTTAAGCCTTTTTTTGGTGAAGGGCAGGATGGGAAGGGTCTTGAGGGATGGGGAAAAAGGATGACCTGAGTTCTAGTCCCCTTAGGAATGCCTTCACTATCACCCCACCTTTCTAAGTGGCTTTTCCAGAGAAAGTCCATTAATTCGTATTCCAGACCAAATAGCTGACATTATTCCCAGAGTACTTACTAGGTTCCCCTGGGAAGCTGAGCTTCCACACATTCCCATGGGTTACTCAGTCTCACATACCTCCTCCTAGAGTCCCTGGGTCAGAGCATAGCCTTCCCTACATGAAGGCAGAGGTGTGGGAGATATACTGCTAGCAGAGGTTGCTCTATATTCCCAACCTGAGAAATTCCAGGCATAGCTCCATGATGGGAAGAAGGAATTCTTGATTCTTTGAATTGTCTGGCTATCCTCAATGAGTGAGATCATGATGTTTGGCCCACAGCTGGGTCTTCAAGATATTCTGGACGTTAAAGCATTGCTCTGTCCCACTGGGTTGTCTCAGCTTGTTAGAAAATCTCTCATTATTCAAGAGAATCAATGAATGAACATTAATAAAGCACCTACTGTGTGCCAGGAATCATGCTAAGCACTGAGACAAAGAAAGGCAAAAGACCATCCCTGCTCTCTCAGAACTCACAGTCTACATGGATAGTGAAGAAATTATGGGGAGCTCTCTCCCAAACCCATTTGGATCTGATTTAATAGGCTCCCATTCTAATGACAGTGGCTTTTCTAATTATGCTATCCAGGGGTCTCTTTTTAAGTCTTTATATAGGCTTTAGACTGGGAGTGCAGTGTTAGTGTCATCACTGAAGTATCTGATAAAATCTTGTTTGTCTCTCCTACGGAGTAAGGGTATTAAGTGCTTTTTAAATCCAGTCAAGTTGTGTCAAATTAGAGTCTTAGGGCAAATAAAAGCACTAGGAAACCATAGATTATTAAAAAGTTCATTTTAATATCCCTAGTCTAGCATTTACAACTGTCTACCTTCTTTTGTAATAAGATAGCATTATGGATCTATTTTAGAACTGCAGCACAAGGAACCCTGGTTAATAAATCTACTACCTCATGCAGTGACATTATTGTAAAGAAAGTATGGTCCTTAATGGAAGCTGTCTGAACAACAGGTCATTATAGATGTTGTGTAACCTTCATGCAAGCTTACAAACACTTTCTTAAAGATTATATCTGGCTACTGAGGTAGGAAGCAGCAGATAAAGAGCTATCACAAGAAATATTTCTGGCTGTTCCAATGTTTAGTTACATACCATGTTGTTACATCTCACATTTTACAATTAAGTCTTTCACAATTCTTCCCAGAAAGATCTTTTTCTTATCAGAGACTAAGGTGCAATCTTTTGTCCCAAACATGGGAGACAAGATACAGGTTAGTTGCCCAGGAGCCTTCTGGTCAGGGCAGAAGTTACAAGTGTAGTTGGTGGGTCCTTTTGCCCTAATTCCATGGGTTCCAAAGTCCCTTTACAGCTCAGTGTTGAAGAGCCTGACTTCCAACAGCTGCTCTCTTGGTTAAAAGAATGAATAATCTAATGATTAAAGTCTTTCACTTGTTTAATTGCAAATTACTTAGAAGTCTCCTGAGTTATCAGTGGTTACTGTCCAGTTCATCCTAAAAACATATATTCTTTTAAACCAAAACATATTCATCCTTATAGCATTTAGTCATTTGAATAAAACCAACTTGTCTGATAACTCTCTCTACATTATCTATCTACATTATCACCATCACAACATTATCTATCTATCTACATTATCACCACCATCATGTAAGGAGATTTCTTTATCTTAATGGCTAACATTTCTAAAACTCTTTTAGGTTTGTAAAGCACTTTATGAATTTAATCGTCCTACCAACCCTGGAAAGTAGATGCTATTATTATCCACATTTCACCAACAGAGAAACTGAAGCTGAGAAAGTTTAACTCACATTGCTAGCAATCACCTTTAGTTGGATTTGAACTCAGTTCTTGCTGACCTCAAGTTTAGCATTCCATCCACTAGACCACCCAGCTGCCTTTTGGTTTGAACTGTTTTCCCAATGTTAAATGCCTGACAGATGAAGTCAGTACAATAACATCGTTGGACTGTTAGAGAAATACTTCGGCTATTTCCCCCACAGTAAAGTCTGTGAACACCAATAACTCCTATCCCTCCCTCCCTTTATTAAAGTGCATTATGTCAACCAGTCAGCCAGTCAATGAGCATCTATTAAGCACCAACCATATACCAGTCACTGTGCTATATGCCAAAAATAAATGCAAAGAGAAGCAAAATCTTTGCTTCCCAATCTAAGGGGAAAAGTAAGGAAGACCAGAAAATAAACCTTCTCGAATGGCTGATAGAAGCTGGGGGAAGAAAGCAAATTAAGTCCTAAATATTCTTTCTGATCCTCCAAATAGGCCACAGAGTTTGGCTCAGGAGTCAGCCTGGATTGGGGTGTTCTAAATTGCCGAGTCAGTTGCAAGATGGCCTCGGATGACAATCTGAAAAATCCTTTCTTGAAAGTTTTGGGCATTCTGCCAAGCAAAGGTGCCAACGATTGCATATGACCTGAATTTTCATTTAACTTTTGACTTTCCAAGGACAGGTCGACATTCGCTCTAGGAGGGACCTTCACAGTTCTGCAGTATTGGAATGTCATTTCATCTCAGTAAGAAGGGCTCTTGGGACACTTGCCTGGGGCTATGTTCTGCTTAGTCACAAACATCCTGGATAAGCAGGCCAAAGATAAAGTTATTTCAACAGACTAAGGCAGTGTGATCTGGACACCTGAGATTTCATAGCATGTCCAACTTCTCAAAGTCTACTTTACTATTTACCTGTCCCAATTCACTGTGTGTTTTTTTTTTAAACTAACCAGGCAGGTTCCCCACCCCTGAACCAGAGCATAAATATTTCAATACTTAAGACAGTCATTACTCAGAACATTTTGTCTTCCAGATAAAAGTCTCTAATAAATTGAGCTATTGCTCAAGTGTACAATTCAACCACAGCGTTCAGACCTTAAGATCTATCTACCTGTTACAAATGAATCCCACTATATGTCATTCCAAAATTAAAATCACTTGAAATTTATTTTATTTTCCAAAATCACAATGCAAAAAAACCTAAATAAAATCCCTAACATAAAACAATTTCATGGACTTAAAACATGAACATAAAATCTACTGTCAGTCTAAATATGTGGAATGCATCTGAGTCAGCCACATGAAAAAATCATTCCATTCATCTACCAATTTTGGTATTCTATACCAACTAGTATTAAATACCCAAACTGGTAGATCCAGAAATCAAAAGCAAAAATTGTTTTGCTCCCACAGCTGCAAAAATGTGGTACAAATAGTTACTTTTTGGACATAGATCAATTATCTGTGAATATAATAATATAATGTTATATTACATATTTTATATATAATAATTATTATTTTTTCCAATTATTTAATCCAACCTATATAAACCTTAATTTAAAATCCTTCCATTTTAAAGGTCACCTCCTGACTCCACCTACTTTTCCACATCCATAACAATTTTTATTGTTGTTTTTTGGTAGTGTCCAACTCTCCATGAGCCCATTTGGGGTTTTCTTGACAAAGGCACTGGAAGAGTTTACCATTTCCTTCTTCAGCTCATTTTACAGATGAGGCAACTGAGGCAAACAGTCACATAACTAGGAAGTATCTGAGGCCAGATACTAGCAACCCCCAAAGCTCCAACTTCCTAAGGAAGAAATAAACATTTCTCCAAGGGCAGTTTTGAGCTTAATGGCAATCTTGCTATGTTCTTCTTATCTCAGTGTGGTTTAAAAAACTTTCTTAATTTTTCTGCAATACTTTGTGAAATCCTGGCTTTTTTCCCCTCTTTCTAAACTGACCCTTATTAGAGAGTCCGATAGGGGGGCAAAAATTAGGGTCTTAAATGGGTACTCATTTAAGTGAAAAAAATCACAAGTGCTTTTTTCCTGCTGGTGGGGAATCAGAAATTGGGCCTTCTCTCCCGGGTTCTAGATGAGGTAGCCCCACTGTGTGCAGAGTGCCACTTTCAGAATTTTTACTTTCAATAGTGTCCACCCCTTCTTGCTTTTAATTGAGCCGCCAGTCTACACAGTCCCTGTAAATTATCTTTAATTTATTTTTTTCAATACTAAGCCTAATTAGCCCAAATTTATCTTAATTGCATTTTATATTGATTCAGTATTTCTCTTTCTTTGTAATACTGTTAATTCCTTAATCTCAGATTTCTCTGATTGAAAGTTCATGTTTCAAAATGGAAAATATCAATAAAACCTTATTTAAAAAAGAAAGTTCATATTTCAAATTGTTTCCAGATCTGATTTCCTCCACTGAATCTCTTGCAAATTAGCCCTATCAGAGCTGACTTTCAGGCTTATAGGCGACGCTTCATTTTGCTATGTAAAACACTTTCAGTTTGGTTTCTATTTTAAGAACTTTCAGATGCACAATGTAGTCCAGTTCCTTTTAGGTCACTGTTTTTAAGGTAGCTGGATGATTAAATTCTGCCAGATCATTCTGAGAAACCTACTGTGATCTGGGAGCCAAACTCTTCAAATGAAATTTTGCTTATATCTTAGTTCCCTCCCTCTTGATAGAAATAAGACTTTTTCTTTTCCAGCTGGAGAGAAGAGGTAAGATAATATACACAAGGCCATTCCTAAGCACAAGATAAAGCTTAGCTTTGAAATTTCAAACTATAAACTCATTTTTTTTCTTTCTCTACCGTTGGGATCACTTGGGGACAATTTTTTTTCTTCCTGAGATAAAACTTTTGAAATGATTTCAGTTCTGTTTAAAGATTGAAAACCTTTTCCCTGAACAGATAAAATAGAAACTCAGAGGAACGACAAGAAACATTCGTATATACAACTAATCGATAGAGTGCACTCTTTTAACTTAGATTAAACTTGGATCCTTTGAAAAAAGTTTTGCCAAGTCATTTTGGCCAAGAATTTGTGTGACATTTCTCTAGCAAGAAAGATCAAAACATTGACTTTTTCAGGGATGGAGGAATTTTTATGCTCTCTTCCTCAGTTTGAGGTTCCCCCAATTTCTCCCAGGGTGAACACTTAGGACTCACCTTGCCTGCAGTTGTTTACCTGGAGTTGTTTATTACAGCTCACTGACCCCAGCTTTTCCTTATCATTATGAGTCTGGTCTTTTTGTTCTCTAGTACACACTGCTCAAGCATCTGTCCATCCTGAGGTCAATTATGCTCAGACCTAGAGGGTCTGTTGATGAATTTTGGTCAAACCCTCCAAAATGACCAAGAGGTCAAGTACTTCTGGGGGATCCCGAAGTGATCTTCTGGTCACACCCTCTTTATCTTGGAGGACTTACTGATCTCTTGATCAATCCTACTCTTTAGGACTTTATCTTTAAGCACAGATCAGGCTGATGGGCACACACCCAAGCAAACCAGAACAAAAAGTGAAGGAAGTGTAGCAGCCACCATGACAGAGAGCCACGGGGTTATGGCATTTCCCGAGAATCTGGGAACAATGAAGCTTCTGCGCATGGCTGGGGCCACCTGGTTCTGAATAATGTGCTTGCCTGGGTTTGCTACCCAATGTTAAGAAGAGGGAAAAGAAAATGTTCTTGTTACCAGGCTCATAAGAGGTTTGGTGGGGCTAAAATTGGCTTAGTCTCAGACTGGAAGGGTGATTTAAAGCTGCTAACATACAATTTATTCTGGCATCATGTAAGACTTCCCATGTACAATACACAAGAGGATCACCAAAGCAGACACGAGCAGGCATGACCTCTTCCAAAATCCGAAGACTTGGTCTTTCTTTCAAACGGTCTAATTCCATGAACCTGTTCAGAAGTCAGCTAGGCTGGGGCAGCTCTGATTTGAAATGCTTTCTATGAGCTTTTAAAAGTTTCCTTCTCCTCTCTTGAGTTGACCATGGAAGTCTTTTGAAGAGAAACAGTCTGAACTGGTGCAGGAATTTGGCATAGGAATCCGAACAAAGTGAAGGCTGTGTTGGATTGATGGGAAGCCATGATTTCTTTCAGACAGACCTCCTGTCTAGCCCTTGATGGACAGCTTCCTAAATGGCTGCATCCCATATCCCCCTTACTCCCCACCTGCCACATTTTCCTCCTTTGACAACTCCTCCCTCTTGGCTACTCTATTTCTGTCAAGCCTGCTCTTGATGTGTCTTTAGATAGAGCAGTCATTCAAGACCCTGGGGCAAGCAGCAGAAAGTTCCCCCAATCAGTTACCCAAGACAAATTCAGTTGAGCAGGGTTGGGGGAGAGAGGGAGACTTTGGGAAGAGAACCTGGGCCTGGAGACACAAGCTCCAGGGGGAAGAGACACTTGGGGTACTTGGGGCCAGATGGGAGGAATGGGGAGAATTTTGGGCAGGGCTGGGACAGTTGGGGTTGGGGGAAGTAGGCCATAGGATAGCTTCTTATCTTCATGAATTATTCTTGCTAACTAGGTCATAGATCACAAATCTAGAACTGGAAAGGACTTCAGAGGTCAAATTACTCAACCCTCTCATTTTGCAGATCAGGGAACTGAGGCTGAAGAAGTTTAAGTGAGTCATCCAAAGTTACACAAATAGAAAGTGTCAGATGTGGTATCTGAACCCATCCCCCTGACTTCTATGCTAATGTTTTCCCACTGAATCAAATGATAAAGGTCATTTGTCTCAGAATCAATCCAGATATTCAGGCAGCAGGAAGACCCACCTTTGATTGGGAGTACCCTTCTTACTTTGTCCCTTCCTCCCCTCCCAAGACTACTCAGAACCCACTGAGGCTGCCTGACTGTTTACTTGGTTTATGATATAGGAATCATCAATTCTATCTCACCCAGTGAGATGGACAGATGACCATTAGGACTTACCATTTATGTCCTATTGACCCCAAGTACTGTCACCTCACCTACTGATATAATTTAAGGACTTTCCTTTCCACTTTCCCTATAGCTGGATTTCTTTTATATAATTTCTCCTTTAATTAGAGTATGAGCTGCTTGAGAACTGGGACTGTTATTTTTTTTCCCACTAGTATCATCAACGCTAGCACATAGTAGGTGCTTAATAAGTGTTTTTTTTATTCATTTGTTCATTTCTATTGCCAGAAGAATATAAATGAAGCCAACAGTCTTTAAATCTGAGTTATTGTTGGTTAGTCATTTCAGTTGTATCTAATTCTTTGTGACCCCATTTAGGGTTTTCTTGGCAAAGATACTAGAATGGTTTGCTATTTCCTTCTCCAGCTCATTTTATAGATGAGGAAACTGAGGCAAACAGGGTAAGGTGACTTGCCCAGGGTCACACGGGTAGGACATGTCTGAAGTTGGATTTGAACTCAGAAAGATGAGTCTGCCTGACTCCAGGCCTGGCATTCTATCCTTTGCACAATCCAGCTGCCCTTAAATTTTAGTATTTTGGAATAGTGCCCTGTCACCCCACCCTAGTTACAGCTTTGCATTTAAACTCTTCTTTCTCTGTGCTAGTGATGATTCTGACCCAATACTTTGGTTCTCAGTGAAGTGTTTCCCACCCCCTTTCTCCTTCACCTCTTCCTCCTCTCTGTATGTCTTTGTCTCTCTCACATATAGAAAAATTGGAGGAAAAGTCCTGGACCTGGGGTTTATGTTTTCCCTCTAGGCCTCTATCATCCTCCAGGTTCCAGCACACCTGGGCATTATCTGACTCAGAAACCACAAGATCTATTGTCCTAATTTTCAATTCACTCTTTCATGACTGGTTTTCTTCCTAAATTTAGACTGAACAGCTAATAGAAGGAGAGTTGCTCTGAACACCTTGGATGCTGGGTTGTGCAGGATTGGCTCTGTCGGGCTGGAAGCCAGTCTCTTCACCAAGGTCACCCATTGACAAACAAAGCCAACAAGGTCAGAAGAGCTCAGTTTCAGGTTACTCTGACACTGACTTAATACATGATCTTGAGAAGTGACGCAAACTCTCTGGGAATCAGTCTAGTCTTTTGTTAGATGGAGATAGTATCTTTTGTGCTTAGTTCATAGAGATGCCCTGAGGATAACGTAAAGTTATAGGAAATGTGGTGTACTGGAAGGAGCTCTGGCCTTGGAGTCAGGAGGCCTGGGATCAAGTCTGATCCCTAATGCTTTCTGAGTCTCACTTTCCTCACTTGTAAAATGCCTTTGTTACAAGCTGCTAGTTCTGCTAGCTAATTGTTAAAGGGAAGCACACTGGTGGGGGCTCAGGAGCAATAGTGGTACAGGTATAACCCCATAGAATTATTTCTTCAAGCTAAAATCCCACTTTTTACAAATGGAAAGCCTCTCTTTTTCATTCTACTGCCTTCTCTCAGATGATTACTTCCCATTTGTCCCTGGTATAGCCTTTTTGTACGTATTGTTTGCATGTTATCTCCATGCAATTGTAAGCTTCTCAGGGGTAGGGATTTTTTTTTTTTTGTCTTTCTTTGTATCCCCAGCACTCAGCACTGTGTCTGGAACATTAAACCCTTAATAAATAGTTATTGACTGACTGATTTGACCACTTATCTTCTAGAACTGTTGTGGGGAAAGCTCTTTGCCTACCTGAAAGTACGGCAGAAATAATTTGTTACTATGATCATGAGAGATTCTGGTCCCAACTTTGCCACAAACTCTCTTCCGACGCTGAAGATGGCATTTCTTTCTGTAAAAGGAAGGTATTGACTTGGAGGTCCTAGAGGTCCCCCTCCAGCTAAGGTCTTATGATCTTAAGTGGCTTTAGAAAGCTCTTGGCCATGCTTTATCTTAAAGTGTAGCCTGTATCCTTTTTTGAAATGAAAGCTTTCCTTGTCATCCTATGACCAGGTCTATCTATGAAGGAGATGGGTAGATCAATAAGCCATACTTAATGAAGTCACAGGAACCACGAGAATTTTCTGCTTCTCTCGTTGCTTGTACAAGTAAGTAATTTATGGCCTTGAGAAAGAGTGATTAGGCATTACCAACAGTCAGTCAGTCAATTGATGAACATGAATTTATTAAGTGCCAAGCACTTATGCTAGAGCTAACCACTTTGATTATGGTATAAAAATAAATTTTAATATCCAGTGGCACACATGGTTTCTAGCTTTCCCTACTCTGCTCATTTTTTTGGTGAGGGGGAGAAGGTGGGAGCGTAAGAGTAGAACCGAAGTTATCTTGGACCTTTAAACAAAATATACAACTCAATCAACCTCTGTCCAAGTGGGACACTCATTGTTTATTCTGAGATGTGCTTTTGGTTACAGCCCACAAGGTTTTTCTTTCTTTTAGCTGTCCTTTAGAAAAAAGGAAAACATCTTCAGATTTACCCAGATCTTGTAAAGTCTTGTCTCTTTGTGTTTTGTGAATAGTGGAGAAGCTCCAGTCATTAACTTAGAGCTAGAAAAAGAGCCTAGAAGTAACACTGATCCCCTCGCCTCCCTCTCTGTCCTCTTACAGATGCAGAAGTTGAGGCCCAGAATTACCCAGTCGGTAAGTAGCAGAATCAGGATTTGAACCCAGTATCTTAAACTCCTCATTCTGCACCCTTTCCATTAACAGTATTCCTTTCCACAAAAATCTGAGGATGTTAGGACATTAAGTAGTTAATTGCGGTCATTAAGTGAACCACACTGATTCCATCTTGTGGCTCAATTCTTGAGCCAGCTCAGTCCGCTTTCTGTTTGGTTATAGGTCTGGTCCAACTTCTGTCTTGTGAGGAAAACTTTATTCAGTTGTGAGAATTGGGAGAAAACTTTACTTCATTGTGTGAAACTAGCCTCTACTTGTTGCTGAGAGACCATTAACTAAAGATGTATGTAGGTTAGGCTGACCAGAAACCCAATCAGATCTACCAAGTGATGCGAGAAGTTTTCCCATAATTGTCCGTCTCCAACAGCTCATGCCCTAAACAATGGTCCCTTACAGAATCAAGCAGTGGTTGTTTCCATGTTCCTTTGATTGTTTACAGACACTTGCGGGTAGTTGGACACCTTTTTTCTGGTTTCAGGGAACTGCAGTTGTTCTCTCTCTCCCTCTCAACTTGGAAATCTCAAATCTTTCTCTTATTAGAAGTTAGATTACCTAGGGTCGTATTGTTTCCTTTTAATTAATTGGCCTTATTTGATGAATTGTATTTAATGTATAAAAGTCTGTCTCCTCCTGTCCTTGGGGTTCAGTCCTAAGCTGAGGAGGTCTGGTCCTGTGTTGTTAGCCAATGGGTATGCATTGCCTAATACGTTGATATGTTCAGAAGACTGGACCTTTGTTTTCCTCAATCATTTCATCTTTTACCTGCAACAAAAACCAAAACCAAATCCAAACACCCCCCCAAAAAATAGAAATATGAGTCTGCTTATGCAAATTGCTACAAAATCCTGATTGAGGTGTTCTAGTTTTCTGTGAGTCACTGAAAGTGAAAAATAAATGTGAATACAACAAGGGAGAAAAAGCTCTTGGCCAGCTACATAAATACAGATTTATAGCACTTATATAGATTTATTTTGCTTAAGTCTGTTTATTGTTCCAAGTGAGGGTTTATATTTGGAGGGTTTTTAGTGGGAAGTGACAGAGATGCAAGAAAGAAGATGGCAAAGAAGGAAGAAAGGAAAAAAGGAAAAAATAAGAAAAGGAAAGAACACTAGAAAGGATAAATAGTACATAAAAAAAGCATGAGTGATGAGGACCCTGTGCCACTCAGGTACCTGCTGTAGTTTCATCATGTCCCATTCTCCGTGACCCCATTTGGGGTTTTCTTGGCAGAGATACTAGAGTAGGTTGACATTTTCTTATCCAGCTCATTTTACAGATGAGGAAACTGAGGCAAGCAGAGTTAGGTGATTTGCTGAAGGTCACATAATTACTAAGTGTCTAAGGCTAGATTTGAACTCAGGAAGAAAAGCCCTCCTGGCTTCGGGCATCACTGGATCACTGCATCACCTAGTTACCCACTTATTCCTAGGGCCATAGAATCACTGACTTGTGATTTAGTGGCCTCAGGGCCTGTTACTTGAAAGGAATCCCCACTTTAACACACCTGGTAAGTGGCTGTGTAGCCTCTGTTTAAAGACCTCTTCTTGGAAGTCCATTCCATTTGAGATAATTGGGGATGATTTCCAATTATCAGGAAGCTTTTCCTGAAGTTAAACTTGAACCTGTCTCTTGGCACCTTTCAGGCATTGCTCTCTGGGTCAAGCTAAACCCACCTGGACATCTCTACCCTTCAAATAGCAGGAAAGAGTCGCTGTGTTCTCCCTTCTGTGAGACTTTTATGGACATCTTCTATGGTCCTTGCTGTCTGTGTCCAACTGAGTGGGAGCCTTGGGCTCAAGCTGTGAGAGTGAGCACCAGTGACTTCCGCATCTCTTGGGTTACTAAGCTACATGCTCCTTAGAGAATATCCATTAGGCAAGAAAGAAGAGGGGCAGAGTCTTCTCTTTTCCTTTCTAGCTTCATTTCCAACCACTGCCCTCCAAACCTTCTATGTTGCAGCCACACTAGATTACTGTGTCCTGTTCCAAGTTGTGTCTGAGTCTGGAAGGGACCTCCCTTACCATCTCTATGTGTCGGAGTCCCTTCAAGGCACAACTTAGGGATGGCCTCTTCCCTGGTGCCTCCCATTACCTTTAAAATGTAGTAGAATCAAAAGCCGTGGGTAAGGTGCTCCATCATTGCCTATGTAACCTTGGACAAGTCTTAGAAAATCACGGGTTTCAGTTTCCTCATTTATAATGTGAAGGGGTTGGACTAAGGGACCTTTAAGGCTCTTTGTCCAGTCTCAAGTTATGATCACATGTTATTTCCTGTCAAAGGACATTTACATTTCTCTTTTGAGACTCTATGCTTAGTATTCTGGGCTCTTTCTTTCAGGGGAATCTCTGAATCTACAATCCTTTTTAAACTGGTTGGTATTTCCTTTGGTTTATTCTTCTCTCTAGCTTTGATTCCTAAATTAGGACTTTGTGCCAGGGCCAGGTTCTGCCCACTGCTGCACTTTTGGGGAAAGTGGTTGACCTTGCTTGCCCTTGCCCTAGGTCCTCTGAACTGACCTCTATTTCCCAGGATTAGGTCCCTTCTGCATTAGGATCTTTGAGGTTCAGAGGCCTGGATCTTTAGGGCTATCTGTGACATCTGGGAACAGGGTTCCAGGGGCCTCAAATCTCCTAGGACTGGGGATGTCCTTGACTGAGGACTGCTTTGGTGGTCACTTCTCAGGGCTTCCACAGACCCTACCTTGGGGCTTTCTCCAGGGAGAGCGCCACACCAGCTTTCTCTGGTCCATCCCTGCTCACATTTGCCTGACTGTGCTGATTTTGCTGGTGGCTTCCTTTCCTAATGCCCTGGGACTTCAGGATGACATTTAGTGTCATCTAGGGTGGAAGAAATGACTGAGTACAGTTTGAGCATTATTTGCTCTGGGGTGAATGTTAGGTTTTTGCTGGCATAATCACGTAAGAGAGTAGCGATCAGCCTGCTCCACTGGAAGTCACCGTCTCCCTTCTGCAAAGTTCCCGGAGCACTTTGTCCGGACCTCTCCTTTCTATACTAGTTCTCACGTTCAAAATCCGGGCTCCACACACACATCCAGGTTATCCCAGGAGAGTCCTAACTAGGAATTTTTACCTAGGACAATTACCATAACTTTGTGCTTGGGATAGACAGTATGAAGCTAAGTCTTCAGCTGAGCATGGCTGGTGGATATGACTCTCTGGGGACTAGACAGAGGTGCAAAATAGGGGACAGCAAATAGGGGCATGGGATAAACTTATCCCAGCTCATTATGTAGGAGCTTCCTATTTTGAGCAATTATTCCCCCTGGCTAAAAACTAAGCCCTGCAGTTTCTAGCACTTAAGAGGAGAACTTAAGAGGAGGGTGCTGTCAGCACCCTCAAAATTCAGCTCTCTGGGACAACACCCTGATGGCCCCAGCCTGGTTGTGCCTCTGCTTTCCCATTTGTTTCTCTATCTTGTCTGTGGGTGAAATAGAATGGACTATGGATTCTAAGATGATTCTACTGATGAATAGTAATAATGGCTAACACTTATATAGATAGCACTTACTATATTCCAGGCACTGTGTTAAGTGCTTTACAAATATTGTCCCATTAGACCCTCAAGACAATTCTGGGAGGAACTGTTAATATCTTATTAAAATAACAAATAAAGGCTAAAACATATAACAATAAAATAGAATATACAATAAACAATTAAAACTGTAAAATATTATTATTTTAAAATTGAGGAAACTGAGGCGAATGGGACTTCAGTGACTTGCCCAGGGTGACACAGCCTAAGAAGTGCCTGACTGAGACTAACATTTCTTGGTTTGCTTTAAATAAGGAAAGCAGTTATCAGAGGCTACTCTTGAAAAAAAGGTTGGCATCATTGAGGTGTATACAAGTCCTCATATTTTTCTTACTCTTTTGTAGTGTTGTTATTTATTAGGTTTTTGAGAGCAGCTTTTGGGTTCTCTCTGTCTTTTAATCCTCAGTGCCTAATACATATTTCTTGAATGACCTGCAACCTGATGGGGAAGTATGTCTGTGGAAGAGAATATCAGAAGGAATTGTGGAGGAAATATGTTTTTTTCCCCCTTAAAAATAATTTTTTGGGAAAGGGGAATGGGAAAGCAGACTTGGCATTTCAATGGTATGGGGAATTTCCAGGAAGGAAACTACCTTTGCAAGTGAAGGTTAGCCCCTACTCAGATGGGGTGGAGGGATGGCATTTCAAAGCCCACTTGTCCTGTTGAGACACACTTTTCTTTGGGTTCACTGATGTGTCTCCCTATTTTGGCTTGTCACTTAAACTTAGGAATGAAGCCTTTATCTTGGCTTGTATTTGAATTATAAACAGGTGGATTTTATTGTCACACATTTCCTCATAATGCTTCAAAGATGGCTCTTTCTAATTTTTCTTGCTGGATGTGCACACATACAGATGTAGACAAGAATATCCCACAAGTCATAGTGCATCATTTCCCCCCAAAATTAATTATATTTTAAAAACATTCTTTTCTTTTAAAATTGAGTTCCAAACTCTCCCTCCTTTTCCCCCTCCTTAATTATACATGTGGAATCATGTGAAACATATTTCCATATTATCCATGTTTCAAAAAAAAAAGCAAGAGAAATAAAGTGCAAAAATTATACTTCAATATGCATTGAGAGTTCATTAGTTCTTTTTCTGGAAGTGGATAGCATTTTTTTCATCATGAGTCCTTTGGAATTGTCTTGGATTATTGTATTGATCAGAGTAGCCAATCGAGTCTTTCACGATGGATCATCATTACAGCATTGTTGTTACTGTGCGCAATGACCTCCTAGTTCTCACTTCACTTTGCATCAGTTCATAAAAATCTTGCCATGTTTTTCTGAAACCATCTCCTTGTCATTTCTTATAGCACAATAGTACTCCATCACAATCATATGCCACAACTTGTTCAGCCATTCCCCAGTCGATGGGCATCCCCTTGATTTCCATTTCTTTGTCACCACCAAAAAAGCTGATATATATATATATATATATATATATATATATATTTGACTATATATATATATATATAATTTGACTATATATATATATAGTCAAAGGGTATGCATAGTTTTATAGCCCTTTGGATATATTTCCAAATTGTTCTTCAGAATGGTTGGAATAGTTCTTAAATCCATCAATAGTTTATTATTGTATCTATTTACCCTCACCCTTTCCAGCATTTGTTTTTTTCTGATAGGTATAAGGTGGTATCTCAGAGTTGTTTTGATTTGCATTTCTCTAATAGTGATTTAGAGCATTTTTTATATGACTATAGATAGCTTTGATTTCTTTAGCTGAAAACTGCCTGTTCATATTCTCTGATCATTTATCAGTTGGGGAATGACTTATTTTTATAAATTTGACTCGGTTCCCTATATATTTGAGAAATGAGGCCATTATCAGAAAAACATGCTGTAAAATTTTTGCTATTACTTCACTGCCTGTGGTACCTTTAGCAAACTGTAGTTTCTCTGATTATTTCTTTTAATTAGGTCTGTTTTTGCTTTTTCTGAAATCATGATTGCCACTCCTACCTTTCTTACTTCAGCTGAAACACAATAGATTTTGCTCCAGCCCTTTATTTGAACTTTGTGTATTTCTTTCAAGTGTGTCTTTTGTACACAGTATATTGTTAGAGTCTGATGTCTAATCCAGTTTGCTATCCACTTCCATTTTATGAGGCAGCTTATCCCATTCATATTCACAGCTATGATTACTATATATTCCCCTTCATTCTATTTTCTTCTATTTATTCTTCTCTCTCTTTATCCTGTTCCTCTTCAAAAGTTTTTTTTTTTTGCTTCTGACTACTGTTTCCCTTAATCTAGCCTCCCTTTTTATCATTCCTACTCACTTGTACCTCTTTTTTTCCTTTTCCTCCTAATTCTCTATGAGGTAAGATAGATTTCTACTCAATCGTGTGTGTGTGTGTGTGTGTGTGTGTGTGTGTGTATTTTTCCCTTTCTGAACTAAATCTGAAGAGACTCAAGCATTGTCTGCCACCCCTTACCTTTATTTCCCCCTCCATTATAAAAACCCTTCCTTGTGTGCCCTTTTATGTAAGAAAATTTTTCCCATTCTTCCTCTTCCTTCTTTCCCCCAGTGCTTTCCTCTTTCACCCTTTCATTTTTTTTTTGGAGCTCATCCCAACATAACCAACTCACACCCATGTCCTCTATGTGGACTCCTTCTAACTACCCTAATCATGATAAGGTTCTTAGACACAGCATGTGTCATCTTCCCATACAGGATTGTAAACAGTTTAACATTACTGAGTCTCTTATGCTGTTCAATGTGAAACTTTCTGTTCAGTTCTGGTCTTTTCATCAGAAATGCCTGAGAGTCTCTATTTTACTTAATTTCCATCCACTCCATCCCAAAAGATCAGTTTTGCCAGGCAGGCTATTTTTCTTTGTCTTCCAGAATATCATAGTCTAAGCCCTCTGCTCCTTTAACATGGAAGCCACTAAATCTTGTGTGATCCTGACTATGGCTCCATGATATTTGAATCATTTCTTTCTGGCTTTTTACATTTTCCCTTTGACCTGGGAGCTCTGGAATTTGGCTACAATATTGCTGGGAGTGTTCATTTTGGGATCTCCTTCAGGAGGTGCTTGGTGGGCTCTTTCAATTTACTTTTACCCTCTGAATCTGACATGTCAGGCAAGTTTTCCTTTATAATTTCTTGATATAGGATGTCTTTGATCACGACTTTCAGTTAGTGCAGTAATTCTTGAATTATCTTTCCTTGATCTTTTCCCCCAGATCAGTTGTTTTTCCTTTCTCTCATATCTTCTATTTTTTCACTAACTTTGTTTTATTATTTCTTGCTGTCTCATGGCATCATTAGCTTTCACTTGCCCAATTCTAATTTTTAAGGAATTATATTTTTTAGTGACTTTTCTATCTATATCTTTTATAATATCTAAACTTCTTCCCACTAAATTCTGCTTTTTAAAGTATTCTTTGTTACTTTCATTGTGCCTTTTTTTTAATAAAAATTTATTTATTTAACATTTTACATTCATTTTCACAAAATTTTGGGTTCCAAATTTTCTCCCCTTTTATCCCCTCCCCCACCCCAATACACCGAGCAATCTAATTTTCCCTATCACCAATCTGCCCTCTCTTCTATCATCCCTCCCTTCTCTTGTCCCCATCTTCTCTTTTGTCCTGTAGGGCCAGATGACTTTCTATTCCCCATTAACTGAATGTCTTATTTCCTAGTAGCAACAACAATACTAAACAGTTGTTCCTAAAACTTTGAGTTCCAAATTCTCCCCATCCCTCCCTCCCCACCCGTTCCCTTTGGGAAGGCAGGCAATTCAATATAGGCCATATCTGTGTAGTTTTGCAAATGACTTCCATAATACTCGTGTTGTGTAAGACTAACTGTATTTCCCTCCATCCTATCCTGCCCCCCATTGTTTCTATTCTGTCTTTTGATCCTGTTCCCTCCCTGAGTGTTGATTTCAAATTGCTCCCTCCTCCCATTGCCCTCCCTTCCATCATCTCCCCCCCTTGCTTATCTCCTTCTCCCCCACTTTCCTGTACTGTAAGATAGGTTTACATACCAAAATGAGTATGCATTTTACTCCTTCCTTTAGTCGAATGTGATGAGGGTAAACTTCATGTTTTTTTTCGCAGCTCTCCTCTTTTCCCCTCCACTAAAAAGTCTCCTGCTTGCCTCTTGAATGAGATATAATTTACCCCATTCCATTTCACCCTCTCTCCTCCCACTACATTTCTCTCTCACCATTTACCTTAATTTCTTTTAAGATATGGTCCCATCCTATTCAATTCACTCTGTGCTCTCTGTCTCTGTGCGTGCATGCATGTGTGTATGTGTGTGTGCATGCACGCACGCACGTGTGTGTGTGTATGTCTGTGTGTGGTCCCACCAACTACCTAGATACTGAAACGTTTTAAGAGTTACAAATATTGTCTTTCCATGTAGGAATGTAAACAGTTCACTTTTGGTAAGTCCCTTATGACTTCTCTTTGCTGTTTACTTTTTCATGCTTCTTCTCACTCTTGTGTTTGAAAGTCAAATTTTCTTTTCAGCTCTGGTCTTTTCATCAAGAATGCTTGAAAGTCCTCTGCTTCATTGAAAGACCATATTTTCCCCTGAAGTATTATACTCAGTTTTGCTGGGTAGGTGATTCTTGGTTTGAGTCCTAGTTCCTTTGACTTCTGGAATATCCTATTCCACGCCCTTCGATCCCTTAATGTAGAAGCTGCTAGATCTTGTGTTATCCTGATTGTATTTCCACAATACTGAATTTGTTTCTTTCTAGCTGCTTGCAATATTTTCTCCCTTGACCTGGGAATTCTGGAATTTGGCCACAATGTTCCTAGGAGTTTCTCTTTTTGGATCTCTTTCAGGCGGTGATCGATGGATTCCTTCAATACTTATTTTGCCCTCTGGTTCTAGAATCTCAGGGCAGTTTTCCTTGATAATTTCATGAAAGATGATGTCTAGGCTCTTTTTTTGATCATGGCTTTCAGGTAGTCCCATAATTTTTAAACTGTCTGTCCTGGATCTATTTTCCAGGTCAGTTGTTTTTCCCATGAGATATTTCACATTCTCTTCCATTTTTTCATTCTTTTGGTTTTGTTTTATGATTTCTTGGTTTCTCAGAAAGTCATTAGACTCCATCTGTTCCATTCTAATCTTGAGAGAACTATTTTCTTTAGTGAGCTTTTGAACCTCTTTTTCCATTGGGCTAATTTTGCTTTTGAAAGCCTTCTTCTCCTCATTGGCTTTTTGAACCTCTTTTGCCAATTGAGTGAGCCTATTTTTCAAGGTGTTATTTTCTTCAGCATTTTTTTGGGTCTCCTTTAGCAAGGTATTGACCCATTTTTCATGCTTTTCTTGCATCTCTCTCATTTCTCTTTCTAGTTTTTCCTCCACCTGTCTAACTTGATTTTCAAAATCCTTTTTGAGCTCTTCCATGGCCTGAGCCCACCGGACATCCACCTCGGATGTCTGGGATACAGAGGCCCCGACCTCCATGTCTTTTCCTGATAGCAAGCATTGTATTTCTTTATCAGAGATGAAGGGAGGAAGGAACATCTCTTCCCCAGGAAAGTAGTTCTCTATGGTCTTATTTTGCTTCCTTTTTCTGGGCATTTTCCCAGCCAGTTACTTGACTTCTGAGATTCCTGTCCACCCCCGCCTAGATCTGCCCAGATAGTGCTTGGGGTCTGAGATTGAAATGCTGCTTCCCAGTCTCAGGGCTTTCCGCAGCAGGAGCGACTGCTATTCAATGTGAGCTTAAGTTCTGGTGCTTGGGTGGGGGCAGGGCTGCCTCCCAGGCTCAGTTCCCTCAGAGGGTTTATGCAGAGACCTTTGGTAATGGAGCTCCTGTCTGCTCTGGGAGTGCCGGGCTGCCGAGCTGCCTCTGCCACTGCCTCCCGAGGGGGCCTAAGTCACGGAGACACCCCGCTCCCCTCTCGGCCAGCCCAGACATCTCTCTCACTGACCTGTAGCATCTGTGGGTGGAGGGACCTTCCTGGCCACCAGAGATTCCGTCCCTGAAGCCTGCTTGAATCTGTTCCTCTGGGGCCGTGGCCAGGGCAGTGCAGGGGCGGGCTCCACTGTCCGGAGCATGATGGACTCCTGGGGACGGCTCTCCAGGGCTCTCTGGAATGGAAATCTTTTCCCCTGTGTTTCTGCGTGCCTTACAGTGGTCCAGAATTTGTGGGGAGTTCTTCTTGCAGGAAATGTATGAGCTGTGAGTTCAGAGCTAGCATACGTGAGTCTTTCTACTCCGCCATCTTGGTTCCACCCCCCATTGTGCCTTTTTTTTTTTTTTACCAAACTATTAATTTTCTTTTCATAATTTTCTTGCATCACTGTCATTTTTTTTCCTATTTTCCCTCTTCCATTCTCATTTCTTTCTTTAGCTTGTCCAGTTATTCTTGTTAGCTTTGTGTCTAATGAGCACTTTTTCTTTGAGATTTTGGTTGTAGCTATTTTTACATTGCTTTCTTCTGGGTTTATGTCTTGGTCTTCCCTGCCATGGTAGTAGTTTTTTATGCTCCAGTTCCTTTTTATTAGCTTGCTCATTCTCCCCAGTCTATTTCTTGATCTTCAACTTTATATTAAAGTTGGACACTGCTCACTTAGAGGTGAGCACTGTCCCAAACTTCAGGCTTTTGTGTGTTGCCCTTTTCAGAGCTGTTCTGGTTTTATCGGTGTTTTGGGTGATTCTAAGGTTGAATGATCTAGGGAGAGGGGTGGTCACTGCTCTCCTAGTCTCACCCAGGAAGGGTCCTTGGTCCCCTGTAGCTACAAGTCCTAGTGTTCCCCTCTTGGCCCTGGAGCTATTATCATGGCCCCTCCTCTCCTGAAGCCACAAGGGCTAGCACTCCTCACTAAAACTGTGACCAGGACCCCTGTTTTCTTGTGATTGACCACAAGCACTCCTCTCTGCCTTGGAACTGCAACCTAGTACTTCGTATGGGCAAGAGTTGCCAATCAGTGCCAGCTGCCACCAATACCAGTAAAGGGTCCTCTGCAACCTTTTCCTGGCTAGTTGTCCCAATTCCCTTACTATCTCTGAAGTGAGAGCTCCAAAGCTGCTACTGCTGCTGGACCACTCAAAGCTCCACTTGTACTTCTGAGTGTGTCCTGGGCCAGGACCCCACTCTGATGTCACAAAGCCCTCCTGCAAGGAGTTGTCTTGGGTTGGAAAAATATCTCACCCTGACTTTTTATTGGCTCTGCTGCTCCAAAATTGGATTTGAGGAGTTATTTTATCATTGTTTACAGGGGTAGGGGGAGAAAATTAGGAGAGCTCAGCTAGGTTGCTGCCTGTCACAATACACTTTTAAACTAAACATTTTTAGCTTAAAAGTGCACTGAGACTTTTGGGATATGGCAATGCATGTGGGCTCCTGTGTTTCCTTCTGGAACCTTACCTAGTTTCTCTAATGCTCTTGTTTTTCTCTTCTTGAATAAGTATCAAATGGCTTTGATGATTTATGCCTTATATGAGATAAATTAACGCTCTGTCCCCTTCAATCCTATTTTTCTTTTATTTTTACTGCATTCTAGAGCTTCAAGTGCTAAAATTAATTTTTTATCTTTCCTAGTCCATAAAGCAAGCCATTGATGGTTTGACTGGTATGGAACCAAAATGATAAATCAGCTTAGGTAGTATCATTAGTATGTTGCAGGGGGAAAAGTACCTGATTTGGAACCCATGGTTCTGGGTGTAAATTTTGGCTCTGCCACTCACTTCCTGTGTAGATTTAGGTCGGCCCATGGATCTTTTTCATGCATATAATTTAAAGGACTGGATTCATTAGCCTCTAAAATCTTTTAGCTTTCTATCTATGCAATGATTACATGAATACAGCCCGACCATGTAATACGAATACTTCTCCATCTTTCAGTTTTTTTTCTGTTGCCTCTGGAGAGTAACACTACATTACTACCTCCTTCCCCTCAACAAAAGATATGGAGCAGAGGAGGCAGAAACCAGACATTTTTTTTCCTTCTGAACAAAATACATACATACATACATACATATATATATATATATATATATATATATATATATATATATATATATATATTTGTATGTAGGCTAGCACAAAGAGAGCCAGCCTCAAAGCCAGAATTCCTGGGGTGTATTTTTCAGTCTACCCTCTCAGATAATGCTTCCATAATTCTGTGTGCATTTATTAAACACCTATTGTGTGCAAGGCATTGCGGTGAAGAAAATGCTTTGCAAACTATAATGTAATCAAACACCAAGTATTTATTAAGCACCTTGTCGTGGCAGATCTTTCACCCCTTCCCAACACTCATTCTCAAAGAGTGAGGATGCTATGTTCCTCAAATTCAATCTTTTATAGAAATCACATACAAATCAACTCAATATTTATCATGTGGGTGGACTCTGTAATGACCCCAAGCCCCCTGCACTCCCAGGGAAAAGATGGGAATAAAATGCCCTGTGGCCCCCGTGTGGGGCTGGACATAAGCAGCATTGAGAAAGAAGTCACATTTTCCTGGCTTTTCTGAAACACTCAAGGCATCATTTGAATCTCCCAGTTTTAGGGTGGAGTGAGAACGAACACAACGGAATGGAAGGTCAAATGTTACTCTCACACAGAAGCCTCGCCCACCAAATCCCAGTTTGGACAACAAGTGAGCAACAGACAAAGCTTCTCCAGCAGCAGGCTGCCCACAGGCCACAGGAATGGGAAACCCCAGCCAACCCATCCCCTTAGAGACAGATCACTGGGGGTTGCGGCTGGCAGCAGAGTCCAAGCCTGGGGCTGTCCCCTGGCAGGGACAGATGTCTTTTCAGGTCAGAGGCCAGGTGCCCCAAAGGCAGAGGTTGAGGCCAAGGGTCGTTGTACTGGGGGGAAATCGCTTCACCGAAGTTGGGCCCAATTCAATCTTCCTTCCAAAGTGCACTCCCCACTCTGGCCAGCCAGGGCTCTTAGCTGCTCACACATTAAGCGGCAGAGTCCACTTTTCTCTCTTCAGGTCAAGGCCATACTTTCCTTTGAAATATGGGGACAGCAATTTTAGCACCTGCTTTCAAAGGGGTTTGGTGGATTGGGGCTCTGTTTACAGGCACATCCACACTTGCCTCCTATTCCTGACTTTAGTGGTTCCCAGGGATTAATGGGGACATTTCTAAGAGTTTACAGCCTCTAGGCGTAACATCCTAAGTGGTAGAAGAGAATAGGATGCAGAAGCCTGTCCCTCTGGCTTGGGATTCCTAAGTTAAGAGCAAGAACAAATTACTTCTCCACCCACTCCATCCTCTCAAAGGAGCCCCCTCCTCCAAGGTCTAACAATAGCCACAAGACGGGAGAGGGGGGCAGCGCTCATGCGGAAGTCTTTGGCTAGTCCTTATAATGAGACTGACACCTCTTTACTGGCAGTAGTGAGAGAAATTCTGGGAAGCCCTGGGCTGACTGGCCAACTGACTGGTCACCGCTCGCAACTCTCAGTTTCTTCACCTGTAAAATGAAGATAAATAATATGTGCACACCTGCACAAGGTGGTTGTGAGGGAGGAACCCTGTAAACCATAAAACACTATAGAAATGGGTAGAACAATACAGGAGCTACTGACCTCAACTGGTCAGCTTCCAGACGCACTCACTGTGGCTCCCACTCTCCCTGGGTGACGGGAGACTTCAGTTCCCCACCTAATGATTCCGCTCTGAATAGATCAGATCTGTCCACCATCATCTCCTCTCCTGTCTACCCCCTGGAGAGATCTTCTGTGTCCCCCAACCCCCCAGCCCCATCCCAAGGTCTCTCTCTAGGGTAGGGAGGGTTCACACTCCCACCTCACCCTTCTCGGTCTCTTTGGGGATCAGCTCCTCCTGGGCCTTCTTCATTTCCAGCCCCTTCACCCATGTGTAGGCCGAGGAGCCACCCAGCACCATCATGTTGCTTGTCCACCAGAGGAAGCTTTTGGTCTCCTCAAAGTAGAGTACAGCCAGGACCGTCTGGGCACAGGCTTTGGCTGTGCCTGACACATTGTGGGTCAGGGGGCTGGTAAACTTTATCTGCAGGCCCGTCACATAGCCGATGGCAAAGCCGAAGAGCCCGCCCAGGGTCATCATGCCCCAGAAGTGGGCGCTGTCCAGCTTGCTGAAGGTGGCCAGGGCCTGCAGCTCCCCAAAGAGCAGCAGTAGGGGCAGGAAGAGGACGCAGGCATTGACGTTGTTATAGAAGGTCAGCCGCCAAATGCTGCCGTCCACTGCCGGCAGCACCTTCTTGGTGTAGATGGCATTGAGGGAGACGCAGAGGCTGGCAAGCACCCCAAACAGGGTGCCTACCCACGACAAGGTACCTTCTTCTCCCTCCTGATCCACGCCGAGCCAGAAGCCACCTGCAGCCGGAACAAAAAGGCGCAGGATGAGGGAGTGGGAACACAGGAGGTCACAGGAACATCGTCCCCTGCAGGAGTAGAGAGAGAAGAGTCTGGAAGGCCAGAGTTCAAACCCTTCTGTGGCTGCATACCAGCTATGTGACCCCACCTCAGTTTCCTAATCAGTAAAATGGGGACAATAAGAATGCCCACCTCCTGGGGCTGGTGAAAGGATCGAAAGAGAAAATCTACGTAACATGCTTTGTAAACCACAATGATGTAGATACGTGCTTGTCATTATTTTAGAAAGAACCCTCCAGAAGACCCAGGTTCCAGGTTCTGCTACTCAACAAACTGATGACCTTAACTTCTCTGGGCCTCAGTTTCCTCATCTTTGAAACGACCATTGTCAAGATGACTTTCCATGCTAAATTCTACATTCTATAAAAGGCCAATCACTCCCCTCATTTTACAGGTGGGGAAACAAAAGGGTGACATGCCCGAGGTCACCTAAGCATTTATGCCAGGTGCTGGAGACACAAAAACAAATGTGAAAAATCCCTGCCACTTGTTAGGGAAGACAACATGAACAGAACCATCACCCTGCATCCACAGCATCTCTCATCTGGAATGATTTTGATGACTTTTTTCACTAGGAGTAACAATAACAGGGCCAGTTGGCATTTATACAGAGCTTCAGGGTTTGCAAAGTGTTTTACAAACATTTCATTTTATCCTCCCACAACCTTGGAAGGCAGGTGCCATTGTTTTCCCCATTTTACAGATGGGTACATGGAGGCAGAGGCAGGAAGTGACTGAGACCAGATCTGGACCCAGGTCTCTTTGACTCTAGGTCTGGCGCTCCCCCAGGCTAATAATACCAAGAGTCATAATTATAGCAGCCTGCACTGGGGGCAGCTAGTAGGCTTAGTGGATAGAGTACCAGCCCTGGAGTCAGGAGAACCTGAGTTAAAATCAAGCCTCAAACACTAGTTGTGTGACCCTTAACCCCGACTGCCTCTAAAAAAACAAAGCGGCTTACAAAGCTAAGTCAGGGAGGGGAGGGGGAGGACAGGAGGAAGCCCTAAGCACCAATCTCCATCCGTATTTCCTTCCCTAGGAAGCTCTCACAAAGTCAGCTCCTCCTTCATGTCTCAGCACCAGATCCAGTTTCCCTAATACCCAGACAACATGTCTTCAGACAGGAATTCCTAGATCACAGACCATAGGGTTGGAAGGTATCTCAGAAGCCATCTTCATTTTATGGATGAAAACTGAGACCCAGGGAGATAAAGTGAAGTAAGAATTCAGGTGCAGGATTTGCAACTGGGTACTTTGACTCAAGTACCCAGGCTCCTTTCATTGGATGACCATTAGGGGTTGAGTTTTCCAAAAGCCCCTGTAAGCGGTCCATGAAGCTGACCCTCACCAGCTCCCATCCTACTCCAGTTACCAAATTTTAGCTTTGTCTGGTCCAACCTGCCCTGACCAGGAGTTCCTGCTCTCTTAGTCAAGCTTTGCCTTTAGACCTCCATCAATGGGGAACCCACTGTCTAGAGGGATAACCCTCTCCTCTGGCACTCAATTTAGGAAGGTTTTCCCTAGAATACGGGTGGGGAACCTGTGGCCTCAAGGCCCCATGTGGCCTTCTAGGTCCTTGGGCACAGTCTTTTGACTGAGTCCAAGTTTTACAGAACAGATCCTTTTATTAAGGGGTTTTGTTCTGTGAACTTTGGATTCAGTCAAAGGGCTGCACTTAAGGACCTGGAGGGCCACATGTAGCCTTGAGGCCTAGATCCAGCCAAAATCTACTTCTCCACCAGCTTTCTAGTCTTGGGCCAAGCTGAAAGAGTCTAACTCTCTTTTCTATGGCATCTCTTCAAATACTTGGAAGTCCTTCAGGAAAGGGGGTCTGTGGATGGCTTTCAGGGATCCATGAACTCAAGGAAAAATTACACATTTATTTTCATTAACTGAGATGGAGGCTTTCCTTCCATTAGGAACACAGACAAGAAATGTGATTCTGAGGAGGGAGAACAGGGGGATTACTTAGTTTCTCCCAAGCCTACATTGATTCTTCAAGGCTCAGCTTAAATCCCACCTATCATATTTGGGAGGGCCCTTAGAACAGTGAATGTCAGAGGTGGGAGGGATCATAGAACATGAGATGTCAGAGCTGGGAGGGACCTAAGAATGCGGGATGTCAGAACTGGGAGGGACCTTAGAACATGGGATGTCAGAGCTGGGAGAGACCTTAGAACATGGAATGTCAGAGGTGGGAGGGACCTTAGAACATGGGATGTCAGAGGTGGGAGGGACCTTAGAACATGGGATGTCAGAACTGGGAGGGGTCTTAGAACATGGGATGTTTAGCAGCATAGAGTATCAAGGGCTTCACCAGACACCCTCTGGTGTCTATATCACACATACAAAAAATGACTAACAACCCTGGCTCTAGGATCAAACAAATTTATAAAGTCCTCAGTTCAACATTTAAACCTCTTCGCAATCTGGCCCTTTCCTATTCTTCCAGGCTTCTCACACGTTACTGGTTTTCTTGAATGCAGCCATCCCAGCCTCCTCTCCTTGACATTTCATACACACTCCATGTCCCACCTCCATGACTTTGCAGGGCTGTCCCTGGGATGCTGTTCCCTTTACCTTCACCTCTGGTAATCCCTGGTTTCTTTGAAGACTCAGCTCCAGTGCAGTTTTCTACATAAAGTCTGCCCCTGGCTGCTAGCACCTTCCCTCCATAAATGACCTGGTGTTGAATGAGTGTCCATCATGTATATAATAATACAAATAACAGCTAATATTTATGTATCATTTTAGGGTCTGTAAAGCACTTTAAATGTTACTTTTTTTGATCCGGTTGTCTCCCCACACTGGCATGTAAGCCTTTTGAAGGCAGGCATTATGTCTCCTTTCACCAGACCTCTGACCATTGCCAGCCTGCTGCCTTTGTGTGGTGCCCAGTGCCTTGCTTGTACACAGGCTGATGAGGTACAGGAGACCTTTGTTCAGGACTGGGTGCCCTCTGAGGCCACCTCCCACTCCTAACATTGTGTGACTGTATGATTCATGCAGCTGAAACCAAAAGACTCTTTTTTTTAACTGCCAAGTCACACCAAAGACCACATGGGCTTGGAGACATAGCATGCTAAGATCACTGAGCTGGGGGGAACCTCAGCACTAAGTCCAGCGCTCTAATTTTACAGGTGAGAATGCTTGCTGCTGCTGCTTAGAAGAGAACCGTGACATCAGCAAAGTGATGCCATGACATGCAAGTGAACTGCATTTAAGTGAAGCAGGGCTGTGCATAGTCACTAGCCTCACTTTCTCCTCCAGAGTCATCTGGTCCAATGGCCAGATATGGATCAGGAGACTGGAGATGACCCAGGATGCAGTGGGAGATCTTGACCTTTTCAAGCTAAATTCTTTAAAAGGTCTCAGTATGACTGAGACAAAGCCCATTCAGTGATTAAGGCTTAATAAGAAATGGGGCAGAGAACAAACATTAAACAAAATAGACTTGCGAGGGGAAGACCTTTGGTGTTTCTGGCTAAAACAGAAACAATTGCTATTTACATTCATTCAGAGCCAATGGGGCTCAAACAATGACCAAATGAGGCTTGGCCTGGGATCTGCTGTGGGCCAATCCAAGGTTAGGCTGAGGAAACTGAGGCCCAGAGAGGTAAGGCCTCCTAGGCTGGCTCCAGGCCTGCTGTCCTCATAAATGCATCCTTGATTTTTGTCTGGTGTCATCTGGGGAAGCCTCCTCATTTCTGGGCCTGGAGGAAATCCCTGCTCTAATAACCATATATTTCAGGGTGGGTCTCTCTATATAATCATCATTTCTGGAAGTGCGGGTTGTCAAGATGACTTAGGGCACACAATACATCTCACAGTTTACAGCGCTGGGGGTGGAGTCAGGAAGGATCTGAATTCAAATCCCACTTCAGATGAAGACTAGCTGGATGGCTCTGGGAAAGACTTTCCTTAACTGTAAAATGGAGATAATAACAGAACCCAACTTCCAAGGCTGTTGTGAGAGTCAAATGAGATATCATTTGTAAAGTGATTGGCACACAGTAGGCGCTTAATAAATGCTCATTTCCTTTCATGGGACTTTACTCTTTTCCCCATTGAATTCCATCTTCTTAGACTTGGCCCAATGTTCTACACTGCAAAGGCTGTCTTTAGGAGTATTAGCTAGCCCTCTCAGTTCTGGGCCATCTGAAAGTATTAGTGTGCCTTCATGTATGTTACTGACAAAACAAGGGGTTGCCGGGGCCAGGGCCAAAGCAGTCAGTGTCTGATCCCATAGCATTCGGCAGAGAAGTCCTTCTTTGGCTGACAACAGGCATCCATTGCTATGCTTTGCTTCATCCTGATCTAAGTCTGCATCTACAGGAACCAAAAGGTGTTTTCTGTCCCATACCTGAGTGACATCCAGTACATTCTGTCTAGCACTCCCCAAATCCGGTAGAGTAACCTTGTCAAAAAAGAGGATGACACTGGTCTGGCACCACCTGTTTTTGATGAAGCCACTCTGGTTTCCAGTGACTCTGCCATTACAGGGACAAGAATGCTGGAGTCAGGAAGGCTGGGATCAAATACCACCTTTGACACTCCCTGGATGTATGGTCATAGACAAGTCACAACCTCTTAAAGAGACAATTCCAAAATCTCAGAGTTGAAAGGGACCTCCAAAGCCATGTGGCCCTTTCGGTGATCTCCAGTGATGGAGAGCTCATTCTTTATAGAGAAGGTCAAGCAGAGAAGCTGCTGGAATTAATGCAAGTTCCTTCATGAATTAATGAAGGCCTCCTGAGGAGGCCCATTCCATTTTGGGATGGCTTTAATTGTTAGGAAGTTCTTACCCTACATCTAGGCTAAATCTGCCACTTAGCTACTTAAGCCACAGTTCCCAAGCCTCTCCTGTAGGTCCAAGCAGAAAAAGACTAATTCACATCTCCCAGGTCAATTCATGTTGGTTTGAATGTGTTTTCTCCTAAATCTCCTCTTCTCCAGACTCAACACTTTCACACTATAAGTTTCTTTAACTGATACTCACATGGCCTAGTCCCTAGGCTTCTCATTGCCACTGATGCTCTCCAGCTCCTTAATGACATTACTAAAATATGGTGCCAAGAACTGAGCAAAATACTCCAGGGGTGATCTGACTAGGACAGAGTACATGGGGACCATCACCTCTTGGTCCTGGGCACCACTTTTCTCTTAATGTAACTTTAGCTCATCTTTATCTGGAAGGGGGGGGTCACTCCCAGAGGGCAGGGGACTCACCAATGATGATGCCACAAGTGAGCAGGGCATAGAAGGAGGTGGTCTGCTTGAGCAGCAGGTAGGAAAGTAAGACGTTGAAGACAGTGGTGAGCGAGCGGCCCACATTGTAGAAGGCCACCCCAACATACTTGAGACAAAGGTTGTTGAAGGTAATCATGCTAATGAACACTACAGACAGGGGCAGGATACTCCGAGAGACCTTCATGTCCATCTGCACAGAGGGGAAGTCCACGGTGCCCGGGCAACAGGTAGCCAGCAGGCTGAGGGCCTTGCAGAGCAGGACGGTGACCAGGCACTGGTAGAAGGTGACAAAAAGTGGGGCATCCAGTCGCAGCGAGGGGCTGTCCAGCAGGTATTTATTCAGGAAGACCATGGAGATGGAGATGACCCAGTAAAGGCTCACAACCAGGGTGATCTGCAGTGCCCTCAGCAGAAATGGCTTCTCATGCCCTGGCTCTCCCTCTGCTGGTGCCTCCAAGGCCCCTGTAAGGGCCATCCTCAGGATCCTGGAGCGCTTCAGAGGGGTCCTGTTCATGGTAGAGTAATTGGGAGGTTGGGGGAGAGTTGAGTGTGTTAATTTAGGCAGTCTGGGAAATCTGACTCAGAGGCTGAAACTAAGCAGAGTGAGGTGGAGGTGGGGAGAGAAAGGACCCAGTCTAGATTCCAGGGGGAATGATGGGACATAGATGTTACAGGCAAAGATTGTCACAATAGAATATTAGAATTGGAGTCTTGGAACTAAGGACGCCAAGTCCAGGGCTGTCAGACGGACTTGAATGGAGGCCATAAAATGCTAGAGCAAGAAAGGATCTTGGAACATCAAATTTAAGTCCTCCCAGAGTCCTTAGGGCACTGAATGTTAATGATCAAAGGACGTTAAGTGCTAATATAGCCCAGAACGTTAGAACCAAAAGGAATCTGGGAACACAGGTTACATTTGACTTCAGAATGTTAGTTTCAGAAAGAATCCAAACAAACAGAACTTTAGGGGTTCCAGGAAACAGAACACTTGCGGCAGCAGCGAATGCAACATTCGGAGATGCAACAGACAACGCCCCGAGCTGTAAGTAACAACACTTGCAGTTGCAGCGAATGCAACATTCGGAAATGCAAGACAATGCCCCGAGCTGTAAGTAACAACACTTGCAGCTGCAGCAAATGCAACATTCAGAGATGCAATAGACAATGCCCCCAGCTGTAACAACACTTGCAGCTGCAGCGAATGCAACATTCGGAGATGCAAGAGACAGAACGCCCCGAGCTGCAGCAAGGGCAGGCACAGGAAGGATCGGAGCCCGCGGAGCCGCGGGCGCGGAAGGAACGTCAGGAGCCGGGCGGGCCCTAAGACATCGTCGCTTCCAGTCCCTTCATTTTACAAGGGGGGTGGGGAGCTGAGGCCCAGAGAGAGCCAGGGACTTGCCCAAGGTCACACAGCGGGGGGTGGCTAGGTTGGACAGGGGGGGAAGGAGGGTCCAGAAGAGGTCTGTCTGCTAGAAGTCCAGGGCTGGCTCGAGTTCGAGAGGGAGAGGCTGCAGGGAAGGGCCGTCTAGCTCTGCGTCCCCGTCGAGCCCCGGCTCTGCGGGTCCCGGACTTACTTCCTGCTCGCCCCTCCCCCTCCCGCTCCCGCCTTAAAGGGCCAGCACACTCGAGTTTCTTAAAGAGACCCCGCCGCGTGCGCTCCAACCGTCAATTTTTCAATCGCCCGGTGTGCCCGGGTTAGAACTCCCTCTTTTCTGCCCTCTCTCCCCAAGATGAGATCAGAGAGTGGTCCCGGCTTTCCCTCTCCTCGGAGTGATGAGTTTTTTGGTTTTTTTTTTGGGGGGGGGCGGGGAAGGGATGGGTGCCGAGAGATCCGGATCGTCTACACCCGGGGCGCTCTGGTGTTCATGCCCTCTTTCCTTCGCTCCCTCCTTTCAGCTGCGCCCCGAGTCTCCCCTCCCCTCGCAGAGCTGCCCCTCCCGCCCCCATGCCCCGGCCTCCCCCCCAGCCCCCCTCCCCGGACCAGCCAGGTCCACTGCATCCCCAGGCTCTCACCTGCCAGGTCTGAGTGCCAGCCTGCAGCGCCCCGAACACACATACACCCGCCGTTGCCCCGCCCTGGGGCCGTGCCAAGGCCAGGCCGCTCCCCGCTCCCGGGCAGGGGAAGCTGACCCTGCGGGCGAGTCTAAGACGAGCCCCGCTCCCAGACCTTGCTCCGCCCCTCCCGCCCCGCGGTCCAGCCCGGGGGCACGAGGGTAGAAGGAGCTGTCCCAGCCCCGCCCGGCGTCCCCCACCACCGTCCCGCGCTGGTCGGGGTTGTGGGTTAAATCTTGGGGGTCAGGTCCCACCGCCTTCCCAGCCAGGCCCTGGCCTAGGGCTGGCAGTCGGGGCTGCGGGCGATCCCAGCTAGGACCTGGAGAGGTCAGCAGCCCCCGAGCAGGGCTGTCCAGGCAGCTGTAGAGAGCAGGTGTGCTCGCCTCCCACGAAGGGACCGGGGGCTTGGGAAACTGGATAAAAAGAAACGATACAAACTTACGCTTTTATAGCGCCTTTACGGTTAAGGAACGTCTCACCATTCTCTGAGGAAACTAAGGCACAGCCAGGGACTTTCCAGGGTCATCATAGGGGAGTGGTAGGATTTGAACCCGGGTCTCTTGACTGACGCTTGGTCCATTTTGCCTTTTAAGTTTCCTTTGCTGCTTTTCTTAGTCTGCTAACTCTCATGCTTAGTACCTGTCCTGAAATGTGGGTCAGCAGCCCTTTTATTTGCGAATGTCCTCAATGGAACAGAATTTTTTTAAATTAATTTTTTTCAGTTTTTTAGAATCACTTCCATAAGACTTAAATTTTCTTCCCCTCCCCCCTTCCTCCCTTCCCCCTCTCTCCCCTCCACGGCTTGCAATCCTATCTGGGTTCTACACATTCATTCTTATTAAAGTGGAACTGAATCAAGCTGGCTTTTAGGGGGATCTACTTATTCAGAAGGTATTTTCTGCTACCAGCTTATGATTCTTATTCTTTTTATTTATTCATTTATTTATTTTTAACACAGTTTATAACAGATAAAGCAATTCAAACTTTTGGTCAGGTGATACTTCATTTTAAAGCATTTACAATTGTGATTCTTCTTCTTAAGTCACTGGGTGTGTGTTCGTCCTTCTTTGCTGAAGAAGACCATGCCATCAGAGAAATGATGACATGATTTGCCCTTGACTTTGTTTTGAGGGCTGTGCAGGTCACCAGCCTCACTTGTCCTCCAGAGCCATCTGAATCCAGTGACCAGATATTTATCAGGATGACTGGAGATGACCCAGGAGGAGGCAACTGGGGTTAAGTGACTTGTTCAAGGTCACACAGCTAGTGAGTGTCAAGTGTCTGATGTACATTTGAACTCAGGTCCTCCTGACTCGTGCTCTATCCACTGCACCCCCTAGCTTGCTTAAATCAGTCATGAGTTTTGACAAAGGAGAAAGTGGGGTACTGCCCTTACAATAAAGATTCTTACCCTGGGGTATGTAAATGGGTTTGGAAAAAATTTTTCCATCTTTATTTTTCTGACCTGAACCCCCAAATTAGTGTTTTCTTCTATTTAATGCATTTAAAAACACTATTCTGAGAAGGGATCCATAGGGTTTACCAGACTGCCAAAGCGATCCATTGATACAAAAAAATCTTAACCTGCCTTAAGTCTTTGTCAGTGACCCCATAAACATTTATTAAGTGCCTACTGTGTGCTGGGCTAAGAGCTGGGGATGCAAAGAAGGGCAGAAACAGGTTCAGCCTTCCAGGAGCTAACGGGGGGAGGGGAGTACGTGTATACAAGAGATTGGATGAAGTAGAAAGTGTCTCAGAAGGAAGATGCTAACATTGAGAGAAACTGGGAAAGGCTTCCTGTAGAGGAAACGATTTTAGCTGAGACTTGGAAAGCAAGGGAAACCTAGGTGGCTCAGTGGACAGAGGAATGGGCCTTGGGGTCAGGAGGACCTGAGTTCAAATTTGACCTCAGCCAATTACTAGCTATGTGACTCTGGGCAAATCATTTCCCCCTGTTTGCCTCAGTTTCCTCACCTGTAAGATGGGCTGGAGAAGGAACTAGCAAACCAACCCCAAATGAAATCACAGAGAGTCGGACATGACTGAACTAATGCTGGATGCAACGATGAGGAGGGAGAGAAAGTCCCAGCCTGGGGAGACAGCCATTGAAAACGCCTGGATTTGGGGAGTATTCTGTTCTGATCTGTAAGAGCACCAGTGGTACAGAACTGGAGCCTACCCGGTGGAGAATGAGGAAGTAATTTAAAGAAACCTGGAAAGATGGGAGGAGGCCAGTGGTGAAGAGCATTGTCTATTTGATCTTGGGGCGGGGTTGGGGTGATCCGGCCAGGCTGCATTTTGGAAGGGTAGCTAAGTGGAGGAGAGCTCGGAAAGGGAAGAAACTCAAGGCAAGGGGACCAAGCAGGTTGAGAAGGGGATCAGGTCAAGAGACGCCAATTAGATATGGGGAGGGATTTTTGGGTCATTTGGGTTACTTGTACCTTTGTTGGTCCATAAGTAAAAATGAATTGATGAGCTTGTTGACGCCTTGGATCTGGACAGATGACGTTGGATATTCTGGGAATCCCTAAGGGGATTATGACCAAAAGTGCCGGGTCATCAGAAGCACTTTCTGGGAGCCTGTTATCTTAATAGAGTCTTGGAATCCCAGCTATGCAGCAACCTCAGCCACTGCTGGGCTGTCCTCTACTTTGTTATTTTTATTTTTTGCCAAAACTGAAGTGAAGATGTGCCCAGGGTCACATAGCTAGAGACAGAGGGAAGCCCAGCAGCCTTTTCTCTGGGGGTGGTAGCCTGAGCCTCAGCCAGCAGGTCTAAGGCATTTCCCAGCTCTTTGGAAAATATGTGGCAAGAAGAGCTGGCCTCATTTGTAATGCTAAGAGTTTGATTTCTAAAAGCATTTGCATGTTATGTTGGAACCAGGAAGACCTTTAGGACGTTGAATAGCAGAATTAGAAAGGTCCTTAGACTTAACAGTACAGATCCAGTAAGCACTTTATTGATTTTATTAAGTTCCCATTATGTGTCAAACACTGTGAAAGGCACTGGGGACGCAGGTGAAAAGCTCCCCAAATAATCTTTGTCTTCAGAAAGCGTTCATTCCTTTGTTAAGAATGCCAACTTTTATTTAGTGTTTTAAGGTTTACAAAGCATATATATGGTCATTATGTCATTGTGTCAGACCCGTGAACAGCCCCAGAACACCTCATGCCAGCTGAAAGGGAACCGAGAACATAGAGTTTTAGAGCTGGGAGGAACCAGAGAACATGAAATGTCATGAGTGTGTGTGTGTGTGTGTGTGTGTGTGTGTGTGTGAGAGAGAGAGAGAGAGAGAGAGAGAGAGAGAGAGAGAGAGAGAGAGAGAGAGAGAGAGAGAGAGAAAGAGAGAGAGACAGACAGAGAGAGAGAGAGACAGAGAAAGAGAGAGAGAGAGACTTTAGAACGGGGAAGGTCAGAGCTGGGATGGCGGGGGCAGTCTTCAGAGTATAGAAAGTAGGGGAGGGAGTATATCAGTGAAGGGATTGTTGAAGCCATTTCATTTTTTTCATCCATTTATTTAATAACTCTTTATTAAAAGGGAGGGAGGAAAAGGAGAGAGCCCCGGTCCTTGGAAATTGTTCAGTGACCTGACCTCCAAGCCTAAAGCCAGCTGTGGGGATGTGGAGAGTGAAGAGGCCAGAGAATTCAACTAATCCCACCCTGGGACTACACCCCACTCTTCCTCAGTTTGACTTCCTGGGGTGGGGAGAGCATTACTGAGGGTGTGGTGGAAAGTGGACCTACCTAGGTGTGTTTACTCAGGACCTGGGCAGGAAGGGTGCCCAGTTTCCTCCTCTTGGGAGGAAACAGCCTCTGGGATTTTGGTTAAGCTGGGCAGTGCCCCAGGTTGGGGGAGGGCTGGTTTGGATCAGGGCCCAGGGCATAGGGACATGATTAGCACTGCTGGGTGCTGTAGAATCTGCAAGAGAGAAGTGGGGGATTGGGGGTGGGCCTCCTGCACTACGGAAGTGAAGAGACTGGGCCCCTATCTCTGCCTCTGATAGAAGGATTCCCACCACTAGGTAGCTGCGTAATTTTAGGGAAGACCCTAAATCAATGAGCAAACACTACGTGTTTTGCTGCACGTTTATTAAGCACATACTGTGTGCAGGCACCAAGCTAAGTTCTGAGTAACATATAGAGCACTTTAAGGTGTGCCAAGTGTCCAACAAACACCATCTCCTTTTCCCCCCACAACAAGGCTCTGAGGTGGAAGGAGAGGAAAAAAGCCCCTACTATGTACTAAGGAATGTACACATATTATTTCATGTGATCCTCACAACGGCCTTGGGAGATAAGGGCTATAAATGCGTCCACTTTAGAGATGAGGCCACTAAGGCAGATAGAGGTGAAGGACCACACAGCTGGTAAGGGTGAGGCTACATTTGAACTCAGGTCTTCTTGCCTCCAGGTTCAGCTCTCTCTCCATTATGGCCTCTAGTCCTTGGATCCAGTTTCCACCCTTACGGAGCTTTAGAGTCTGATAAGGGTAGATAGACTGGTCCACAGATCACCAGAATACAGGGCTGGGGGTGTGATTAAGTGCCCCCTGGAAGCCCCAGACTACACCAAACTATTTCTGCCTCTTCCTTCAGCTTCAGGCAGGAATGGGGTTGGTTTTGTACACAGGGTTATTTTAATGGATCCTTTATTTAAAAATGTAAAAAAGTTTTCTTAGCTCAAGGTCCGTACAAAGCCAGGTGGGCTGAACTTGGCCCTGGTCAACCCCTGCTCTAAGCTAAAAACACTTGGTTAGAGATTAAAGCCACTAAAGCAAATGACTGCCAGCCTTGAGCTTTTTACAGTATAACTCACTTCTTTTTCTTTGACACTGTGATCTTAAGGGAGAGCTTCCTGATGGAGGTGGTCTTGGCACTGGATCTCGAAGATGAGATTATGACAAAGGAGATGAAGAAGAGAGGAGGGTATTCCGAGTAGTTGGGAGAACCAGAGAACACAAGGGAAAACACCAGGCATATTTTGATAGAACAGCTAATAGCCTTGTATTGTAGGCAGTTGGGTGGAGTCAGGAAGACCCAAGTTCAAATTCAGCCTAAGACACTAAGATCTGCATTCAAATCACTTACTAGCTGTGTGACCCTAGGCAAGTCCCTTATCCTTTCTCAGCCTCAGTTTGCTTGTCTGTAGAATGGGGATCATAGTCACACCTGTCTTCCATGGTTGTTGTGAAGACTTAATGAAGTATTATTTATAAAGTGCTCGGGCTCTGCAAACTTGAAAGTATTCTAGAAATGGCAGCTATTATTCAGCTCTAGTTCCACATTAATCATCAGTCATTTATTAGACCTCTATGTGCTAATGAGATGAACCTGCCAATTAATTCTATACTCAATGCTAACATCATCTCTTCTGTTATCTCTGTCATTTTAATTTTCATTTAAAAGTCAGGCAAGAGCCCTTGCATGAAGGTCAGAGGACCTGAGTTAGAAACTCTAGTTTGATACTTATGATCTCTGTGATGGGGCCTTGATTTCCTCACCTGTAAAATGAGGGGGCTCCAAACCAATTAGTGCATCATGCTGTCTCTCCCATTAGCCCCTCAAGAACAGAGGTGGTTTTTGTCTTTTGTTGTATATTCAGTGCCTGGTATACAGTAGGCATTTAATAAATGCTAATTGACCACTGGCATCTTCAGATGTCTTTAGTCCTCTCAACAGGGTGCCAGTTGCACCATTTTAACTTGGGGCATTGAACTAGTTTTTAAAAAAGTCATAATCCTATTTCAATAGGCATTTGTTGGTGAGTGATGTCCGACTGTTGGTGACCCCGGGGACCACAACACACCAATATTATCTGTAGGTTTTTTTGGCAAAGATAAGGGAGTGGTTTGCCATTTCCTTCTCCACTGGATCAAGGCAAACAGAGATTAAGTGACTTGCCCAGGGTCACCCAGTTAGTAAGTGTCTGAGGCCAGATTTGAACTCAGGAAGGAGGAAATGAAGGAAAGAGGGAAAGGGAAGGATGGAGGAAAGAAGAGAGGAAAGGAGGAAAAAGGAGAGAGAAGGAAAGAGAGGAGAGAGAGGAAAAAGGAAGAAAAAAGGGAATAAGCATTTGTAAGTGCCTGGTGCTCAACAGCGCCAGGCACTGTGCTAAATACAGTCCACAGGTTGTAATTTTTGGTCCTGAAGGCTAAGCTGGAGGTGGAGGAGACACAGATTCCTCTCTTTGGGTCCTATCTCTGCAACCTGGTGCTGGGGATGGTCCAACAAGAGGGATGGGAGGGGCTTCCTCTCTCTCACCCAGCAGCTGGGGGTCAGGGAGAACTGGTGCTTTCTTAGATAAGCCTGAGACTGGACCTCAAGTCCCCCAGCAGTCTCTTGACATTTCATTTCCTGAGCTGGGCAGTCCTGAGACACGGGTTTCTAGCCTCTTCCTCTACCTCAGCAGTTCAGGAGGTCGGCCCAGACTGCCATGTGGAAGTGATTCCTGCCCTTTCCAGCAACAATTCTGGGAAAAAACTGGCCTCTCCCACCCCCAAGAGAATTCTGTAGCCCCAGGACTGAAGCACTAACCACACCTGACTTGCTGGGCAGGTTGGGTTAGTGATTTATATAGATGGTCTGAGGGGGTAAAGAACGATCTGGTCAGCAGTCTCACACAGGGTTGATGCTGTGGCTTGCAAGTGAATTGGATGTAAGTGAGGGAGGGCTGTGCAGAGTCACCACCCTCGTCCAGAGCCATCTGGGTCCAGTGGACAGATATGGATCAGGAGACTGGAGGTGGCCCAGGAGGCGGGAGAACTTGGCCTTTTAAAGCTAAGGTCTTTCCCAGGTCTCAGTTTGTCTGAGGCAACCAGTGAATAAGGTTAGGTAAGAAATGAGTCAAGGAATGACCCCTTTTGCCTAATAAAAGAAAAATCTGGGAGGGGAAGACCCTCAGGGTTTCCGGTCCAAACAGAAACAATTACTATTTATGTTTACTCTGAGCCATCCCAGCCCAAACAATGACCGCTAAGTGGAGCTTGGGTTGGGACCTGTTAGTCAATCAGTGGGAGCCGGAGTGAATTGGGTTTCAGGCACGGTCTTTAAGAAACAAATTCAGCATAAACCTTAAGTTACCTTCCTAGGTTTCAGCCATCAAAATTTACTTTTCTTTGGTAAGGGTGTGATACCTTAATGTGGACAGAGGGAGAGGAAAGAGGGAAAGGAAGAAGGAAGGGGGGGATGGAGGGAGGAAGGAAGGTTGATTGTCCTTCATTCTTGAAGAGGACCAAAATGACATCACCGGGCTAGAGTCAAGTTTCAATGTGTCGGATCAGAATGTGGCTGATCAGAATGCTCTAGCACAGGTAGGGCACAGATAGTCTGTGTGAACACCTGAGGTGGATTCTCTAAATTTGTGCATCCTGCATTTCCTGTGAGCTGTTCCAATTCTGCTTTGTTTATAGAGCACAGCACCTTCTCTGAAGGAAGAAAGGGAGGAAGAAAGGAAGGGAAGAAGGGAGAAAGGAAAGGAGGGGTGGAAAGAGCTGCTTTGCCCAACTCGAAGTGGCTATTGGGTCCCCAGCAGGCATTCACAAATAGTTGTTTGTCCTTCCTTCTGGAAGAGGATCACATCAGGAAGGTGATGCCATGACTTGCACGTGAATTGGCTTTAAGTGAGGCAGGACTGTACAGTCACCAACCTCACTGTCTCCTCCAGAGCCATCTGGGTCCTGTGGCAAGCTACAGATCAGGACACTGGAGATGGCTACTGTTCACTAAATGACTAGATAGATGGAGCCTTTATTTATTATGGGCTTGCTATGTGCCAGGCACTGTGCTCGGCAGAGAACTATACATACAATAAAAATAAATACAAACAAGACAGTTTTTGCTCTCAAGGTTCTAACATTCTAATGGAGCTGGGGAGCTCAGGGTTGTAGAGGGGAGTCCAAGGGGATTGTAGATTGCCTTCTATTTTGTTTCCACTAATCTTATACCTCAGAAGCACTATGGTGTATTGGAAGGACCATGGGACTTTGGAGTCAGATGCTCTCTGACCTTACTGCAGGGGTGACCCTGGGCCCTTGAGTCATTTTTCCTTTGTGAAGTCTCCTTCTCTGTAAAATGAGGGAGTTAGACTTGGTGACCTCTAAATACCGCTCCCCCTTCCCCACTCAAATCCTTTGAAATTATATTTGAGTTTTAAGTGTGTGGGTCAGACTTACAGGTGGAGGGACCTTTGTAGTCTCTGAATGAGATAAGATTGGCGGTGGCTCCCCCAGCCCACCTCCCACAGAGCACTTCGGGCTAGCTGAACTGAGTTCTTAGGCGATGCTCCAATGAATAGACATGACCTGTTGGACAGCATGAGGAAGATGCCATCAGAGGGCAGTACAGGCCCGTAGCCCCGGGCAACCTTCTTTTGGCACCTGGGAAGGAAGGGAGCTGTGGACAGAGAGAACTCTCAGGTTGTGGGGTTCTGGATATCAGAGCCAGGGAGACATGAGTGGGAGGGAGCAGGGAGCACCCTGGATCTAGGGACCTGTGCTGACTCCTCCTGGCTAGTCGATGTTCATATGCTGCCAACAGAGGTAGAAGGCCTCGCAGGCCTTGCTTTGGCAGGATAACTCAGGATGCTCTCCTCTGGTACCTGCTTCCTTTAGTGGTGGGAAGGCTGCTGGGCTCTTTACGGATCCCGAAGAGAGGAGACCTGTCAAATGTTGGACAGCTAGTTAGAAGAATCAACACTGCAACTGTAGTTTTTGATCTTCCAGTTCTAGTCTCTTTGTTATTTAAAAATTTCTGTGATCTTTTGTTTTTATATTACCTCTATTTCTGAATTTAGTTCTCCTCCTCCTATAAACTAAGCCATCCCTTTCTTATTTCCACTTACATTTCCGAATGATACTGGTCCTTCCAATTATCATGGATTAATTTATCAGTTCGCATTCTGTATTCTTCCAGTAGAATGTAAGCCCTTTGAACTCCGGGACTATTTTTTGTCTTTGTGTTGTACCGCTGGGGGATTAGCGCAGTGCCTTGAACATAACAGGTCTTTAATAAATGGTTGTTGGGTTGGACAAAGACCTCTTCTGGGCTGTCTCCTTGTTGACCTCTTCACTCTCCTCAATACTTTCCCTTCTCTAGTTTTTCAGGAGGGACACTTTCTTTCACTCTTCCTTTCCTACCTGTCTCACTCCTTCTTGGTCTTCTCTGCTGGTTTTTCAGCCATATCAGGTCCCTGAAGGCTCTGTCCTGGGCCCTCTTCCTCTTCTGTACTAGTGATGTCAAACACTTGGAGGGACGTGGCCCACAACACTTGAGTGTGGCCAGAACCAAATTAAATTGTTAATTGGGAAAGATTTAACCAAACAAATAAAAAGATAGATAGCAATATGTTTCAAAACTAAGTTAATATGCAGCCCTTAGGGATCTTTATATAGGAATATATGGCCCCATTTCTGTTTTAGTTTGAAATAACTGTTCTGCACTGTCTTGCTTGGTGATCTTGGCAGCTCCCATGAGTTCAAGGGTCATCTCTATGCTGATGATTTCTAGAACTATCTAACCATAGCCTCTTACCTGAGCTAGTCACATATCTTCAGCTGCCTCTTAGAAATCTCCAATTGGACATCCTGGAGGCATTTCAAACTCAGCATATGCAAAACAGAACTCATTAGCTTTTCTCTCAAATCTGCCCCTCTTCCCCATGTTCCTATTGTTATAGAAGGGACCACAATCCTTCTAGGTCTCCAGCTCTGCAACTGTGGTGTCATCCTTGACCCCTCACTTATATTTTCTCTACATATTCAATCAGTTCTCAAATCATGTTGTTTCTTCTATTATGGGAGAAATATCTCCTTTCCAGGTTCGTGTGGTAGGTCACTGCTGCCTAAATTGATCTACCCCAATACAGACACTATAGAGGTAAAAACCTGAGTTTTATTATGCCTAAGCAAAGGTCCATACCTCAGACAAAAAAGAAATCTGAACAAAGATAAGGGTTCTAACAAGGCATCTTGTAGGCAAAATTACATCAGAATTACGGAGAAATAATTCTTTTATATATTGCACTCTTTTTTGTTCAGGCTATAAAAGTTAAAGGAAAGATTCATAATCCCATATTTCTTTCAGTGTCATAAAAATTAAACTTATTTAAGGAAAATAGTAATTTCATAGGTTTCTTCAAAACACAGTTAAACAGATTGTATAGGTAAACTACAGATTAAACTACATTTAGAGGGTTCGCAATAGGCTGATTGAGGGGTTACCATGGTAACCAAGAAAACTGATGTCAGGGAAATCTTTCCCTACACGGTTATGCTAAGAGAGTTAACAAATAACTAAATTACTTTGGGGAGCTCAAACTCTGATTTGGCTTGTATTGCAGAAAAGTTAAACAGTCTTGCCTTAACACTGTTATTCCCAGAGGAAAGTTTTGGTCAGGTAAGGTTAATATTAACAGAAGACAGGCTTTTAGTTAGCCTAAAGTTGTAGGAGGAATGACTTTGAGTCCCAAATAATAAAAATTAATAAAAGGAGTAAGGAAGTTGAATGGAATCTCATTACCTTGTTTCCACATGACTCCTTTGTGCTGAAGAGTTACAGATTTATGACTGAGAATTGAAAGGAATTTTGTAGTAACCCCAAATTAGAGAGCTAGGCAGGATGTGAACCTAGCAAGAGAACACCAAGGTGAAGAACTTCCTTTATTTTAACTTGAAAGCTTTTGTGGAATTTTGCTGGCTTCTTGGATAGGGATAGCAACCACAGACTGGTTAACAGCTTGAGATTATGACCAAAAGAGCTGAGGCAAAAGAGGCCTCTTGGCACCTGGATTTCAGTAGGTAGCAGAAAGCAGCTGAGAGGTTGTGTAGACTCAGGAAAGTCACATTTCCTTGGGTTTTGAAGGCCCCTCAGTCTTTCAGAATTTCCTAAGAAATTTAGACCTTTAGGAAAGAAGGCTTTGGAGGAGACCTAGTTATTTGAACTTGACCTTAAATCTAGTGTTTGGTCCTGATCTCAAAAAAAGCAGGGAGTTAAGATTTAGCCCAGACTGTGTGCTTTGGGAGGATTACTGGGCAGTCCACTTAACTTCTCTGGGCCTCAGTTTCCTCAGCTGTAAGATGAGGATTTTGGATTATATGGATAATTTCTGTCTGTTTCAGATCTAAACCCCATGATCCTATGTCTTTGGCCAGGGTGGGGATGGGGGTAGAGTGGTTTTAGAGTGACTTTAGATAGGAGAGATTAAGGAAAAGTGGGGCCCAAGGACAAGAATTACAAATAAGAAATTTTCCAGATGAAGTGACCTAAATCCAGAAAAGGGTAGAAATTTAATTGCAGGCTGAATAGGGAATGGGTAGTAAGTTCAAGATTTGCATGTAGTGCTTCTACCTCCACATCTCAGTCAGTTAATAAGCATTTATTAAGTACTTACTGTGTGCCAGGCACTCTTTTAGAAGCTGAGGATATGAAGACAAAAGTGAGACAGTCCCTGTCCTCAGGGAGAATGTGTTCTATCTGGGGAGGAAATAAATAATATAGGGCTAGGGACTGGATTTGTGGTTTCATTAGTATAGGGAACTCCTGGGTGAAGAAACTTTCTACCAGTGTAGTTTGGCATCTTCTCTATAACTTAGGTAACTTCTGTAGACAACTAATAGGTGACAGAAACAGTTTCCTAGCCTCAAGACTGGCTTTCCATTACTCCATGCTACCTCTTGTATATGTGTGTGTATGTATTTAAGTATTTAGGGTTAGGGTTATATATGTCTGCGTGTGTGTGTGTGTATGTGTGTGTATCTCTGTAAAAAGGGAAGCTGGTACAAAGAAGGTATAAAAAAAGTCCTTAGGAAGCAGTGAAAAAGTTCTTCAATCAATTATAGAGCAGCTAGCCATTGGCTGCCTGAGGGATCAGTCAAGATCCTGGTAGCTTTTGAAAAGAAAGTTTGCCAGCTCTGGAGGCAGTCCAGACAAGAGGAGACCTGGCAGTTGAGAAAAGAGCCAGATATGGAAGAAGGATCTAGCACTTAAGAGGGAATTTCACTTTGCTTTTCTTCTATATCTCTATTAGAATCCATTTGGTGGTGGAGAAGGGATTTCTATTTTCTTCCTCCTTCTATCAGCAATGGCTTCTTATGGTAGAACAACTTACCATGTAGTAGACATGTCCAGCTGAGAGAATGTTTAGAGAGTCCAAGCTAAGTCTATCGTAGTTAGTCATTGCACACGGTGGCTGTTACTGTGTACAGTGTTCTCCTGGTTTTGCTCACTTCACTCAGTATCAGTATCAGTTCATATAAGTCTTTCCATGTTTTTCTGAAATCTGTCTGCTCATCATTTCTTATAGCATAATAGTATCCCATTATATTCATAGTCTACAACTTGTTCAGCCATTCCCTCAATTTCCACTTCTTTGCCACCACAAAAAGAGCTGATATAAATATTTTTGTACATCTGTGTCCCTTTCCTTTTTTATGATCTCTTTGGGTTATAGACTAGTAGTGGTATTGCTGGATCAAAGGGTATAAACAGTTTAGTTGCCCTTTGGGCACAGTTCCAAATTGCTCTTCAGATGGTTGGATCAGTTCACAACTCCACAGACAATACATTGAAATTAAAGAATAACAGAGGTGAAAGATAGTGTTCTAGTCATGGTGGACAGCCAGCACAAAGGTTTGGAGAGGGGAAATTGAGAAACAGAAAGACTTGACTGTAGAGCTTATGATGGGGACTTTTTCTTGTCTGGGCCTCACTCAGATCGTTTTCCTGGTAGTTTAGGTTCAATATTGGAATAAAATGAAATCCTTGTAGGTCTTTCAACAGTAGACAAATGGAGGTTTACTTAGCCATAGCGGAAGAATGTTCAACAAGGATAGGCGTTGAGAGTCCTTTGAGTTGAGTCAGCTGAGCCAAGCTCCCTCACTGTGGTCCACCAGCAGAGCATCTGAGGACCTCTCTTGTGACTTCTTTTTCCTTAGGAAATGTCAACAGTCTGAGTCCTTACTCCTTTGGGCCAGTCAAGTCTGTTTTAATGGGGTGAGATGGGTTTGCATATTGTTCCTTCTGTAGGAATTGTATGTCATAAGTGTGGGAGGGTGAGTTTGGACCTAATTGTGAAGAACTTTGAGGGTCAGAGTAGTTTATATTTGCTCTTGGAAATAATAGGGAGAGGAACCTTTTCGTTTTGCTGAGTAGTATAACTGGACAGTGGGGAGATTTGAGGCAGGCAACTCAGACCATGACGAGGCCTGAACTAGGATGGTGGCTGTGTGAGCAGAGAGAAGGGGACCTACTTAACAGATGGTATGAAGGCAGAAACAAGACTTCACATTTAACTGACTGTGAGGGTTGAGGGCGAGTCAGGAGTCAAAGTTGACACTAAAGGTTGCAGACCTGGGTGACTGGAGGAAGGTGGTGCCTTCTATAGAAGTTCAAAAGAAGGATGGGTTTGGGGTCAAGTCCCAGCTCTGGTGAGTACTAACTGTGTGACCTTGGGCAAGTCTTCATAACCTCAGTTTGTCTCAGTTTCCTCAGCTGTAAAATGGGATAATAATAACCTCAATCTCTCAGGGTTATCAAGAGCATGAAATGAGATAATGGTTGTAAAAAGCTTAGCACAGTGCTTGGCCCATAATAGGGTCTCTGTAAATGCTTCTTTCCTTCCTCTCCCAGGAGAGGACTTTCTAAACTCCAGTGAGGACGAAGAGCAGCCCTTGAATTGGTAGCTCCTCTGTGCCCTCCGGTGGATGCTTAAAGAATTGTACTTGAGGCTGAATTGCTGAAAGACGTATGGGAAAGGTTAGATCCAAAAATGCTTTGTGTGTGTGCCCTGCCCTTCCACAGACACATAGACAGGAGAGCTGGGGTGTCCTGAGAGCTTTTATCCTTAGACTCAGAGGCATCTCTGTCAGGACAGCACCCCTGCAAAACAGTGATCCTTCTCCAACGGGATTTCTCCTGGTGCCCCTCCCCATTTCTGGGAGAGTGACCCAACCAGGAGGAGAAGGGGGCCAAGAGATGCTGAATGCCAGAACCAGGACCATGGGAGGGACTGGGGGGAACAGGACCAAGAGGAGAGGCTGGAATGGGAGCAGGAAGGAGAGCCCATGGGTTTAGCCCCAAATCCAGAAGGAAATGGGGGAAAGCTTAGCCTCTTCACTTTGGTTGTAGGGCCCACAACCAGCTCTGGATTTGTAGCCCTGGAGCTGAGCGTGGCATCTGGTACACAGAAGGCACTGCCTTCTGATGGGTTTGCCCTTAGGCCCATTATTTCTCTCAACGTGCCTCAGTTTCCCTACCTGTTTAGTGAGGGGAGTGAACTGGATGACTTCTGAGGGTCATCTGACCTTCTGGAAGTCTGAGATCTCTAAGTTCTCTCTATTGTGGTCAGATGACTTTTTCCAAGGTCTCTTTCTAGAGTCTTTCTAGAATCTGGGCTTCTGCTTCTGCTTTCCTTCTTTTCTGTGTTCTTTCTCTTCCCTCCAAACTTATCCCACAGAGATCATTAAATGCCAGCCCTGAAAGGGATTTTAGTACCTCATCTTTAAAGATGGGGAAGTCAAAGCCCAGACAAATGGTCAGGAACTAGAGTCTAGCTCTTCACGTTATCAGCCCAGCTTTCCTTTAAATTTTTTCTGTTGATTTTTTTGTTGCTAGCATCTCCTCCATTTTCTTCTCACCGATCTAGCTAGTGATGCCTTATAGCAAAGGTTTAAAAAGAAAGGGGGAGAAAGCATCAGGCAGCACCTTCACTATGACAGCATATGCAGTATTCCACAGCCATAGCCCTCCACCTCTGGAGACAAGCTTCATCCTTTTATTCCCCAGCAATCAGTTTTGGCCTTTTTGGCCTTTTTTCTTCTGTTGACATTGCCGTAGGCATCATGGGGATCATTTCCCTAGTTCTGCTGACTTCTCCCAGGCTCTGCTATCTCGGTGATCTTGGGCAGAGCCCTTTTCCTCAGTTTCCCCATCTGTAAAATGGGTGTGTGGAATATTTGGAGACCATTTCTAAGTTCAGTTCAGTAAACCTCTATTAAGTGCCATGCACTATAAAACCTATCCCTAGTAGCCTCTCTGTGAAACCTTCCATCGCACATCTGTTTTTCTTCATGAAGTCTTCCCTCAAGAGAACCTAGGATCCAGCCTCAGCTCTGCCTCTAACTAGCTGCATGAGTCATTCCATTTCTCTGGGCCTCAGTTTCCTCATCTGTAAAATGAGAGGCTTGGATCTTGTGATCTCTAAGGTCCCTTCGGGCTTAGGTGAGTTGCTTTCTTCATTTCTCTGCCCTCCTCCTGCCCTGACTTCCTGTGCCCCACTCTCTGGCCCAACCACACCCTGCCCCACCTTGTTGCTTGTTCCTGTCTGCTCCCTGGTCTCCTTGGTGAGACTGGATGTTCTAAGAAAGAAGAGGAGGCCCAGGGAAGGAGGCAGGACCTCTCAGGGTCAGCCCTGAGTGCTTCCAGTACTCCCTCTGTCTTAGACCACCCTAATGCCTAGCCTCTGGCCTTCTCCCTCCCCAAACCTGTCCTTTCCCTTTTCCAGTCCCAGATCTGTTAGTGTTTGGGGCAGATTATGCAGTGTTGACATTGGCATATGAATGAGGGGAGAGATGCAGCCAAATATTGGAATTAGGGAGAGCAGAAGTCTAGGCTGGGATCCAGGAAATGTGGGACATCTGTGGTATCTGGCTGTTCCAGCTGCCTGACCCCTCCACCCACCAGAGTCCCAGGAAAGCTCAGCAGTCTCCAGAGGTTGCTCCACCGCCCCCTGCACAGCCTCCAGACAGGAATAAGGGAAGGAGGCAGCCCTAGCTTCCTGTCTAATGGGATTTGGGGGGCACAGGGAAGGATCCCCCAGCAGCATTATGGGGTGCAATAGGGAAGAGCAATAGGATATGGAGTCAGAGATTCCAGGTTCAAATCTTGACTCTGCTTCTTACACTTTATGTACTTAAGGCCTTGGTCACGTTTCCCCTCTAGGGACCTCAGTTTCCTTAGGGAGTTGTATATGATTGATAAGGCCTCTTCTAGCTCTAAATCTGCGACCCTTTTACCATCAGAGATTGATTCCTTTGGACCAAACATGGTCATGTTCCTATGTGAAATCCTTTGTCCACTCTTAAAGTGCAAGTGCTCTTGGGAAGCGGTTGGCCTGAGGAGCTGATGGGAACCATTTCTGTTTAGTTGATACCATACAAAGACCCCTAGGAGCTAAGGCTGATGGGCAATTGATTTTATATTCCACTTGGAGGGGGATAAGACCTCAAAGGGTATTTCATTTCATTGGCTTCTATTTGGACATGAGCCTGGAACTGGGCATCCCTTGTACAGAAACATATTTATAATCTTCCTTTTAATATTAAGAAGTAATATTTTCCTCTAAAGCTCTTGCTAGATTCCTGGTTTAGGGAAGGCGGATGATGGGTCAAGGACAAAAAGACTTTTTTAAGGAAAATGAATTGAGGGCAATACTCAGGAGTGTACTGGTAAATGTTTAACAACTGGCTGTCTGGGTGGGGGTGGGGTAAGTGCAACCATGACTCATTTTTAATTCTCATTATTACCATCTTCTCCATCACTTTCTTAAATAGAGACGATCAAACAGTAAGTCGAGTCTTAATTGAGGGATTTTGTGACTTCCGAGGTGTAAATGTTCCCCCAGAAAATTTAACAGCTGGTGTCCTCCAAGCCTGTCAGAGATAGCTCCAGCTCACCTCTGGTGGTACCTGACCTTTTAACCAAGTGTAAGTTTGGTCTGCTCACTTCATTACCTTCCCCTCCCCTGAATCCAGTGAGTTATTGACCCATCTAAGGGCAGTCTCCTTTCTGGCCACCTACTCAACCTGAAGGGACGGCTCTGTGACTTACCTTCTCTCCACTGAGAAAGGATACATGGACCCAAGGAGGAGGTTCCTTTGTTTATTCCAGGAATGAAAGGGTGACAACCCTCTTAGGAGGGAATGAAATTTTACTCAACTATCCTGGAATTTTAACCCCAAATTCTTTATTAACATATTGTGGGGATTTTTCCTTGTTCAAGATTCCTATAAATGTAACCCCAAATCACCTCTCTATTGGGAGAATATTGATGTTACAAAGATGGATCTATCTTTTTAATGGAGAGACAGCCTGGGCTGGGGATTTCACTGATAGGGATCTTCCAGATGAGGAAAATTCCTTTACCGATGCAGGTCAGCACCTACTTTGCAGCTTAGGGAGTCGTGTCACAGGGCACAGGGGACCATGCCAATTAAGCCATCTTGCTCACCAAGCTAGAAATGCTTGAATATTAATGTTAAATTAAATAAAATTGTTTCTGGTAGATGAGTTTAAAAATGAAGGGTTTTTGTTCTTCAGTCATTTTTTTAGTCATGTCCAGCTTTCCATGACCCCATTTGGGGTTTTCTTGGCACAGATACTAGAGTGATTTGTCATTTCCTTCTCCAACTCATTTTACTGATGAGGAAACTGAGGCAAACATTTTGCAGATGAGGAAACTGAAGTGACTTGCCCAGAGTCACACAGCTAGTAAGTGTCTCAGCCTAGATTTGAACTTGGGAAAAGGAGCCTTTCTGACTCCAGGCCTGGCACTTTACCCACTATGTCACCTAGCTGCCCTTGCATCTAGAACAGTGCCAGGCAGGTAGTAGGTAATACAACAGGTATTACAAAAAACTCCTGCCTCAAGTCTCTTTCTCTCTCCCCTCTGCCCTCCACCCAGAGGCTGTGGTGATTTTTCAGCGCAGACCATGTCACTCCCTCACTCCATAAACTCTAGTGGCTCCCTATTGCCTCTGGTATCAAATATAAATTAAAACCCTTCACAGTCTAACCCCAACCTGTTCTGGAGGCCTTATTTGTTCACTACTGCCTTACACTGTGATCTAGGTTAGCTGGCCTTCTCTCTGTTGCTCTGGTGGAGATGCTCCCTTTCTCATTTCCACAGCCTTTGCACTGGCCATATCCCGTGCATGAGTAAGTTCTGCGTCCCAGATGCCTCTTTTCCTTCAAGATGAAGCCCAAGCCCTTCTTTCTCTGACACGAAACCTCTCTTGAACTCTCCCCCTGCTAGTGTCCTCCTTCCCTCCCCATTTACCTCATATACCTTGTGTGAATTTGTATTTATTTGGACTTCAAGTGCTAGTTATATTTTTTCTTTATATTTGTTCTGTATGCACATGTTTTTTGACTCCCCTGATACAATGTTTCATTCATTGTGGCTCCAGTCTAGAACAGCGCCTGGTACACAGTAGGCACTTAATAAATGCTTGTTGATAGAACTTGATTGTTGATTAATAAATGCTTGTTGATTGATGGCTAGACTAGAAAGGAGTTCCAGCATGGGCCCAGTGCTGATGTTATTGTCTGAGGATCAGCCTCATTATCAGCTTACCCAGATCCTGATAGGCTGTGAGTTTGTGGCCTCCAGTTACTAACAGAGACCTGAAGGCCGCGGTCTGTGCTGGTGGAGGAGAACCGATATTGGCTCAACAGGATCCTTGAAGTATATTGAACCACTTATTGGAAGCAGCCTAACCCAGGGGTAGGAGCATTGGATTTGGAGTCAGTGAACCTGGGTTTGATTCTTAATTTTCCTGCTTCCTACAGTGGGACCTTGGTAAGTCAGATCTCTAGGCCTCTATTTCTTCATCTGTAACATGAGAAGGTGGAGTTTGGACTGGACAATCGCTAAAGGATTTGGAGTCAAATCCCATCTTTGTTACTGTGTGACCTTGGGCAAAGTCACTTAATTTCCATGGGTTTCAGTTTCTCATCTGGGAAACAAGCGGTTGGGTTAGGTGGCCTCTGAGGTTCATTCCACCTCCAGATCTTTGTGATCGATGTATAGCTGTTTGAAGGTGTATTAAGTCACCTTTCTTAGACTATAGACACACACACATGTGTATATGTATGTATGTCTACATGCATCTATATATACATATATGTGCACACACACACACACACACACACACACACTTATATATATATATATATATATATATATATATATAGCTAGTAGTGCAAGTGATACTCATTTTTCAGTTGAGGAAGTTGTTGCTTGAAGTACTTCGGTGACTTAAGATGACAGATTTAAGAAATGAAATGAACTTTAGAGATCCAGAGATTATTAGGTCCAACCCACTCATTTAAAAGAAGAGGAGTCAGATCCCCAGGGAGGTTCAATGACTTGTCTGAGGTTACATGAGAATTAAGTATAAAAGCTGAGATATGAATCCAGGCCCTGACTACAAAATCCAGGGCATTGTGTTCTGGGTAATAGGATAGCTAAGGGAACTAGGTGGTGTAGTGGATAGAGCACAGAACCTGGAGTCAGAAAGACCTGATTTCAAATCTGGCCTCAGACATTTACCAAGCTGTGAGACTTTGGGGAGTCACTTTATCCTGTTTGCCTCAGTTTCCTCATCTGTAAAATGAGCTGGAAAAGGAAATGCAAGCCACTCCAGTATCTTTGCCAAAGAAACCCCAAATGGGGCCATGAAGAGTTGGACAGAGCTCTGGCCTGAGAGTTCGAAAGCTTAAATCCAAATCTAGCCTCAGACTTAGTATCTCACCTAAACTTTGTTTGCCTCAGTTTCCTTGTCTATAAAATGGAGGTAATAATAACACCTGCCTCCCAGAGTTGTGAGAATCATGCAGACAATAACTATAAAGGACCAAGCCAAGCTCAAAATGCTATGTAAATATAAATGCTGTCGTCATCATCCTCGTCCTCATCCTGTATGTTTGACCTGGACAGTTAGTGTGCGGTTTTAAAACCTGGTCTTTTCTGTTGCCAAGTTTGCTTCTCTTTATGACACACTGTATTTAAGAATCATGGAAATGACCATTGTCAGAGGACTTTAGAGACCATCGAATCCCACCCTCTTCCCTTCTTGCTTTCCTTCTAAGTAGGAGGGGCAGTCTGAGATAACATCCTGTTGGGCAGCCAAGTGGACTTTTTGTTCCAGGAATCACCTGCAATTTTACCCCCAGCTGTCTACAACTTAGGAGGCCAGTTGTGTGGTACAGAGAAAAAGTGTACCTCCAGAGTCAGATAGTGGGCTTTAAGGCTCACCATCGGTAATGACTGCCTCTGTGACTTCTCTAGCCCTCAGTTTCCTCATTTGTAAAACTGAGTGGGCTGTTCTACACGGACTCTGAAGTCTTTCGGTTGTAGATCTACAATCCTTGGTAGTGAGTGGCCTAAAGCACAAAAATGTTCAGAATCACATAGTTTTTAAGTGTCAGAGACTGAATTTGAATCCAAATCTGCCTGACACTATGCCTAGTACTCTAATGCACATCATCAAATGCCCCTTAGGTCTTTTTTTTTAATTTTAATTTAATTTTATTTGTTTTTAGTATTCTACAATCACTACCACGTAACTTAGATCCCCCCCCTCCCTGAGATGGCATACAATTTTATATGGGTTCTACACATACATTCCTATTAAATCCATTTTCACCTTAGTCATGTTGCATAGAAGAATTAAAATGAATGGAAGAAATCATAAAACAAACCAAAGCATAACACAAAAGAAAATGGTCTGCTTCATTCCGCAGTTGAATTCCATAATTCTTTCTCTGGATGTGGAAGGCATTTTGCCTTAAGAGACCTTTGGGAATTTTTTAAGTCCTTGCATTGCAATGAAGTTCCAAGTCTACCAGAAAAAACTCTCGCACACTGTGGTTGTTGCTGTGTACAAAGTTCTCCTGGTTCTGCTCCTTTCATTCAGCATCAGTTCATATAAGTCCTTCCAGGCCTCTCTGAAGTCTTCCTGCTCATCATTTCTTACAGCCCGATAGTATTCCATTACATTCATATGCCACAATTTATTCAGTCATTCCCCAATTGATTAGCATTCCCTTGATTTCCAGTTTTTGGCCACCACAAAGAGAGCTGCTATAAATATTTTTGTACATGTGGGATCCTTTCCCATTTTTATGATCTCTTGGGGATACAGTCCTAGAAGTGACATTGCTGGGTGAAAGGATATGCATATTTTTGTAGCCCTTTGGGCATAGTTTCACATTGCTCTCCAGAAGGCTTGGATCAGCTCACAGCTCTACCAACAATGAATTAATGTTCTAACTCTCCCACATCTTCTCCAACATTTATCATCTTCCTGTTTTGTCATGTTAGCCCATCTGATAGGTGTGATGTAGTATCTCAGAGTTGTTTTGATTCTTAGGTCTTTAATAATGAGAAGAAATGTTGTTAGGAGGAGAGGGTTAGGTTGCCTCCCCAGGGACTACAAAATTCCTTCCCACCTGGAGTCTGAAAGCCCAAATTTGTTGGCAAGAAGCAGGATGTGTCCTGGTAAGATACCCTGATGCCAAGGAATGTGAGAAGAGACTGAGCAGGGTAAGCAGAGCACTCATGCTGAAGCAAGAGGAGTCCTTCGGTGACACTGATTCAGCTTTCCTTCATCCAGAGAGGAGGACAGCTGCCGTTGAGCTACTTATCTAGCCAAGGGAGTTTAAGTTAGCTTAGAGTGCCATATCAGACATAGCCACGAGGTGTCGCTCAAAGCTTGAAAATGCCCGAGTCTCTCCATCCTACCTGGGCTCTGGCTGGTGACTTTCTAGCAGGGTTGGGAGCCTGAGCAGACCCTCAATGTGGCAGCTTTGCTTTCCCCTTCTCTGAAGGGAAGTCGCTTTTCTTTTATGCCTTTGCTGACTGGTTTCTACTTTAATCCAGCAGTTACAGTGAAATGATGTTCACATATTGAAATAGGAAATCCATTCTCTTAAGCTAACTTGGAGTCTCCACCGCTTAGGGGGTCTTCCACTCTTTCAGATGGCTTCTGGCCGTACTTCGGGATTCAAACCCTTAGTGTGCTAGGATTAGTCTTTAATACCTGGCATAAAATGGAAAACACCTTGTATTGCCCTGGCCCATCCCTATTTCCCCTCTCCCCACAGTTGCAGAGCCTGGTTGTGGGATGGTTCAGTCAGGGAGAAAGAGGGCAGCACTCTGTGTGGGAGGGACTAAGGACCAGGGAGTGCCAGAAGGTTGTAGGGTCTGGCATGAATTAAAAGTGGAGGGGGCCTGCTGAAGAGGGAGTTTTGGTGGATAAGGAGGAGGGTCCCTGAGGAACCTACGAGCTTCCTGATAAGGATCACTGGGCTTCAGGGAAGGAGGGAGGGAAGGATCATTACAGTCACAGAGTGGGGGAAAACTAACACACACACACATTCTCTCTATCCCTCTTTCTGTCCCTCTCCCTCTTTCTCTCCCTCCCTCCCTTTCTCTCTCTCTCTCTCTCCTCCCCTCCCTCTCTCGACCTTCTCTCTCACTTCCTTCTCTTTCCCTCTCTCCCTTCATGCACCACCTACTCTCCCATATCACAAGGCAAGAGTTCAAGGTACATTCTCCCAGGCCAGGCCACATTCAGTTGTCCTACTATGACCTAATGTGTTCAGTTCCTATGGACAACAGTCCCTCACCTATCTCTGCATTCTGATTGGTTTCAAGTTCTGTGCCCCTCCCATTGCCTTCAGCTGGGTTCCAATTGGTCAGGCCCTCCCAGGGACAGCAGGAAAACTGGATGGTGATTCCCTGGGTTCTTCTGCCCCAGATCAGGGCCATCCTCAGAGGGGCCCAACTCAGGGCCCCTGGGGGCCAGGCTCTGAAGGACTCAGCCAGCCTGGCTTCTACTCATGCTTCTCCACCACCAGATTCCTCCTCATTAAACAAATGAATCACCAACCTAATTAATTTGAGCAACAGAATTTATGTAACTGCTCCCAGCAGGATGTCTGCTCTCAGTCAGTGGCAGAGAGATTAATTCCTCTCCCTGGGAAATACCAGCCGTGCTGGTCAATAAAGCTTAATGATGACTGAATCCTCCCATCTGTCCCTGCTCAGGGTCAGGAGCCCCTGCTGGCCAGGCACCCAGTTGGCCCAGGGCAAGCCCACACATATGCAAGGAGGCCAAGGACAAGGCTGGATCATGAGACCTGGGCCCCAAGGGACCCTGGAGGTCATCTTGTCCCAGACTTCAGTTTACAGGTGGGAAAAGTGAGGCCCAGAGAGGGGGCAGTGGTTTGTCCAAGGTCCCACAGGGAGGGAGTGCCAGAGCTTGGGTTGGAACTGAGGCCCCCTGACAGCAGATCCAGGGCATTGGGCTGTAGCCATCCTTGCATAGAATGGCAGGGTAAGATGCTGCCTTGTCCTGAACCAGTGGGAGCATGGAGCCAGAGAAGGAGGGAGGGAAGGGAAGGAGGAAGAAGGAAGGGAAAAAAGGAAGGAAAGAAAGGAGATTCTGAGTTGGAGAAAGAAAGCTCCATCCCTTCCTCAAGGTCCCAAGATCCTGAAAAACCCCACCTCCTTCCAGGCACATCAACTCTATGACTGTTTCCAGCTTTGTCATTTCACCTTCTTGGATATTTTACCTCTTGGTCAAAGACTTCCTGTTCAAGTCACCGAAGGCAATCTTTAATAACGGGGCATAAAATGCAAAATACCTCGTACTGCCCCATTTCTCCTCTCCTCACAGTTGCAGAGCCTGGTTGTGGGAGAAGGCATAGACTGGGGCCTCTCCCCTGGAGCAGGGCAGGATCTCTGGCCTCTCTCTGTTAGGGCAGGTGATCCTGGTCAGCAAATCTAATCATGGTCACATTTCTTAGAGCATAGTAGTATTCCATTGCATTCCTATACCACAATTTATTCAGTCATTTCCCAATAGATGGGCATCCCCTTAGTTTCCAGTTCTTGGCCACCACAAAGAGATCTGCTATAAATATTTTTTGTACATGTGGGACCCTTTCCCATTTTTATGATCTCTTGGGGATACAGTCCTAGAAGTGATATTGCTGGGTGAAAGGGTATGTATATTTTTATAGCTTTTTGGGCATAGTTTCACATTGCTCTCCAGAATGGTTGGATCAGCTCACAGCTCCACCAACAATGAATTAATGTTCCAACTCTCCCACATCTTCTCCAACATTTATCATCTTCCTGTTTTGTCATGTTAGTCAATCTTATAGGTGTGATGTGGTATCTCAGAGTTGTTTTGATTTGCATCTCTCTAATCAATGGTGATTTAGAGCATTTTTTCATATGAGTATAGATAACTTTAATTTCTTCCTCTGAAAACTGCCTGTTCATATCTTTTGACCATTTATCAATTGAGGAATGATTTGTACTCTTGTACTTTTGACTCAGTTCTCTACACATTTTAGAAATGAGGCCTTTATCACAGACACTAGTTGTAAAAAATATTTACCTATTTTCTGCTTCCCTCCTAATCTTGGTTGCATTGTCTTTGTTCAAAAACTTTTCAATTTAATGTAATCAAAATGATCCATTTTGCATTTCATAATGTTCTCTTTTTCTTGTTTGGTCACAGATCCCTCTGTTCTCCATAAATCTGACAGATAAACTATTCCTTGCTCCCCTAATCTGTTTATATCAGCCTTTATACTTAGATCATGTACCCATTTGGAATTTATTTTGGTGTACCAAATACCAGATGTTGTTTTATGCAGGGGAGTTGATATTCCAGGCTTGCCAGATAGTCTGTGCAAAGGTATGGAGGTGGGAAGGAGTGCTAAGCTCAGAGGACAGTGTATAGGCTAATTTTTTTTTTTTGTGGAAATGTGTGTTTGTCCTTTGTTGTCAAAGAAGATCATGCCATCAGAGAAATGATGACATGACTTGCACTTGACTTTGTTTTGAGTGAGGGAGAGCTGTGCAGGTCACCAGCCTCATTTCTCCCCCAGAGCCACCTGAATCCAGTGACCAGATATTCATCAGGATGACTGGAGATGACCCAGGATGAAGCAGTTGGGATTAAGTGACTTGCCCAAGGTCACACAGCTAGTGAGCGTCAAGTGTCTGAGGTGAGACTTGAACTCAGGTCCTCCTGACTGCTGCACTGGTGCTCTCTCCACTGCGCCACCTAGCTGCCCCTTGTGGAAATGTAGCATATGGCAAAGTGGTAGAATGAGAAATAGTTCCATTAATTGATTTGTTAATTCAGTAAGCATTTATTGCCTACTGTGTGTAAGGCGCTATCCTGGGTTCTGCGAATACAAAATCAAACACTAGAATAAGTCAGGCCCTGCTCTCAGGGAGCTTCTGTTCTGCTGGGAGGGAGGTGGGGTGGGAAGCGAGATGCAATAATGTTCACAAATGAGTCAGTACAAAATCCACACTACCAGCTGGGTGGGTCAAGAAGCATCTCATGTAGGGGTGGCATTTGAGTTAAACCTTGAAGGATGTTGGATTGCGAATCTAAGGGATGGAAGTGAGGATATTCCAGGCATGGAGATGACCTGTGTAAAGGGATGGAATGGATACCAAACAGCAGATGGGCTAATTTGCTTGGAATGCAGGATGGAAATAATGGAAAATGGGTTTGGAGCCAGGAAGTAAAGGCCTTTAAATGCCACACAGAGAAATTCATATTTATTTCACTCTAAAGGCAACTGAGAGCCACGGAAGCTGCTTGAGCAGGGAAGTGACAAGCTCAGACTGGGAAATATCAGTTGGCAGCCATCTGAAAGAAAGCTTGGAAACTCTAGAAGAAGGGAGACTAAGAAATTATCATAACAGCCAGGCAAGAGGGGGTAACCTGAAGGGGTCTGTCCAGCTGGTCGTTATTGTAGCTGTAGAGGAAAAGAGATGGGTTGAGGGGAGGGGGCTGAGGGAGAGAGGGAGAGTCTACAAGGCACTTTGCCAAGATTATCTATTTGGGTTCCTAGAAGAGAGACTAAAGCTTCCTGTCTAGTATTTTCACATCCACTAAAGAACTCTGGAGAACAGTGATACGGTAAACAGGAGGTGGCCTGCCTGATTTGTAGAACAGACCCCACTGGACCACCACTGGCCAACAGGGAGATCCAACCATGGTGGAATGAGTCATTTGGACACAGAGGGAGATGGTGAAGGTCAGACCTTCTACTCTGATATCTGGGTGGATCTCCCTCCTTATGGTGTCAGAGCCAGGACAGAACCGAATGAATGAATGAATGAATGAATGAATGAATGAGTGAATGAATGAATTTAATAAATTGGCAGGTAGGTGGGCGGGCAGGTTCTGGGAGGGGAGAGGAGAGGAGGGGAGTGGGGAAGGTTAGCCAGCTTCCATCAGAGTCCAAATCGGAAGGGGGCATGTTTGATCCTTCGTTTGGGTCGGTTCTGGCGCTGGTTCAGGGCCACCAGGGAGTCAGAGGCAGTACTGGGAGCTGGGGTGGCATTGGTGAGGGAGAGTTGGTGGGGTGTCTGAATGGCGGGGAAGGAGGCCCAGGCAGGGTGCCTCAGAGTTCCTGGTCTGAGGGCAGTAGCATTGTTAACATTCCTTCTCCAACCTCTGGTTATGGCCAGTCTGCAGTAGCTCTGCACGGGGAGTGGGAAGTCCCAGGTTGTGAGGGGCTCCCTTAGAAAGTTTAACTGGGGGAACTTTGAAGGAATCGAGCAGGGGCAGGTTGGGGGGCGGCTGGGGGTCCGATCGTGAAGCATGGCCTTGCTTCGAAGGACACAGCCACAGAAGCAGGGCTTCTGCAGGGAGGGCAGGAAGTGGTGGGAGGGCTCCTCTCCTTCCATAATCCCCCTTAGACCCTGCTCCAGGGACAGGCATTCCGGGAAGGTCCTACTCTTAGATTCCAGTCTGCATCTTGGATGCCTGCAACTCTCATCCATTCTACAAAAAAGAAAACAATTTAAAATCAGCAAGGATTCCTTCCCCCAGGAAGGCACAGGGGCAGAGATCAAGGCAGGGATGAGAGAAGCCATTTCTCTGTAACTGGACTCCAATACAAACTGACAATATTCACCCAGTGGCCAAGTCCCCCTATGCGATCCTGATAGCTTGTGTAGGAAATTCACACATTTTGGACTATGGACTCCTCAGAATCATGTTTTTAAATGCATATTTTGTTTTTAACAGAAGATTGCAAAGGAACACAAAGGAAAAGTTATCAATATTAAAAAAAAAAATCACACTCATTTGTAACATGGTTCAGGCTCCTCCCCAATCTATCATTGTAGGGTAGGCAACCAGGTGATTCAATGGACTGCAGTCATGAAGAACTCAAATGAAATTTGGCCTCAGATGCTTACTAGCTGTGTGACCTTGGGCAAGTCATTTAACCTCAGTTTTCTAAACTTCAAAATGGTGATAATAATAGCACTTACCTGGGTTCTTGTCAGGATCAAATTGAATGAGATATTTGTAAAACCGTGGCACAAGGCATATTAATGTCACTGGCTATCATCATCACTTTGTCTGGTCCTTACCGCAAGCCTGTGAGGCAGGTCTAAGCTGTATGATGTCGTTAGCGTGAGAATGCACAAAAATGTTGGATTTGGAGTCAGACGAAGGGCCTCAGATCCCCACTCTGCTCTTTACTTCTTAGTGGGTCTGTGGGCTAAACATTCATCTGTCTAGGCCTGGGCCTCAGTTTCCCCATCTGAGAAATGTGGAGCTTGGACTAGATGACTTCCAAGATCCCTTCTAGCTCAGAATTCAGGATCCTTTGAAGGTATTGTCATCAACATGAGCGCCATCTTGCTTTCTTCATCTAGTTCAATGGAATTCAGACAGAACCAGTCCTGGGATTGCTGGCTCTCCATTCTTCTTCTCTGCTTAATGTCCTGTGGATTCTTGCCTAGAGGATAAAATACTGGCATTTTTGGAGAACTGACCATGCTCCTTGGTGACCTCTGCCAGTGAAGACCATGACCACTCTATAACTTGGCTTTGAGAATGACCCCTGCTTTCACTGCCTGGCAGCCAAGGGCTGAATCTCTGAACTGAGCCACGCTGGGCCTTGGACAAGAGATGCTACTGAGGGATGCTTTCCTGTGCTTGTCCTTTGAGAACCTGGGTCAAGAGTGAGGAGGGATCCAAAGCCAAAGTCACAGCTTTGGAGATAGAAGGGAGTCTTCTCCAGAGGAAGAAGCTTGGGTCCAGAGGCACCCAGAGGTCATGTGGCCAATACAAGAGGGAGTGGCAGAGCTAGGCTTGGGACCTGGTCCTCTGAATCCCAGACTTAGGCCATTTCCACTGTTCTATAATAGATTTAGACTTGGAAGCCATCTCCAAGGACATCTGACCCCATCACTTCATTTTGCAGTTGAGGAAATAAGAGTCCCAGAGAGGTTAGATAATTTGTCTGAGGTCATAAAGGGATTGAGGCAGGTGTGTTGGGTCTTTTGGTTTGACCAGATCCATAATTTCATAAGTGCACAAGCTCCTCCCAGTCAGAAGCTCCTTCCGTCAATGCAGGTTGGCACCTTCTCTGTGACATAATCTGAAAGAGCTGCCTGCTATGGCCCTGCCAGTATAGGTCAGATGGGAGACTTCAACCCAGGTCTTCCTGACTATCAGGCTCCTATGACACAAAAGTAGAGGCAGGATCTGAACCAAAGTCCTTTAACTCTCTAGAACAATCAGTTAGTCAGTCAATAAAACATTTGTTAAGCTCCTACTATGTGCCAGGTACTGTGTGCTAAGTCCTGGGGATACAAAGAAGGCAAATGAAAGCCCCAGCTTTCCAGGAGCACAAGTTTAATCAGGGAGATAATGCATAGGAAGAAGGTGAAAGGGATGGGATGTCATCATTTTCTCTAGAAATTCCTCTTCCTGTAAGAACATATCAACTCTGAAACCTACACCTCTTCAGGGAAGGGAATAAGCATTTCTATCGCACCTACTGTGTGTCCAGCACTGTGCTGACTGGTTTTTAAATATCTTGTTTGATTCTGACAACTTGATGAGGTAGACAGTATTATTATCACCGTTTTAGGTTTGAGGAAACTGAGGCAAACAGGTTGCAGCTTGCCCAGGATCACCTAGCTCCTGTCAGAGGCTGAATTCTAACTCAGGTCTTCTTGATTCTGGGCCTAGTACACCTCAGAATTAGGGTCAGTATCCCTGGCTCCTTGGGTCCCTTCTTTCCTCTAGCTGGAGAGGGCGGAAGGCAGATGTGGGAGAACTCTTTTCAGAGTCTCCATTTAAGGAAGGGGCCGCAGGGTAACCCTGTCATCATTTCCCACTTGGTTACTTTCTTGTACTTCATCATTGTCTCCAAAAACTCATCTTCCTACAAGATCATATCAAGTTTGAAACTCAAACCTCCTCAATGCTCCCTGCTCCCTTAAGTCCCTCCCTCCTTCCCTCTGATTGGAGAGGGTGGATGTTGGACGTTGGAGAGTTCCTGGCAGTGTCTTCATTTAAGGAGGGCATCTGGGACAGCTTTTCCCACATGGATGCTCTCCGGGACTTCATCATCATAACAAATGTTTATTGACTGAATGCCTGACCCCTGGGGGAGAGGATCCTGCCAGGAGCCCATCTGGCCATGTGAGGAACCTCATTTGGCAATGCCCATTTATAGATGATCCAGTCTAGTAAATTTGTTCCTCAGGACTACCCTGTGAGTAAGGTAGAGAGAGAGGTAAGAGGGACTTCAGGGAGATTATCAGGCCCAACCCCCTTACTTTATAGATGGAGAAACTGAGACTTAGAGAGATTAAGGGACTTGTCCAAGGGCACACAGGTAGTGAGTGTCAGACTGGACTGTAACTTGGGTCCCCTGACTCTCATTTTCACTGTATTCTTATCCCCATTTTTCAAATGAGGACACTGAGGTTCAGAGAATTGGCATCATTTGTTCTAAGTTTCAATGAAAAGTAGGCAGTCTGGTTTAGTGGAAAGAACAAGAGGGAACTGGGGGTACTAATTACTGCCAGTGTGACCCTGGGCAAAAAAATACCTTCTTTTGGCCTCAGTTTCCTCCTTTGTAAAAACAAGAGATGGATGAGGTGATCTCTGCAGCCCCTTCCATCCCTAATGCTTACATGAAGCCAGAGATAGAACCGGGGTATGGAAGGACAGAGAGGAGAAACGAATGGGAGAGAAGTGAAGGTAGAGCAGGGCAGAGAGTGGTCTTGGCCTCCCCTGGACCCGAGCATACCTCTTTCGGGGAAAGCTAGATAAGCTTCAGCCACAGTCAGCGGGGAGTGGGGAGGAGACTCCTTGGTCCCTCACAAGAGTCCCAGCTCCCATTGTCACACCTAGGCTGGGCTTCATTGTTGAGTCACTGAGCTTGGGCGTGGAGGGCAGATGCCCTAGGGAGTGGCTGTGGAAGAACTGAGGGTCTTTTTCCACAGGAGAAGATGAAGTGTGGAGGCGTTTGAAGGCCTTGAATGCTGCACTCAGGATACAGGGTGGGTCACTGAGGTTGGTTCTGAGAACTTGCCTTTCTCCACTCTGCTCTAGGTGACTCTGGTCTCCCATTCTCCATTCTCATTTGTTGGCTGACGAGAGCCAGTGTAGTCATAGGTCCTTTAAAGACCCTGCAAGGGGAGGGATTTGATGGGAGTTACTGTTCACTGGGAAATAGGTGGATTTGGTTATTGTGATTCCAAGTTCCCTGGTTTCGCATTTCACAGACTGACTCATCCTACCTTCCCAGTCTTGTTATATACATCACTTCCTTTCCTGGAACTCTGAATGCAGCCGAACACCTTCTGCTTGTTCTTTTCATACAGCCCTCCATTCTTGTCTCTATACCTTTGCATTAGCTGTTCTTCAGGCCCGGAGTGCCTTCCCTTTTCATTTCTACCTCATAGAGTCCTTAGTATCTTTAAAAACTCTTTTCATACTCTACTTCCATTTCATGAAACCATTGCCTGTGTCCCCAGATTATTAGCACCATTCCCCCAAGGGAATTTACCTTTTATTTATTTTGCTTGTTTTGTAGATATTTATTTATAAGTGTATTCTATCCTCAATAGAACAGAAGCTTTTTGAGGGCTGGAAATGTTTTAGAAAAATAAAAGTGTTTAAGTACTTCCTGTGTGACAGACTCTGCGCTAAGTCCTGGGGATACCATACAAGCCAAAAAAGATGGTTCCTGCCCTCAAGGGCCTTATATTCAAATGAGGGAACATAATGAAGAAAAGGGGGCTGAAAGGAGAGGAGGAAGGTACCAGGGAGGGGTCAAGGTAAAGAAGAAGTCCAGAGAGCCTCTCGGGGTACAGTGCCTGGCACAGAGTAGGCACTGTATATAGGCTTCGTAGAATTACAACTAGGTGGTACAGTGGATAAAGTGCTGGGCCTGGAGTCAGGAAACCTGAGTTCAAATCCTTACCAGCTGTGTGACCCTGGGCAAGTCACTTAACCCTGTTTGCCTCAGTTTCCTCATATGTAAAATGAGCTGGAAGAGGAAATGGCAAACCACTCCAATATCTTTGTCAAGAAAACTCCAAATGGGGTTATGAAGAGTTGATAGAATGAAGAGTGACTAAAAAGCATAAAGAATTACAGAATTTGAGAGCTGGAAGGAACTCCAGTTGCCAGTGACCATTTAGTTCAAGTCATTCTGAAGGCATGACTATAACCAATACAGCCCCTAATAAGAGACCTTCAATCTTGCCTCTGCTTTTGATTCATTATTTTTATTGTTACTCATATTTCTCTTATGGTTCTCTGAGCGCTTTCTTCACAACAACCTTGAAAAGTAGGTTGATATCCCAATTTTACAGTTGAGGAGACTGAGACTCACAGGAGTCAAGTGACTTGCCCAGGGTCTCACCACTAGGCTTGTCCAAGGCTCAGAGCTGGAAAAGACTTCAGGGCTCATCCAGTATGTCTACTCTCATTATTATGCACAGGGGAAAGTGAGGTCCCAGGGAAATTTAGTGAGTTGGTCCCCAGTCACCCTGGTAGTTGGTGAGGTTGAGACCTAAGGCTTTAGAATCCAATCTTAGAACCTTCCCCCACTGTCCCTTGTCCTACTCACTCACTCATTGCTTCCCTAACATTACCATGTGTCAGAGTCAAGATCTGCTCCAACAATCAGTCAATCAACTGGTATTTAACATTAAGTACTCTCAGTGTATCAATCACTGGCCCAGGCACAAAGAATACAACAGTCCCTGCTCACCTTTGAAGCCAGGGCCACTCAAATGTGAATTCTCTGCTCTTCAGTGACTTCTAAGGTCCTTTCCAGCTCCAGTCTGTGCTATTAAGATCTTTATTTAATTTGACATTGAATAAGTTTGTTTATGCAGTTATTTCTAACTCTCCGTGATCCTATTTGGGGTTTTCTTGGCAAAGATACTGGAGTGGTTTGCCATTTCCTCTTCCAACTCATTTTACAGGTGAGGAAACTGAGGCAAACAGGGTGAAGTGACTTGCCCAGGGTCACACAACTATTACTAAATGTCTAATACTGGATTTGAACTCAGGTCTTCTTAACTCTAGGCTCATCTCTATCCACTGCCTCACCTAGCTATCTCTGATATGCTGGAGCTTGCTCCTACAGGCTCCTGAGGGCCAATTATTAAATTTTCAGGGTTCTTGCACTCTGAAAATTAGCAAACATGCTACAGATCAGGGTTTGATTGTTTTGTTGATTGTCTGGACTTAAGAAATAATGGAGAAAATGTTCATAATATGAGATTACACTTAAAAGTGTGTCATGTGTACATCTGCTCCTCTTGAAAGCCAGTTAAATGTTTATCAGCACACTCCTGGATGAGAGGAAGTAGGTCTAAGAGAGAACAAGTAGGTCAAGGTACCTGAGATTCAGTCTAATTGGAAGGAAATAGAATATTAATCTTCTAAGATTGAGGTGGAGGGGGACAGTGGGAAATGCAGAATCACAAAATTTCAGTGTTGAGAAAGCCCTCCTGACGCCATCTTGTCCCAAGTTGTATGCCACTACCACCAACCAGTCTCTGTAACACTCCCAGACAATTGGTCATCTGTCCTTTGCTGGAAGACCTCTGCAAATGGGGAACTTGCCACTCTCTGTGGCAGTGTATTCCACTTTGGGACATCTCTTAGGATGTTAGGAAGTTTTTGCTTCCATTGAGACAAAATCTGTCTCTCTGAAATTTCTCTTTGTTGCTCCCCATTTCAATATAAATTCATTTAACAGGCATTTACTAAGTACATACTATTTGTAAAGCTGGGATGAAAAATAAAATCTCTCTTCCACATAACAGCCCTTCAAACATTTGAGGACAATTATGTTCCCTTTACACTTCTTTTCTCCAGCAGAACCATGCCCAGTTCCTTCCTCTTCATCCTGATCATTTTCCTTGGGATTAGTTTATCAACATCCTTCCTAAAATAAGGGCCCTGAAATGCCCATAAATCTTCACCTGTGATCTGATCAAGAAGAACAATTCCAATCATAGACAAGGGATCTTAGACCTCAGTGGAGAAGAGCATCTGGGGTCATAGACAAGGGAATCAAGAATAATCCAGTGAATATTTATATAATCAAAATGGCTCATTTGGTCCCTTGGTAATGACCTGTGTATTCCTTGTCTGATTATGAATTCATCCCCTAACTATGTGTGAGGGCACCTTTTCCCATTTCCTTCTCCTTTTTTAAATTTAGATAACTCATCCACTTGAAGCTTACTGTAGTGTATGGTGTAAGAATACTTGTCTAAATCAATCTTCTGTCAAAATGCTTTCTAGTTTTCTCCACAGATCTGGTTGAATAAAGGGTCCTTCCCCCAGTCATTGGTGTTCCAGGGCTTAGTGAGCCCCTGGCTCTGGTGCTGGTTGGCAGGCAGACTCAGAAGCAGATCAGTGAGGCTCAGTGAGAGTCCATCCCATTTCAGCCCTTTGCCTGTGGCTGCCAGGGATAGGTTGTAAGGTCTGTGAGGACACAGAAAGCCTGTCTTGTTTATTTTCTTCATCTCAGCCTCTAGCCCTCAGCATGGTCCTCATATAGTCATCTCTTGAGACCATTTGCTGAATTGTGGAATGAATGAAAGAGGTCCAGGATTGCCAGACCAAAACTTGAAATCCCTGTAAAACTCCCTGGAAGTTGGCCCTCACTGGGGCTTCATTTGTCCTTCCACACCTGCTGATGGTGACCTGGCTCCACTAGTGAAGGAAAAACAGCAGGAAAAATACGAGGATAATATCCTGCTGCTGCTAAGGTGGTGATGTAGGTAGCAGGGATGGAACTCAAACAGATTCCTGCAGGCTGCATGTTGACTTAGAAAATCATATGTCAACATTGTCTGTGTTGCATTGTATTTTTATTTGTTTTGTTAAACATTTCCCAATTTGGGCATCTGGTATTTGGCAAGTAAAGCAGTTTGACCCTCCTGTACTACCTCCTCCTGCCCTCTCTGTTGGCATCATTGTAAAACTCCAATGGAATTGTAATCTTATCCATGGGGAGATTTCTTTTTTGAACCTCTTTTGCCAATTGAGTTAGCCTATTTTTCAAGGTGTTATTTTCTTCAGCATTTTTTTGGGTCTCCTTTAGCAAGGTATTGACCCATTTTTCATGCTTTTCTTGCATCTCTCTCATTTCTCTTTCCATTTTTTCCTCCACCTGTCTAACTTGATTTTCAAAATCCTTTTTGAGCTCTTCCATGGCCTGAGCCCACTGAATATCTATTTTGGATGTTTGGGATACAGAGGCCTTGACTTCTATGTCTTTACCTGATGGTAAGCATTGTTCTTCCTCATCAGAAAGGAAAGGAGGAAATATCTGTTCACCAAGAAAGTAACCTTCTATGGTCTTACTTTTTCCCCCTTTTCTGGGCATTTTCCCAGCCAGTTACTTGACTTCTGAAATTCCTCTCCACCCCCGCCTCACTAGTGCTTGGGGTCTGAGATTCAAATGCTTCTCCCCAGCTTCAGGGCTTTCAACGGGGGTGGGGGGGTGGGAGGGGAGGGGGGCAGGGCTGCTATTCAGTGGGATTAACTTCAGGTTCTCAGGTGGGGGCAGGGCCATCTCACAGGGCTCAGTTCCCTCAGGGGGTTTATGCGGAGACCTTCAACAATGGAACTGAGGTCCTGCCTCCCTGCTTTGGGAGCTCCTGTCTGCTGCTTCCCTTGCTGTTGTCTCCCGAGGGGGCCAACAGCTGAGTTATGGAGACACCTCGCTCCCCTCTCGGCCAGTCCAGAAGGCTCTCTCACTGACCTGCAGTGCCTGTGGGTGGAGGGATCTTTGCAGCCGCCGGAGATTCCATCCCTGAAGCCTGCTTGGATCTGCTCCTCTCAGTGCCACGTAGCCAAGGCAGGGCTGGGCTCTGCTCTGGGTCCGGTGTGTGACAGACCTTTGGTGTCGGTTTTTCAGGGCTCTCTGGAACAGAAATCTCCTCCACTCTGTTGTTGTGTGGCTTCCCCTGCTCCAGAATTTGTTGGGAGTTCCTCTTAACAGCTAATTTATGGGCTGTGGGTTTGCAGCTAGCATGTGTGAATCTTTTTACTCTGCCATCTTGGCTCCTCCCCCTCCATGGGGAGATTTCTTCTGCTGATTGGGATTGTGGTTAAACCATTCATATTTACCCAACCAGCATGACTTCATCTCATGGCCCAGCAGGTAGGTGGCATGGTGGATAGAGCACTGGATTTGAACTCAGAAGGATTTGAGATCAAATCCTGCTTCAGACACTAATTGTATGACCCTGGGCAAGTCAAATACTCTCTGTGCCTTAGTTTCCTTATCTGTAAAATGAAGAGGTTGGACTTCTGAGGTTCCTTCTGGCTCTGATCTGAGCTTTCCCTAAATTGTCTGGGACAGTGGGAGGTATGTCTCCAATGTTCTAGGGCCCTCCTTCATATTTTTTTTGATATCATGGAGATACTAGTGGAATTCACAAGCTGTGCTTTGGTTATTAGGGTGCCAGAGAACCTGGGTTTCAGTCTCCCATACCTTCAGTGTTCTGCCTTGGCATCTCTGCCTCCTGGCTTCCTGTAGGGCCCAGATAAAATCCCAGGAAACCTTTCCAATTCCTCTTAATCTGAGTGCCTTCTCTCTGGTATTTCCAGTTCATTGGGTAAATAGTTTGTTTTTGCATAGCAGTTTGTGTGTTGTCTCCACTATAGACTGTGAGCTCCCTGAGGTCACCTTTTCAGCTTTCTTTGTATCCCTAGTGATTAAGCACAGTGCTGGGTACATAGTAGGTACTCAATATTTATTGACTGACTGACTGAATCCTAGCACTTGCTAGGTGTGTGACCTTGAGCATTTCCCCTAACTTCTCAGCCTCAGTTTCCCATGGGTAAAATGAGGGGACTGAATTTGATGGCTTCTGAGGTAAACTCCAGCTCCAAATCCATGAAGCTATGATCCTTTGCTCTTGCTATGTGACTAGCTGGTTTCTTTTCTTCATATGCTTCCTTTATGGTGTCCTTTACACTGTTTTGCTCATGTAATTCCTATTTATAATCTACTATTGCTTGCTCTGGCCCACCAGGCGTGTCACCTTTGCCCTTTGCCTCTTCCTCGACAAAGTAGGAAAAACTAAGTGGATGGAACTTGTCATCCAGCTCTGCGGTTGGATAGGTGACCCATAGAGCCTCTTCATCAGCATATATGTACTTGGGATTGATTGTAAATGGATGCTGAGCTGGGTCCAGAGTGAACAAGACAAGAGTGGGGGAGATTCCCTTTGGGAAATTGCAAAGTCTTCCTAATGACACCCCTTGCCCCCAAGCCTCTCTTCGAAACAATGGCTCACTTTTAAAAAATGCCCGTATTCTCCTGGTGATGGAGTATTATGGAACCCTATGGTTGCCGAGAAGTTGAAACTGATGATTCTATATGATATGGAGATTAAATAACATAGTAATCCTTTTCATTGGCACAGCCCAGTTTTTGTAATCTCATTAGCACCCTGTGTGGTGGGAAGCAGTGACATGACAGTTTATTTCTGTAGCGTTAAAATGGATCACAAAACACTTTCCTCACAACCATCCCAATGGAGGAAGCTGCGCAAATATCACTGGGCAGTTATGGAAGCAAGCACTTTGCCAGTCTAAAAGGGTTCTGGAAGTATGAGTTATTATTCCTTTCTGCTTGAAATATTTCCTCTGTTTTCTGGAAACAATACTTTGGTGGATTACTGTTGAACTAAACTGACCAGCAAACTGACCCAACCTGCCTTTTCCTTTTTAAAGGGTACAAAAATGTGGCAGATGAATCCCACAGGAACCCACATTCCAATTACTGACACAGTCTAGCAATGCGATTCAGATAAAGAGGCATCGTTGCCCCAGAGAGTTTGAGTAGATTCACACTCGCTTGATAGATTGGTTGGTGAGGGTAGGGGCTGCTGCAAATCAGAGTAGGGCATTCAGGCAGCATGGCTTAGTGGGAGAGTCTTGTTTTACTGTTAAAAACACTTCACCTTTTTGAAGATTGATTTTTTTTCAACTGCAAAAAGAAGGGATTGGAATAGATTTCTTAGTGGGGCTTACAAGGGAGTGTTCAAAACCATTTCTAAATCTAATGGAGGGAAATCTTAAAAAAAACACACCAAGTTTTCTTAACTTAGGAAAAGTACAGTTTGCAAAAAAGTACAGCCTCTCCAATACATTCCTGTTTGGAAAACATACAAAGTTTTGTTCTGTGAGTTCTGTGTATGACTGGTTGAGTGAATGTGTATATGCTTGTACAATTATCCCTTCCACATCGTGACTTTGCCCATCACGGTTTTTGATATATTATGGGCTGGCATAAGAAATTAAGTGGGAATTTTTTCTGGAGTTTTGTGAAAGCTCTAGACCACAGTAAAGGCCAACAGATGATACAGAACAAGTTTAGAAACTTAGAAATACATGAAATATATTTGCAACATTGTATAATATCAACATATTTTTTAATACCATAATTACTGGTTAAAATAGTTTATTTTTACATCACCATTTCCAAATAAATCCTTCCTTGTAACAAAGATGAAAGGTAACAGGTTCTCTTCCTGGTAGCATGCACAGGTATTCTCCAGTTGTCCTGGGGAAACCAAGGAGAAACTTGGGTCGATATTTTCTGAGGGATAATGATGGATCACTTGGTTGATTTTCCCCTCCCCTCCAACTGGTGACTTAACTGGAAAAGCTGATGATGCTAGGAGTTACACCTGAAAGAGTCAGACATGACTTTAGGCTGATGGGGCTTAGGAGACAGCTTCAAGAAGACAATGTATGACTCCATTTTGGGAGAGGAGGAAGGAAGTGTCCTTTCCTACCCCTGTCTAAGGGTAGTGGGGGGTATTCTAAGCCCATACTCTCCACATAGAGTACCTGGTATTGGAGGACCCAGACTCCCTACCTCTCCTTCTGTGTTATCTTTCTTCTAGCATTGACTTTGTGAGCACTGAAAGATGCTAATGAGAAGAGTCGTTTCTACTGCAAGCTTGTGGTTGCATCAGCACTGAAAAGCTCCACTGTTGTGCTGTAAGAAATGATGAGCAAGCAGACTTCAGAAACACATAGAAAGACATATATATGAACTGATGCTGAATGAAATGAGCAGAACCAGGAGAACACTGTACACAGTAACCACAACATTATGGGATGACTAACTTTGATAGACTCAGTTCTTCTCAGCAATACAATGATCCAGGACAACTCCAAAAGACCTTAGATAGAAAATGCTGTCCACATCTAGAGAAAAAATTCTGGGGTCCTCTTGCAGATGGAAGCATGCTATTGACTCTTCTTTTTTTTTTTTTTGTAGTTCTGTTTTGTTTCTTCTTTCTCGTGGTTCCTCCCATTGGTTCTAATTCTTCTTTATATCATGACTAATGTGAAAATATTTTTCATACGAATGCATAAGTATATATATCCAATCAAATTGCACATTATCTTGGGAGGAGTGGGAGGAGAGAGGTGGAGAAAATTTGAAACTCAAAATCTTTTGGAAGTGAATGTTGAAAACTAAAAATAAATAAATTAATTAAAAAAATAAAAGGGAGGGACCCAGAAAGATGATCTCATTTAGTGTTTGATTAGATTGTGTTCAGTGGAGGTGAAATGTTAGTAGGATGAATGAGCAGCCCTGCAAAAACTGTGTCCCAAAGAAGTCGGCATATATTATCTTTCCATCTCATTGTACTAGTGATGATCCATTTCTAGACTCTGTTCTAATCAGTTAATGATTATTACTTAGAATTTTTCTGTGTGGGAATAAACTACTAATTTCATATCTGATTCATATTTGTACATTTTGGATACCTTTTTGTGCTTGGGAGAACTGTTAGACCCCAAAGTCCATTACCACTTCTAAAATTAGTAACTGTAGTAACGACTTTCCCTGGAGTTTCTCAGGAGAGGATAAGTGCCAATGAATTTGAGGACTGGGGAACTGACATTCTCTATTGAGAAGTCTCGAAACCCCAGAGCAATGAACTCAGGGCAAGTAGCATTGACAGGTGAAGGACGAGAACTGGCAAGGTTGTCAGACCCTGGAACCTCAGAAAGCTGGACCTACTTAGCCTTTGTGTTAGGGGAGAGAAAAGAAGAAGAAAAGAATGAGGAGGAGGAGCAGAAAAAGAAGAAAGAGAGAGAAGAGGAAGGGTGGAGAAAGAGGGAGAGAGAGAGAGCAGTTCATCAAAACCAACCGGCGAATGAATGGTGTCTGACAGCAAATATATTCTGCTTCTATAAAAAGGGGAGGAAGGTGAATTTTCTAATCTCTTCTCCAGAGCCAAGCTTTGATCACTATAGTTACATTATAGTTTTATTATAGTTTTTCTCTTTCCGTTTCCATTGTTGTTGTCACTGTGTGGGTTGTTTTTCTGCTTGTCCTTGTATATGTTGTTTCTTCCACTTCCCTATGCATTAGATAATCACATGAGTCTTCCCATGCTTCTTGGAATTCTTCATTGTCATCCTTGCCTGTGATGCAATAGCACTATATTAACATTCACAGACCTCAGCTTTGTCTCCATTTCCCAACTGATGGGCATTCGTTTTGTTTCTAGTTCCTTGATAGTGTTAAACGGGCTGCTGTGGACGTTGTGGCTAAATGGAGTCTTGCTTGTCTCTGACCTCCCTGGTTTATCTGCCAGAAGTGGAATCTATAGGCCAAAGGTTGCTTTGGTCAGTTTCTTTTCGTCATTCCAAATTGTTTTCCAGAATGGTTGGACGAATTCACATTCAGCCAGTAGCAACAGCCAAAGACAGGGCTCCTGTCTTTCTTTGGCAGGAGTGTTCTTTTAAAGAGGTCGTGTAACTAGAGCTGTCTTCTGCAGCATGAAGGGCTTGGTTTCAGTAGAGGGGATCATGCTGTGTGTCTTCCTTGCCCACCTTCCTTCCCTGAATACCTTCACTGGACTCCCCTGTCTTAAAAAATTCATTTTTTTTTTTCTGATTGGTCCCACAGTGGCCCTTCTGCTTCCCTCTGGTGACTGAATGCTGAATTGCAGCCCATGATTCTCTATCTGGACATTTCCAATTGATCCCTGACTGGCTGCAAGGAGCAACCCGACCCTGGGATGCAGGGAGCAGTAAAACATACAGCCAGCAGAAGCTGCACCAGAGAAGAATGAAGAGAAATTTCAGGGAAGGGAATCTTGGGAAATGAATGAAGTTTTAAACATGAGAATTTCTCTCATCTCTGGAGAGAATGGAAACCACTAGAGGTGAGGAGAAGAGATGCTGGGAGAATTCCACAGACCTCAGGCAGGGCTGAGATGGGATGGGGAGGGCAAAGCCAGCTGTGGCTGCCAGGGCCTCCTAGGTGCATTCCTGGATTTTTCTGGGAAGTAATGGACGTGGTACAAAGTGAGGGTAAGAGAACAGGCAGGGTATTTTTGAAAAAAGATTTATTTTTGTTACTAATATCTTTTGTTTCTACAGTTTTTTTAATTACATTGCCTACCTCTACCCCTTCCAAAGAGCCCACCTCTACCCCTTATTACAAAGAATAAAAAAGAGGAAAAAAAAGTTCAGTGGAATTAACTAGCACATCAGAAAAAAAAAAACCCAACCCAATCTGACATCGTTTGCAGTCCATAGTTCCCTATTTCTGCAAAGATGGCTGGGAGATGCCTTCTTCTTTGGGACTAGGCTTGGTCATTATAATTTCACATTACTCGATCTCATAGAATCATAATTTTAGAACTGGAATGGATTATAGAGGCCACTGAATCCGACCTCCTCACTTAACAGATGAGAATGTCCTCTATTCAGGAAATGAAAGAACCAAAATGTCTGATGGAGGTTTGTCGCACAAGATAAGTAAGAAACCTGGAAGAGAGCTGCTGGCCCAGAGGACCTAGATCCTCAGAAAGGCGTGGCAGAGCTGACTACAGAGCCACCATCAGTGATATTCAAAAGACTGGAAAACAGGAGAGACATCACAGAGTTGGAGGAGGCAAATATTGTCCTGATTTTCCAAAAAGGGAAGAAAATGTAGTTTGGAAATTATAGACTGGTGAGCTTGACTTTTATTTCTAGGAAAATTCTAGAACAGACTATTAAAGTGATGGTTGGTGAACATCTAGAAAGAGAAACAGTGATTACAAAGAGTCATGAATAGATCATGCCAGACTAACCTCACTTCTTTTTTTGGACAAGATTGCAATGAGTACGTGAGAGGAGAACACTGTGGATACAGTTTACCTCAATGTTTTCCCTAATATCAAAACTTTTGACAAAGTATCTTATAGTATTCCTGATGGAGAGGGTGGAGAGACCTGGATCGGGTGGTCAGATGGTTCAGGACTGGTTAGCTTTGGAGTTAAAATGGTGTCACGTTGGTCTGGTTGGCTTCGGAGTGAGGCATTAATTCAACAAGTATTTCTCAAGCAGGTACTACATGCCCAGGCACTGTGCTAGGAGCGTACTGTGCCCAATAACACCTCATGCAGCAGGTCCCTCATTGCCTCCTGGAGCTATCAAATGCGGCAAACATCTATTAAGGCTTACTATACGCAAGTGAGTCAGTCAAAAGGCATTTATTAAGCACGTAGTATGTGCCCAGGTGCTGTACTAAATATTGGAGATGCAGACAGGCAAAAAAAAGTCCCTGCCTTCAAGGGTCTCACAGTCTAATGGCATGACCATATGTAAATAATGATGCACACAGTATGTATACACTTTGGAAATGGGAGGTAACCTGGGAGTGCAGAGACAATCCAGCTTCTTCCTCTAAGTGGTGCATGCACAGCTCACCATCCCCACCTCCTGTCTAATCCTCTCCTCTTTGCTGGACTTTGTTTGCTGGACTTCAGAAGGATGAGCTCCGGTTTTAGGTCAGCCTCCCTGGGGAAGAGAGGCCAGATCTGGCTGAAACGATGAACCAGTCAAACAGAGGACGTGCCCATCCACTGAGACAATGCCCTCCTGTCAACGAGGCAGGAGAGATTTTTCTTATAGCTCACTCTCTTTCCTTTCCTTGACCCTAGTTGGTGATTGAATACATAAAACTCTAGACAATTCTGATCCTCTCTGGGGAGGCAAGGGGTTATTTGCAGGGTCAGATGAAGTCAGCTGGACATTTGGCCAGTGGCCTGAAGGGTGATTGACACTTGTCCTTGGCCAGGATGGGATGGAGAGGAAAGCTGGAGAGGGAGGAGGAAATGAAACAGCAATGGTCTGAGCTCAGGATTCTAGTAATAACTCCTAGTAAAAACTGACATTTACACACTACTTTAAGCTTTGCAGAACACTTGTAACACATGATTTCATTTGAACCTTCCCCAAACCCTGTGAGGCCCGTGCTACTAGTTCCATTGTAGTGAGCTAACAGGTGAGGAAACAGTCCTAGCAGTTTAAGGAATTTGCTCCGTGTTCCGTGGTCCCAGCACTTGTCGTTTTCCTTGACCAAGTCTCTTGGGGGTCTCCCTCTCAGATGCGCAGTAAGTCACGCAACTTTTTCCCTCTCTTCTTTCTTGAATGGCTCTCCCAGCCCCTGCCCTATCCCCTTCCCAGTCTTCCTCCCGTTGCTGGGCAGCAGCTTGGCTGTCCCCGTGGACCAGTTATCTCTGAGCACCACCTGCTGCTTATTCTAGATGCAGCAGCATCCCAGGAAATGGCCAGGGGCGCCTGGAGCCCCGGCATCCTAACTGAAGGCTTGCCAGTCTGATAAATGACTGGAGAATATGGGGGGCTGGGCTGTGGGGGGAGGGAGTGGGTCCTCTCCCTTCTTTCTGTCTTTGCCACTCAGCTCTTCCTAGGACCTGGTACTCTCATACTGTCCCTAAAGATCCATCCAAGGAAACAGCCTGCACTTTTCCTAGAGAACAACAAGATGTAGAGTTTAAGGCGCTGGGGCTGCAAGTTAGGAGACCTGGCTTTGAATCCTAGCCCAGACATTTAGCTGTGTGACTATAGTGAAATCTCTTACTTGTTCCTCAATTTAACAATCATCTTAGTCTTGGAGAACTTTAGTCTTCCCATCTGTAAAATGGATGTCATAATAGGTTCACTTACTATCTTGAATGATTTTTGTAAATCTCTGGATCATTATTGTTGTTATTAATGGCAATAATCATGTCCTGGATGGGTCTTCTGGCAAAGGGGAGGCTAGGAATCAGCCTCTGATTGTGGGAGCTTACTAAATGCTGGTGGCTTGGCTGACCTCTCAATGCCCTCTAAGACCTTAAATTAGAGCCAGTCCTTATAGAGAAAGAAAAGATCATGGGTTCCTAGATTTAGAGCTGAAGGGACTTTAGAGGTCATTTTGTCAGGCTCCTTCATTTTACAGATGGGGAAATTGAGGCTCAGCGGGATGAAGTGATTTGCCTGAGGTCTCATGGGTAGTCAGTGACAGAAAAGAGGTTTGAACTCCTGTCTCCAACTTCAAATACAAGTGTTCTTTCTACTGTACCAAACTCTAAAAATGTCTGGAGGAGCTGTCCTTTCCCCTTTTGGGAATTGAGGAGCTAAAGGCCAGCAGTTCACTGTAGTAACACAAATCCAATCCAAAAATTACTTAGTAAGTAAGTGTTTAAGGCACTGTGCTAAGCACAGCAGCAAAGTCTGGCTGCATTCCCCAAGTAACCCACCTTGGCTTCCTGAAAGAATGCTCATCTCTGAGGCTGCCAACCAGGTGCCTTTGCCTGGGGCCCTATGAGGCATGGTGTGCACTAGACATATCCACTCCCCTCCTACCTGGGTCACCAGGGTCATCCTGGCCCCAAATTTTGGAGCATCTTGAAATCTCCTTCCACTCCCGCTTGGTCCTCCCATTTCTCCTTTCTTCACCCTCTGACACCAAGCTTTATCCTCAAGTCTTTTGTCCCCATCCTTTCTGTCTCCCCTAGTCCCTCCTGAGTTCACTCCTTTTTTCCTGATGCCCCCAATCATCAGTGGTTACTTCCTACTCAGGTTCCCTTGTATTTGCTCATCTGTATCCATGCTATATTCTGGCAGTAGAGAGTAGGCCCCCTGAGGGCAGACCCAGCATCAAGTTTGCAAGTTCTTAGGGAACATAATGACTTTAAAAATTAATTATATTTTAGTTTTCAATATTCACTTTTATAAGATTTTGAGTTCTAAATTTCCCCCCTCCCGAAGATGGCATGCATATGGAACATAATGATTTTTGACTACTGGTGGAAACAGGGAAAAGATGGACAGTTCCATCAGCTCCACCTGAATCTTTTTGGTCTAGTTCCCAAGTTGATTTGAATGGCAACCAAGGGCTTGATGAAGTCAGAAGGAATTCCCTTATCCTCACTCAACCTGACTCCACTGTGGCATCCTTGGGACTGTACCTCCAATTCTCCTCAACCTAAAACCCAGAAGGATGGACCTCTCCAGTAGAGACAGGAGCAACATCAGAGCCATGTTCTCCCAGGGAGAAATGAAGGCCTGAGGCCCTTTGCCCCACCAAGGCCTTAGGTGTGGCCCCTCACTTGGACACAGCCTAGATATGTGCTCCATGAGGAGTAGGGGCCCTTCCTGGGAGAGGAAGCAGGGTCCCCAGCCTCTTCCATGTAGGTGCTGCACCAGCTGAGCACCCTGAGAATGCTCAGCCAGACTCCCCTACACTTAGACCTGACCGTGTCACTCCTGTATTCTATCAACCCCACTGGTTTCCTGTTGCCTACAGGATAGACCATAAACACCTCTATTGGGCTTTTACAATCCTTCACAACCTAGCTCCAACCTGTTCTTCCAGCCTCATTGTCTATTACCCACTTCTCCTGCTCTATGATCTAGCTAACTTAGATTTCTCTCTCTTTCCCACACTGTAGATCACCAACCTCTGACCTCCAAACCTTTGCACTGGCTGTGCCCCATGCCTAGGATACACTCCCTTCTCTCGATTTAGAATCCTTCATTCCTTTCAGGACACAGTTCAAGCACAACCCTCTACATGGAGTTTTTCTTGGTTTTCCCCCAAATGCTACTGCACTCCCTCCTTTAATAGTAGCTGTAGAGGTACATAACCAATATGGATAGTAATGGATAGATACATGCATTTCCCCAAACTTCACATCATAGAGAGTAGTCAGAACACAGAAAGAAGTAGAGACGGGCAGAAAGGCAAGAAAGTCTTATATGTATTGTCTTATTCTAACTCCGTGTGTGTGTATATGTTGTCTCCTCTGATGGAATAATTTCTTTGAAGGCTGTTTTGCTTTTGTCTTTGAATCTCTGTTACCTTGTACAAATCCTGGTACACAGTAGGTGCCTAATAATGTTTGTTCAGTGTATTGATCATCTGCTTAGTTACCCCTCTCAAGGTTAAAAATGATGAAAACAAAGTTTATCGAGTTTAAATGACTCTTCTCTGGTCACCATCCAGTGCCTGAGTCAGGATCCAAGGTCTTCTTGTCTCTAAGTATGGGCCAGGATCCACTGTGCTATCCAACCTCTTGTGGGACATCTAAGCTGGAAAGGGCCTTAGAGATCACCTCATTCAGCCCCCTCACTTGACAGGTGAGAAAACAGAGGCCCAGAAAAGTTAGGGGACCTGCCAGGGGTCCCACAGCCAAATTGGTGGGAGAATCCAGAATCCAGCTCCCAGGCTCTGACTCTCCACATTCCACACAGAGGTGGGGTTGCTTTTTGGATTATGGGGAACTGTTAAAGGAGCTGAATCCTGGCCAGCTCTGAGCCCTGGCATACCCAGGGCCCCTCATAGGGAAGTGCAGAGACTCCTCTCCTCTTCCCCTCCATGTCTTTTCCAGGGAGATGCTGCCAGCCTGGTTACCCTCCCTCCTTTATCACTGTGGTGCCAGAGGAGCTCTGGTGTGGAGCTGATGGGTCATTAATTCAACTGAAACAATGAGCTGGTGAGAAGAACCCCTGTGTCACCCAGGACTCTCTCACTTGGTGCATATTAATCTTTTGCCTGTGTCCTCACAGCATGAGATGGGTGGGGCTCGAGTGAAGGCTCTGGGGAGGAAGTGCCAGCACTAAGAGAGGCTTCACTTTGTCCATGGTACTGTCCTCTCCCCCCTCCCCCATACGACTGACCTCTGTCCTGGCGTGGGGGAGGGGAGGTCTGAGCCTCCTGGGCTAGACGACTGACAATAGGGTGGGGAATGGGAGAAAGGAGGGAGGACCCTCTACAGAGTCAGAGAATCTCCTCGCTGAAAGGGACTGCAGAGGGCGTCTAGTCTGCAGTATGGCACTATGGGTAGAGCGCTGGATCCGAGTTCAAATTCAACGCCAACTATTACTGTTGTGGCTGATGTTACTCTTAGTAGCTGCAGCGTCTCATTTCCCTGAGGATGATCCCTTTTGGATCATCCCCTTTTTCTAAAATAAATGAGGAAAAAGTCACTTAAAAAACAAACAGACAACAAGACTGTCTTTCACTTGTCACTGTCTTCAGCTCATTCTGACTCCTGCGATTTTCACACTGGTAATTCTTACAGATTCGCGATATGATTTTGCTTTCAGCTTCTGTCACCTGCAGTTGCTATGTGTCTTCAAAAAGTGTCAGATCAACTACCCTCTTCCTCCTTATTATGATTCTTTCCCTTGTCTTTGGAATGCTCTTTTTAAGATCTTTCTATTCCTCCTGAGCTTTCTTCCTCTGGAACTTTAGGCTAGGAGATACTTCCTGTCCTGTCACTGAATGCTTTCAGATCAGTTTTCCTTAAATCTGGGGTGCATGCCGAACGATGGCTGGTTTTCCTTTCCTTGTCAATGACAAATTCTGACATGGAGTGGTCAGTTCCCCACAAGATCCCCATCATTTCTATTCCAATCACTTATTCTCCCTTTGTGGTGAGAATCAGATGCAGAACAGGAATGATGTTCATCAGTTTCTCCAACATTTGAAGGATAAAATTAAGGCAAGCCAAGCAATTGTTAGCTGCTCTGCTTTTGGCAGACAGAGAGACAGAGACGGGGACAGAAAGAGAGAGATGGAGAAAGAGGGAGAGATAGAGTGCTATAGGTGTCTAGATAATTAAAGTCATTTCTTCTTCGGATTTTGTCTCCTATGAATTTCTGACCACCTCTACTTCTATTCTCTTCTTTCTATATACTGGCTACTCTCTATGATGTCTAGCTTGGTGGATCTGTGTATCTATGTACTGTTTATCTATTGATCATCTACTGCTATATCATCGATCATTTCCTCTCTATGTCTATAGCATATCACAGCTAATCAACTGTCACTTTCTCGCTTCTTTTGTCAATGTAAAGCATTTGATTAGATTTGCAACCTTCTTATTGGCCAGTGCATTCTTAACTAGTTCTTTTCAGTTATACTCCAGCCCTGACAATGCGACTATTATTCTTATCTATTGTAAACTGCAGTTTACAAAGCCAAATTCTGTTCTCAGACTCCATCTTTTTATAGCCAGTTTGCACATTTTCCACAAAAGAGCGGTTGAATTAGGTGATCTCTGATCCACCTTCCTGCTCTGAACTTTAGGATTGATGCTACTGTGGGGAAACATAAGTTGAATTAAAATCAGTATTTATTGAAATTTACTTCTAGTTGCAGCTTAACATGAAGTCCCCATCCCCAGGAAACTAGATATAAGACTAAGATCCAGGAAGCAATTAGATGACACTCTCCGAAGAGTTCCAATCAAGCACTCTCACCTGGTGTCAAGACTCTTTGTATCTACAGTAGATCATGGATTTAGAGGTAGGAGTCGTCTTAGAGACCATTGAATCCAACTCCTTCATTCTACAGATGAGGAAACAGAGGCACAGAAAAATTAAATGACTTGCTCAGGATCACACAACTAGGTGGGATTTGAACCTAGATGCCCTATCCACTATACCATAATGTCTCTCAGGAGACAGATACACATATGTGCTGCATTTGTGAGGGATATGAGCCTTGAAGGATAGGTTGAATTGGTTTGACAGAGGGAAAGAGGAAGGGTGTTCTGTGAAAGCGGAGTGGGCTCTTTTCCTATGTGAGAGGTTTCCTAGCATAGCTCAAGAAAGCCCAGGTCCTGTTCCGCAACTCCTTTGCTTCCTCCATGTAGGCTTTGCTCCCATCATCCTAGTGCTGTTAGATTTTCCAGGGCTAGGCAGAAATGGATTCCTAAAAACTTAAAATGTCTGTGATTTCATTGCAGTGGGAATGCCATCCACAGATGCAGATTACAACTCTTTGGTGAGAGTTGCCTCAGGCAAACATTTTATCAGCCTGTGGTCAATCTAATGAGAAGTTTTTCTAAACTTAACTAAGTTGGTCTTCTGAGGACATGTTCTGGAAGGAAGGGCAGGGAAATTTTCTCTCCCAGCATACCCAGCTCTCTACCTTTCTTCACCAACAGCTGGTGCTTCCCAAGGGTAGTGCTTTCTGTGGCTATGATCCTCAGCCTTTCTCCTCCTTTACCTTGGCCCTCTGCAGACCTCCAGTGGTCAGGGGCAGTTCAGTCCAAGCCCTCTCCCCATGAAGCCTCTGGTTCTCACAGCTGCCAGCTACTTCCTCCCCTCACTGCTGAAGTACCATGTACAGTGATTAATACCCTTTCTTCTGCTAAGTAATTATAATTAATGTGGAATATCAAATCAGGAAATCAGGCATTATTAGGAAGAATTAGCTATTTATTTTCATTTTATGCTCTGTTCCCCCTACCATCTTCCTCTTTCTCTCTCTCTCTCTGTCCCCATTCCCCCAGTGCCAGCCTCATGTTTGATGGGAGGGACAGATCAGCATAATTTCTAAGGAGAAAACTTATGAAAAGCATTTGGTTGACTTGGAAGCATTACATGAACACAGGAAATTATTGTGACTGATATTGGCAGCTCTAAGTGTAGAGGTGTGCTAAGAGGCAGTGTAGTGCAATAGTCAGAGGACTGGCTGCAGAGTCTGGGTCCAAGTGTTGACCCTGATACATAAAGGCTGTGAGACCCTGGGTAGGTCATTTTATCTCTCAGTGCCTCCAGGAAAAATAGAGGCTGTATAACTCTGGGTACATCATTTAGTCTCTCAGTGCCTCCAGGAAAATCCAAAAGACCACAAATTGCCAAGAAATTGTTGACCTAAATTAGTAGAGTTTCCTCATTACTAGTGCCTTACACCACTTCAGTCACAAATCTAGTATTAGGAAAAAAGTGGGGAGTCCATGAATATTCTCAAGGACCCCATGATTTTGATGAATCATGTATCTGGGAGAGTCTGACAGGGAAACAGAGTCGACAGAGGAGGTGACAGAGCTTTGCCAAGGAGGCAGAATTTACAGATCCCTGATAGCACTGTGCTGGGGAGGGCTCTTTCCTTCCCAGCCTGCCCTGCCTGCCCCTCCTGGCAAGAGAGGCATGGAAATGGCCTAATTCTGGAGGCAGATCCTCCCCTGTCAACACCATCTCGAGTGACCTCAGAAAATGGGTCTGCTGGGAATATAAGGAGGAAGGAAGGTCTTTGGACAGGAAAGCTCAGAAGGGGACAATTGAGCACACCCCCCAGAATTAATCTGGTACATCCCCCAACACAGGCTCCTGGAGAAAGTCATAGGGCCCAGGTCACTGTTGCTTTCTCTCCTGCCCCAGAAAGTCACGAACCAATGGCCCTGTGGGAAAATTTTAGTACTATTGGATTTTTAAAGCTTGCTGGTTATCTTTTTCAATTCTCATTTTATTGAGAAGGAAACCAAAGATTTCAGAGTGGAAGTGACTTCCCAAGTTTACCCAGCTGGCAGAATCTGGATTTGAGCACAGATTTAGACTCTGAATCCAGTGCTTTGGGGTCTTGAAGGAGCAGGTCTTCATGCTGAATGTCAAGTGAACATCCATTTATTAAGTGCCAGCTATGTGCCAGTCATGGACTGAGGGTGGGTTTTTAGTTGGGGTTTGAAGGAAGCCAGGCAATCCGGCCACAGAGATGAGGAGGGAGAGGCTTCCAGGCAAGGGAAGCAGCCAATGAAAATGGATGGAGTTGGGAGGTGGCAGAAGGAACCACCTATGGGCAGCTTCCCTAATGAACTTGGCATTACCAGGGAGATGAAGCAGGGTCTGAACATGCTGGGAAAAGAGAACCCCTGCGGTGTGATGGGGAGGCAATCTGCCCTCATTCTTGTATACAGCTGGGGAGAGATCTTCTTTAACCCACTGAGGGAGGAATAAGAAGCCAAGTGTTGGTGCTTGCTGACCCAAAGATTGGCTGAGGCTGAAAATGCTGGCAAAGGAGAACCAGCCAGGTGCTGGTGAGTCTGTCTACAGGAGAAAGAGAGGGAGTGAGCTGAGAGATACAGGACAGCTGGGCCTGGAGTCAGAAAGACCCAAGTTCAAATCTGGCCTCAGACACTTACCAGCTGTGTGACCCTGGGCAAGTCACTCAACCCTGTTTGCCTCAGTTTCCTCATCTGTCAAATGAGTTGGAGAAGGAAATGGCAAACTGTTCCAGTATCCTTACCAAGAAAATCACAAATGGAATCATGAAAAGCTGGAAACTACCAGAAGAAACCCCCAAACCTGGGCAACAAGAGCTGAGAAGGACTGGACGGTGTTCTGGGTCCTCGTGTGCCTCCTCACCCCAGCACCAACGTTGGGGAATTGTGATGAGGAGACCTGTGAGGATAATAGCTCTGGAGAGAACTTGGGAGGCTGTTGAATCTCTTCCTCCCCTTGCCCAGTTCCTCCGAAGGCACAGGGAATGGAACGAAATTGCCCAGAGTTATAGAGATGGTATCAGAATTGAAAGGTCATTGATTTAGAGGAACATGAAAAGCCATTGAGTCCAACCATTTCATTTTACAGATGAGGAAAATGAGGGCCAGGGATGTGAAGTGCTTCTCCAGGTTTACGTAGTGTGTAAGGGTCTGAGGCGGGATCTGAATCCCTATCTTCCCTACTACAAGTCCAGGACCCTACCCATTACATGCTGAGAGTTCCCTCTAGTGTTCTACAGAGGAGAACAGACCCAGAATGGGGAGGGTCCAGAAGCCCACCTGCGGTGGAGGGAATAGGCAAGAGCATCAGCACAGTAAGATCACCATGGTGAGGGCTTCCTTTTCATTTACCACTTGTGGGGAGCTGCTAGGATAGAGACATTTGGGGGAAGCATCACTGGGGACTTAAAAAACCTTGTTGTTAGACTTTTGGTACCACAGAATCTCCTGGGGGAAGATCAGTGTTCCCAAAGGAGCTGGTCATCAATTACAGCCCCCCCCACCCTCTTCCTTAAGGAAGGGTCAGAGGAGGAGACTCCCCTATTTTGAGCTGAGGACCCTCTAGACCTCAAGATGGAAGCGTATGTGTTTGTAGCTGAACTGGCCCATGTGGGGCCTACACCAGTGGTGTCAGACTCAAAGAGAGATGGGGCCACTCACCTGTACATAGCTACCTGTGGGCCACATATTGGCTTAGTTTCAAAGCATAATGTTATCTGTGTGTTATTTTATTTTTACTGAGTTTGTTAAATATCTCTGTTACATTTTAATCTAGTTTGGGCTGAAATTGAGAGTACTGCAGGCAGCATGTGGTGTCCCATATTTTATCCCTCTGGCCTACACACTCTCTCTTAAACTATTTTGTATTCTGTATATACTTATATATATTGTCACCCCAGATAGAATCCAGCTTCTTGAGGACATGGACTGCTTCATTTTGTCTCTGTATCCCCAGCACCTAGGACAGTGCCCAGCACATGGTACACATGAATTAAAAAAAAAAAATTATTAAGCACTTACTATATGCAGAGCACTGCACTGAGTGCTAAGATCTGCATAAGAGAATCACTCTAATCCCTGCCCTCATGGACTCAAATTCTAATTCAGGGAGACAACAGTAAGTCAGGATTCAGTTGCAGGAAGGAGGGAGAACTTTGATAGAGTTCAGGGGCAAGGTGGATAGCAGGGTGGGTGGCAATAGCCAGGGTTCTAGCAGGTACAATGGCAGGTACTTAATAACCAATCAATCAGCTAATGAGAATTTATTACGTACTTTCTATGTGTGAGGCACTTTGTTAACCACTGGGTATGTTTCATAACTGTGAAACTTACCTCAAGGAGCTTATATTGTAATGGGGGAAATGACATGTACACGTGAGTATAATATACAGAATATAAATGAAATCAGCACAAAGTAGCTCCAGGAGAGGTGTACCAGCATCTTGGGTGGGGGAAGGGACTAGGAAAAGGCTTAATAAATGCTCATTGACTTGGTTGATTAACAGGGAACCTCAGGGACATTGCACAGGATTGAGTAGAGTTCTTTGCAGAGGACAGTCCAGGGGCTGAACAATTGACAACATTTTGAAATGGAATTTTGGGAAGTGTTTGGATGAATGTTAAAAATTGTCTTTACATGTAATTGGAAAAAAATACTATTAAAAAAGAATGATAGCCATTTTCCAATGGAGGAAGAATAAGAACAGGGAGTTCTCAAGGGAAGAAATCCAAGCTGTCAACAACCATGTGGAGAAAATATTCCAAATCACCAATAATAAGAGGGATGCAAGTTTTATCTCATACCCATCAAATTGTAAAAAAAAAATGACAAGAAAAGAAAATGATAATTGTTGGAGGGGCCGCGGAAAGACAGACAGGCATACTGATGCAATATGGTGGAGCTGTGATTTGCTTCCTCTAATCCGGAAAACAATTGGGAATGAAACTTCCCAAATCACTAGACTCGGTAGACCCTCTGACCCAGATATACCATTGCTAGGCATATACTTCAACAAAGAGATCAAAGAAAGAGGAAAAGGAGCTATATGTACAACAATATTTATTAGAAGCTCTTTATGTAGCAGCAAAAAATTGGAAACTAATAGGATGTCCCATTCATTGAGGAATGGTTGAACAAATTATGATATATACAAAAGGATGAAATATTATTATACCATAAGAAGAAATGTCAGGAAGGGCTGACATTCAACACAAAGCAACCATGTAGCTAGTTATCCCTGTGGTAACATCTCTGACACCTCCTGCTTAAAAATCTCAATGGTCAAAAGGGAATGAGAAACAGCTTACTGTGGCAACTGTCGAGCAAGCCTTGAAGCCAGGAGAACTTGGATTGTCCCACCCATATGTATTGGTTGTATGACCTTGGGCAAGTCAATTAACTCCCAGGAAATGCTCTAAGTCTATAAATTGCTGAGAAGGAATTGCTGCAATGGAGGAGGACATTTACTTGCCTGAGAGTTTTCTCATACCAGCGAATGTTCAGTTCTTAGCCCTATGAAACGATGAAAGGGATGGATTCAGAGACACCAAGGAAGATTTGTAGAAATGAATGCAGAGTGAAGTGACAACCAGAAAAATTCATGGAATAACAAGAGTGCTGTGAATACAAACAACTTTGAAAGACTGAAATATGACGGGCACAATTCCTGGCCATGAGTCCAGAGGACTGGGGACTGTGCATGTTACCCTGCTCCTGGGAGAGGCAATAGACTAGAGTTTAGTTAGTCAAGTATTTAATCAAACAGTCCTACTATGTGTCAGGAACTTCTTTGGACATAGCCACTGGGTGAATTTATTTGTTACGAGGAAATTTTTTGTTTTGTTTTTAGGGAATAATTGTGGGTAAGAAGGTGGAAGGCTAGTGATAGCAATTTAAAAGAAAGGGAAAAAAGAAAATAGTATCATGGAAGTATTTTTCAAAATGCTCAGGAGAGAGCAGGAGGAAGTTTGAAAGGAGACAAAGACATGCGGGACAGCTTTGAAACCAACCTGGTCAATGTCTCATGTACTTAAACAAGGAAGCTATACACACATTACAGGGACTCGTGGTTTCATGCATAGCCCTATGATTTTTCTTATTTGTACATGTGGTTTGTTCATGTTTGTTGCTTGTCAAGTTCAGGATAACAAAAAATCAATATTAATTATATATATAATATATAATACATATATATGAGATACCAGGAAATGCCACTGTGGTCCCTGTTTCCTCTGAAATGAAAGCCCTAGGCTATTGTCAACAGAGGGCAGAGTTTTTGAGTGCACAGAGTTGTGAGCTTCAAGAGTGGGGAAGAATACCCATTTGAATCAGCAATTCAATTCCATTCAATACAACAAATATTTTCTGAGCACCTACTATGTGACATACTGTGCTGAATGCTAAGAAGATGGAGAAAATACCTGTCCATGCCTGAGGGAACAGGTCCTCACCTTAAGGAGCAAACATTGGACAAGGAGAAAAGAGTCAGGAAGATCTGTCCATCTGAGTTTGCAGGTGGAACTCCAAGGGATAGGACACAACTTGAAACTTTTACCTTGGGGATGGACTTTTAATGAAGAAAGGACGACAGGGAGTGACTATTCCTTTTTATTACCCAGTTCCTTGGAAGAAGGATGCCTGGGGAAACCACGGGAAGGAACTGGGGGAAATGGAATGGCTGATAATCTCAAGGACATTATCAATCCTTTTTGTTTTTTTAATTGTAATGTGGTGGTTAGGGGCAGAGAGAGAGAGAGAGAGAGAGAGAGAGAGAGAGAAGAAAGAGAGAGAGAGAGAGAGAGAGAGAGAGAGAGAGAGAGAGAGAGAGAGAGAGAGAGAGAGAGAGAGAGAGAGAAAGGGATAGAGAGAGAAAGAGTGAACGAGCTGAACATTATCAACCCTACTTGGTCATAACCATCTCACTCAGGAAAGGACTTCCCTGAGGTCCCTGGGATAGACTCACCGACTACACCCGTATGCTGCTAGAGAAAATGGGGCTGGTAGAGAGGAGGAGCAGGGAAGGTAAGCCTTAGAATAGGAGAGAATGTTAGGTTCTCAGAATACTAGCAAAAAGGGGAACAGCTGTGAGCCTGTAGCTGCAGGGGCATGCAGCTGTTCTAACTGGTTCACAGCTGCCCACAGCTGCCCATTATTCCCCTGGCTGCTTTAATTTTTTAAAAAAAGTTTTCTTGATATTTTTATATCATAATTATCTCAGAATATTATAGCTCTATTTGTCCCCGCCTTCTACAACTCTCCCCTCTCCCCCAAGCTCTCTCTTGGGGAAAGAAAACAGCTAAGAAAATTCTTTAGATAGTACTCCAGTACTTCTTCCATCATGCTTGACTGTCTCTCTGAAACCTCCTGTTCCCCTTAAGGGAGCAGAAAACACTCAATCTGGATTGTAGCTATAGCTGCCTGAAGGAATTAGCCATATAAGGAAATGCCTGAAAATACAGGTTAGGCCTTTCGGGATCTTGCGGCCTTGAGAAAGGGATGGCTCTGGGAGCCTTCTTTCCTCTCCTCCCCTTCCTCCCTTCTTTCCTCCCTTCCTCATTCTCTTCCTCTCCTTCCTCCCCTCTGTCCTCTTTCCTTCTTCCATTTCCCCCTACTTTCCTTCTTTCTTCCCTCCTTCCCTCTTTCCCTCCCTCCCTCTCTGGCTCCATGCTCCCACTGGTTCAGGACAAGGCAGCATCTTACTCTGCCATTCTATGCAAGGATGGCTACAGCCCAATGCCCTGGATCTGCTGTCAGGGGGCCTCAGTTCCAACCCAAGCTCTGGCATTCCCTCCCTGTGGGACCTTGGACAAATCACTCCCTGCTCTCTGGGCCTCACTTTTCCCACCTGTAAACTGAAGTCTGGGACAAGATGACCTCCAGGGTCCCTTGGGGCCCAGGTCTCATGATCCAGCCTTGTCCCTGGCCTCCTTGCATATGTGTGGGCTTGCCCTGGGCCAACTGGGTGCCTGGCCAGCAGGGGCTCCTGACCCTGAGCAGGGACAGATGGGAGGGTTCAGTCATCATTAAGCTTTATTGACCAGCACGGCTGGTATTTCCCAGGGAGAGGAATTAATCTCTCTGCCACTGACTGAGAGCAGACATCCTGCTGGGAGCAGTTACATAAATTCTGTTGCTCAAATTAATTAGGTTGGTGATTCATTTGTTTAATGAGGAGGAATCTGGTGGTGGAGAAGCATGAGTAGAAGCCAGGCTGGCTGAGTCCTTCAGAGCCTGGCCCCCAGGGGCCCTGAGTTGGGCCCCTCTGAGGATGGCCCTGATCTGGGGCAGAAGAACCCAGGGAATCACCATCCAGTTTTCCTGCTGTCCCTTGGAGGGCCTGACCAATTGGAACCCAGCTGAAGGCAATGGGAGAGGCACAGAATGTGTGAGGCACAGAATGTGTGTTCGTTCTTCATTTCTGAAGAAGACCATGTTATCAGAGAAACAATGACATGACTTGCACTTGACTTTGTTTTGAGTGAGGGAGGGCTGTGCAGGTCACCAGCCTCACCTCCTCCAGAGCCATCTGAATTCAGTGACCAGATATTCATCAGGATGACTGGAGATGACCCAGGATGAGGCAGTTGGGATTAAGTGATTTGCCCAAGGTCACACAGCTAGTGAGTGTCAAATGTCTGAGGTGAGATTTGAACTCAGGTCCTCCTGACTCCTACACTGGTGCTCTATCCACTGCACCACCTAGCTGCCCCAGCACAGAATGTGGAGCTGATAAGAATGAGGAGAAAATCTAGACAGCAGGGCTGGATATCAGAACTAGGGTGGGCTTGGTAGCTGGAGGAGCTGGTGCCTCAGCAGAAGACTTTGGGGAACAGAAAACGGTCTCTTCCTGCTTCTGTCCAGATTCATCTTTTTCAGATCAGAGCTGAGATTAAAGATAATCCTGTGGGATGAGCACCAGAGTACCTGGGGGTTAAATCCAGCTCTGCTGCTCACTATCCCTGTGATCTTGGACATGTGACTTAGCCTTTCTGGGGCTCAGTTTCCTCATTGGTAAAAATGAGTAGGTTGGACTAGGTAACCTTCAACTCTAAATACATGATCTTATTAATTTCCAGCTCACAGGGCTGAGAAGTAATAATAGAAAAGACAACCTCCAAATAATTACAAAGTCCTTAAAATACTGGGCAGCTAGGTGGCTCAGTGGATAGAGTGTATGGCCTGGAGTCAGAAAGACTCATATTCCTGAATTCAAATATGACCTCAGACACGATGTGACCCTGGGCAAGGTGCACTTAACCCTGTTTGTGTCAGTTTGCTCATCTGCAAAATGAGCTTGAGAAGGAAATGGTAAACTATTCCAGTATCTCTGCCAAGAAAACCCCAAATGGGGCTATGCAGAGTAGGATAAGACTGAAAAATGCCTTAAAAAACCCCATAAAATATCTGGGATCCATCTACCAAAGCGCACAAAAGACTTGCATAGATTCAGTTACAAAGTGTTCCTTAAAGAAATAAGGAATAACAACTAGGGGGAGTTTAGTGCCCATGGCTGGGTCATGCCAATGTGATGAAAAATGATGCCATCAAAATAAATTTATACTTTTAATGCTATACCAGTCAAATTATTAAAGGAATACGTTGATAGAACTTGATAAAATACTAGTGAAATTTACTTGGAAAAATAAAACCCAACATGTCAAAGAAAATGATGAGAAGAGGCATGGACAAAGGTAAATACTTCCTTACCATGGACTGTATTATAAAGTAGCAATCATCAAAACCATCTGGTACTGGTTAAAAAATAGAAAAGAAAGAAACAAGCATTTGTCAAGTGCCTAATACAGGGAGTATTGATTAAAGTGTTTTACAGTTATTATCTCTTTGATCCTTACCGCAACTGGAGTGGTTTGCCATTTCCTTTTTGAGCCCATTTTACAGAGGAGGAAACTGAGGCAAACAGCATGAAGTGATTTGCCTAGGGTCACTTAGCTAAGTAAGTTTCTGAGGCCAGATTTGAACTCAGTTTTTCCTGACTCCAGGCCTGGTGCTTTAGCCAGCGTGCTACCTATTTGCCCTCATACCCTGCAAAGTGACAAAAATGACAGAAAAATGTCAATTTACTCAATGTTGGAGAGGCTGTGGAATGGTAGGCTCACTAATATATTGTTGATGGAGCTGTAAATTGGTATAAATGTTTTGAAAATCAAGTTGGAATTATGGAAACAAAGTGACAAAAGTGTCCACACCCTTTGACCCAGATATTCTATTATTGGGTTTATACTTCCAGGAGGTCATTGATAGCAGCATTTTTTTTTTCTGTCATAGCGAGGAATTGGAAACAAAGTAGATGCCCATTAATTGAGGAAAGGCTAAACAACTTTTGGTGCATGAATGTAATGGAGTATTACTGTGTTATAAGAATGATGCATGTGATGAATACAGAGAAACATGGAAAGATTTAGCATGAATGGATGCTGTGTGAAGTCAGCAGAACCAAGAAAACGCTGTTCACACTGACTACAACAATGGAAACAACGGTCACATTCATGCAACTGAATGTTGAAAAATTCTAAAGACCAAGCCTGGCTTAAAAGAAGGAGAATAAGAAGACACTCTCATCCCAGCCCTTAGCAGGGGTAGGAGGTCCGTAGTTGTATCTTGCACACATCTGTAGTCTTTTTAATTATTTATTCCTAATAGTATTTTATTTTTTCCAATTGCATGTAAAGATAGTTTTTAACATTCATTTTTTGTAAGATTTTGAGTTCAAAATTTTTCTCCCTTCCTCTCTTCTCTCCTCCCCCCCCAGGATAGCAAGCAATCTGACACAGGTTATACATATACAATCATGTTAAACATATTTCCACATAAATAGAACATAAAAGAAAAAACAAAAATCAACAGAAAAGGTGAAAAGAGTGCACGGATCTGTGTTCCGACTTTCTCTGGATGTGGGTAGCGTTTGCCATTATGAGTCTTTTGGAGTTGTCTTGGATCATTATATTGCTGAGAAGAGCTAAGTCTCTCCTAGCTGATCATTGTTAACAATGTTGCTGTTACTGTGTACAATGTTCTTCTGCTTCTGCTCATCTCACTCAGCATCAATTCATGTAAGTCTTCCAATGTTTTCCTGAAATTCACCTCCTCATAATATTGTAAGCACTCTTGTATTCTATTACACTCATATACCACAACTTGTTCAGCCATTCCCCAACTAATGGGCATTCCCTTAATTCCATTTCTTTGCCTTAACAAAAAGAGCTTCTATAAATATTTTTGTACATGTGGGTCCTTCCCTCCCCCCTTTTTTAAAATAATCTCTCTGGGATATAGACCTAGAAGTGGTATGGCTGGATCAAAGGATATACACAGTTTTATAGGCCTTTGGGCATAGTTCCAAATTGCTCTCTAGAATGGTTGGATCAATTCACAGTCAGTCTTTTTCTATTTAGCCATGTTAATTGTCCTCTCCTCCTCTTCCTCCCCTGCCTGTTTCCTTCCTTCCTTCCTTCCTTCCTTCCTTCCTTCCTTCCTTCCTTCCTTCCTTCCTTCCTTCTTTTGTATTTAAAATACTATTTATTATATGGGATGACTCTCTAGGAGGAGGAGAGGGAGGGATATTGAGGGAAACTATGGTGAGGTTAAAAAAAAACCAAACGACATCAATAAAAACTTATTTTAAAAAAACAGACTGAAGAATTTATATTTGATCCTGGAGGCAAGAGGAAACCACTGGAATTCATTGAGTAGGGAGATGATACGGTCAGACCTATACTTAAGGAAAATCACTTTGGCAGCTTCATGGAGGATGGAGTGGAGTGGGGGAAGAGACCTGAGACCAATTAAAAGGCTTCTAACAATAGTTCAGGTAAGATCTGATTAGGACTTGAGCTAAGGTAAGGGCTGTGTGAGGAAGGAAAAGGGATTGGATGCTAGAGAGGGTGTGAAGGTAAAAACAAAAGAATTTATCAGTCAATTTAACATAGGAGGTGAGGGGCAATGAAAATGATTTGTGAAGGCAGGGATCTTGTTTGTGTCCCTGCACTCCTAGTGCTCAACACATAGTAGGCACTTGTTAAATATTTAATTGAATTGGAGATTTGTAGAAGCCTCAGGTAATTCAGGAATCAATATTGCTTGTAAAGAAGAAAGCTTAGCCGGAAATGACTTCCTTAACAGAGTATTCCTAATGAAAAATATGAGTTACATACAGCCATGCTTAGGGTGGGGCAAAAGAGACTTTCCCCCTGGATGCTGGTATTTGTGTGTGTTCGTCCTTTGTTGCCGAAGAAGACCATGCCATCAGAGAAACGATGACATAACTTGAACTTGACTTTGTTTTGAGGGAGGGAGGGCTATGCTGTAATTTAGGGGTGCTGAGAATGCCATTCCGGGATGCTCTTCCTTCTTATGGCAGCTTCGCCTAGGCCCCTTGCTCATCTGCTTCCCCCTCCCCATCCCCCCCCCCCAATTTCTCCAGAAGCATGTCTGGAGACCTGGCTGTATGATGAGGCACACTTCCTCTCCATGACTGCATCTCAGGGGAGCCCCCTCTTCACTCTAACCCTGAGCTCCCTTCCCCTTCTTTCATACCAAGTGCAAATACTAATAAGGGTGATTCTAGTGATACTTTCTAGATATCAGACTGTTCTTAGCAGGACATTTCCAAAGGTTTGTGGAATTGGAGCTGAGTGTTTAGAGCTTACCAAGTTAATCAGGCTGCAGGAGGGGAGCTGCAGGCTGGGCTGCTTCTCCCCTGGAGGTAATTAGGCATTAAGCTTCCTCGAGAACATTTTTCACATCAGGCAGACAATGTCTTCTAGGAAGGGAAAGGGCAGAGCTATGGGAGAGGGAGGAAAGAAGGCCACATCGATCCACTTGCAAGCTGAGCAGAGAGGGACATTAACATTTTCCCGACAATATGCCCTGGAAAGTATGCAAGCGGGAGGGAAGGAAGCTCAGACCATCGCTATCACCATCAATCAGAACATAGATGGAGAGCTAAGAAGGGACCTTAGAGGTCATCTAGTGAGGGCCCCTCATTTTACACCTGGGGAAAATGAGGGTACTTGCCCACAGGGGTCAAGTGACAAAGTCAGGATTTGACCCCAGGTCCTCTGATTTTATAGCCAGGCTCTTTTTGTTGCACCAAGGCGATCCCTTTAATATGGAATTTTTAGGTTTATTTAGGACTTTCCCCCCAGTGACCTGTGAGGGAAAATGGCGCGAGTATGTTTATCCTCATTTTACAAGTGAGAAAATGACTTGCCCAGGGTCACTCAGCTAGTCAATGTTGCAGCTGGAACTCAAGCCCCGATCTTTTGATTTACAATTCTTCTTCTAATTCTAATTCTTCTTCTCCTCTAGCATGTAAGCTTCTTGAGGGTAGGGTTGTTTTACTTCTTTTTGTTTGTGTGCCCTTAGTGCCAAGTACATAGTAAATGCTTAACAAATGTTTTTGGATTGATTTCCATTATATGCATTAAGTGGTTGGAACAACATTATTATACTCTACAGCTGATTCCCAGATTTAGGGCCAGTTAGTCATCAGTCATCAACTAGAGTTAATTAAGTGCCTACTGTGTGGTAGGCAGTGGGCTAAGCTCTGGGGATACAAAGAAAGACAAAAACACAGTCCCTGCTCTCAAGGGGTCAAATGGGGGGACACAATGTGCAATATATACTGGATAAATAGGGGGTGGTCTCAGATGGAAGGCACTTGGGAAAGACTTCTTGCAGAAGATGGGATTTTAGTTGGGACACAGAGGAAGCCATGGAAAGTTTGATGAGTAGCAGGTAACAAGATTGGATCTGTGCTTTACAAAAGTCACTTTGGTGGCTGAATGGAGGATTGTTTGGAATGGGGAGAGACTTGAGGCAGGCAGACTCACCAGCAGTTATTACATTAATCCAGGCATGAGGGGATGAGGGCAGGACAAGACCAGGATGGTGGCAGGTTAGAGAGAGAAGAGGGTACATGAGAAAGATCTTGTGAAGGCATAAACTACAGGATTTGGTGATTGATTAGATATGGGGCAGGATGAAGAGTTAAGGATGACCCTAGTTTTCATGCCTGGGTGTCTGGGAGAATTATGGTGCCCTTGGTAGTGATAGAGAAGTTAGAAAGAGGCCAAGGTTACAGCATAGTGGGTACTCAGTAAAAAGATTACAATATCAATAATAAAAACACTCACATTGCTATAGGACCTGAAGTTTACAAGCACTTTCTTTATCCCACCCTCATGATATAGAGAATACAAGAATTCTTGTCTCTATTTTCCAAGTGAGGAAATGGAGACTCAGATAAATGACCTCAGGGTCATACTTTGGGGTCAGGTCTCGAACCCGGGTCTTCTGATTCTAGGACACATTCCTCCAACCACTCCAGACTGTTTGTGTGTAGCAGAACCACAGAATCTCAGGGCTGAGGCCATGGACAGGAATTCCCTTCCTGAGGCAGCTCATCCTGATTTTGTTTAGATCTAATTATCTTTTGGGGCAGGTAGGTGGCACAGTGGATAGAGCGCTGAGCCTGGAATCGAGAGGACTCATATTCCTGAGTTCAAATCTGACTTCAGACACCTACGAGCTGTGTGAGCCTGAGCAAGTCACTTCACTTATGTTTGACTCAGTTTCCTCCCCAGTAAAATGTTGATCTTCTGGTCTCTTCCACATCGAACTCTATGACTCCAGATGCACTCCTATTGTACATAGCTACAAATAGATTTTGAAATATGTGACCTCCCTTCCTGGAGATCATATGCAGGAACTTTGAAAATGGAGTGACTTAAGGGGAAAAGAAGAGGTAGTTTTCCAAGTGAATAAATTGATGTAATTAATGACAAGTGATCCATGGGAAAACAAATCTGAGGCAATGTAAGGAGTGAATTAGTGCCCTGGTGGCTGCTTTTTGGAATTCTTGTCTCTATGGATAAGTCATAGTGAGCTCTGAAAAGAGTATCTGGAGTTCAGATGAACCAGAAGGTGACCAGGAAGAGGTGAACATGTATGATTCTTGGTGTAATAATGATGGTAATAATGATGACTAACATTTCTATAGCACCTACTATGTGCCAGGCACTGCGCTGAGGGCTTTACTATCCTTCATTGTCATTAGCTCCTCACAACAACCCTGGGAGGGAGGTGCTGTTATTATCTCCATTTTATAGATGAGAAAACTGAGGCAAACAGGTTAAATGACTTGCCCAGGGCCACACAGCTAGTAAGTGTATGAACCTGGATTTGAACTCAGGTTTTCCTGACTCCAGGCTCAGGGCTTTTTCCTCTATAGTGCCACCAGCTACCCCGGCTCTACTAACTGAGGAGTTGTGTGTCCTCGGGGGCATCACTGTACCTCCTCACTTCTCTAGTCTATGAAGCAGCCTCTCAAGGTCTCTCCTCTTCAAGCGTCTACACTCAACAATCTGTCTTCCATACAACTGACAAATGGGTATTCCTAAAGCATAAGCCTGACCATACACCTTCCCCCTCCCCAGAAATTTTCTGTTGTCTCTAGGATAGAATAAAACTCCTTGTATTTATCATTTAAAACCCTTCACAATTTGGCTCCAGCTTATCTTTCCAAACTTATTTCACAGTGCTCCTCCCTCAATGCTTTCCCTTTTCACCTCTGTTTCTGCCTCTTACCTTAAGAAGTTGATGGTAGTATCATAAGGAAAGGGAGCTATGGTGGTTCTGGGGAGTTGTGTTCCCCCTTGTTTTGGCATGTTTCTTCCCTGTGTTATGTATGTCCCTGGAGAGGGTCTTCTCTCCGAGGTCTCAACAGACAGCACCTATCTGGAAGGTTTAGGTGATAATGACCACATTACAGAGATGAGTGTGTACTTAACTCCTTGGGAGCCCTTTCAGTCCATCAAGTAAAATGCAGACCTCTTGGGGGTCAAGAACTGCTTCACTTTCATGGTTGTATCTTGAGTCCCAAGCTCATTTACCACATAAGAAACACCTTAATGCTTGTTGATGGAATGCAGCCTTTCTGTGGCAGAGGTCTTCTTACTCGGCAGCCTGTGGCTGTGGGATCCTGACACCCAGTCTCCTCACTCCTAATCCAAGCACTTTCCTGAGAAGACAATTAACCCATGGAACTGACAAGTACGGCCAACTGTATTCTAGAATCTCAGACCCACAGGATCTGAGAACTGAAACAGGTCTCAGCAGCCAGGGTGAGTCCAGTCCATAGGTACCTATGAGTCATGATCTGGATAAGTTTCAAGCTGGGCTTTTGCCTTTACAAAAAGGAGAATTAAAAATAATTTTGTGGCTCATTCCAGCCCCAAGACATTCTTTGGATTTCAATCATCTAGGTCTTTCAGACCTTTTCTCCCCCACACCTGGAGCTGACTGTGGTTCACAGCATGAACCTTTTATTGCAAAATTCAGATTTAAATGAAAGAAAGTAAGGAAAATCATCAGACCATATAGGTATGACCTAAATAACTTCCCTTATGAATATGAAGTGGAGGTGATGAATAGATTTAGATCTATAATAAGATAATAGGGATTAGGTCTGATGGATAGAGTGTCTGAAGAACTATGGACAGAGGTTTGCAATATTATATAGGAGGCAGCAACACAAAACATCCCAAAGAAAAAGAGGATCAAGATAGCAAAATGACTGTCAGATGAGGCTGTCCAAACAGTTGTGGAAAGAAAGAAAGCAAAAGGTAAAGGAGAAGGGGAAAGATACCCATCTGAATGGAGAACGCTAGAGAGTGGCAAGAAGAGATAAGGTTTTCTTAAAACAGAAGTGCAAAGAATAGAAGAAAACAATAGTATGGGGAAGATAAGAGATCTCTTTAGGAAAATTGGAGATAACAAGGAAACATTTCTTGGAAAAAATGGACATGATAAAGGACAAAAACAGTTAACAGAAGCAGAAAAGATTTAAGAAGTTTTGGCAAGAATACACAGAAGAACTATACAGGAAAGATCTTAATGTCACCGATAACCACAATGGTGTGGTTACTGATCTCGAGCCAGACATCTTAGAGAATGAAGTCAAGGGGACCTTAGGAAGCATTGTTAACAATAAGGCTAATGGAGGTGATGGAATTCCAGCTGAGCTATTTAAAATCCTAAAAGATGATGCTGTTAAAGTGCTGCTCTCAATATATCAATAAATTTTGAAAACTCAACGGTGGTCAATGGATTGGAAATGTTTACATCCCAATCTGAAAGAAGAGCAATGCCAAAGAATGTTCAAATTACTGAGCAATTGTTCTCATTTCACATGCCGGCAAAGTTATGTTTAAGATTCTGCAAGCTAGGTTTCAGCGATATATGAATTATCAGAAGAGCAGGCTGTTTTTCAGAGAGGCAGAGAAACTAGAGACTTTTGTTGGATTATGGAGAAAGCAAGGGAGTTAAAAAAAAGTCTACTGCTTCATTGACTACACTAAAGACTTTTGTGGGGATCACATAAAAATGTGGCAAATCCTCAAAAAGATGGGAGTACCAGATCATCTTGAATTCAGAAGAGGCAAGAAGCAAAGTTAGGACTTAACATGGAACAACAACTGATTGGTTCAATACTGGAGGACTATGACAACGGTGCATATTGTTACCTTATTTATTTAACTTATATGTGCAGTGTATCATGAGAAATGCCAGGATAGACGAATCAAAAGTCCGAATTAAATTTACCTAGAGAAATATCAACAATCTCAGATAGGCAGATGACACTTCTCTGATGGCAGAAAGTGAAGAGGAATTAAGGAGCCTTTTGATGAAGGTGAAAGAAGGGAGTGTAAAAACTGGCTTTAAGCTTAACAAAAAAAAAAAAAACAAATCTAAAATCATGGCTACTAGTCTTATCACTTCCTTTCAAATAGAAGGAGAAGAAATGGAAACAGTGTCAGATTTTATATTCTTTGGCTCAAAGATCACAATTGCAGCCAAGAAATGAAAAAGAAACCTCAACAACAAAACACTTGCTCCTTGGAAGGAAAGCTATGGAAAAGCAGGACAGCATACTAAAAAGGAGAGACATCACCTTGTTGAAAAAGGTTCATATAGTTAAAGCTATGGTTTTTCCGGTAGCACTGTATGACTGTGAGAGCTGGACTATAAGGAAAGCTGAGCACTGCGGAATTGCCTTTGAATTGAGGTGCTGGAGAAGACTTTTGAGAGTTGTTTGGATAGCACGGAGATCAAATAAGTCAATACTTAAAGAAATTAATTCAGATTATTCACTAGAAAGGTCAAATACTGAAGCTGAAGCTTCAGTACTTTGGTCACATAATGAAAAGATGGGATACATTGGAAAAGACCCTGATATTGACAAAGATTGAAGACAAACTGAGAAGGGGATGGCAGAGGATGGGAGGGATAAATAGTGTCACAGAATCATTGAACGTGCCCTTGGCCAGACTTGGGTGATAGTAGATGATAGAAAGGCCTGATGTGCTCTGATCCATGGGACTAGGAAGAGTAGAACATAACTGAATGATTGATCAAAATGAAAACCAAACCAAAACAACATCTACTTTTGAAAGATAATGTCTTGTCTGGTTTGCACGGGACGGACAAAAAGTCTCTATTTTCCAGATTACTTTTTATTTGTAACTATGGCTTCAGACTGACATAGCCCAAGACAGAGGGATGACTGATGAGGGTGTGGTATTACTCATGTATGTCACCACATTTCTGTGTAAATGCCTGCTATTCATAGTAACATGGAGTCAAGTAAGAGAAAATACATCCCAGATCAGTGGAGATATTCCTGGGGTAAAAAAGAGAAAGAATACATTTCTTTGAAAGATTTTGTAGGATGTTCAGTGGCTGGAACAATGAGTAGAGAAGGAGAAATCAGATGGCTTTCCATCTTCTGAGAAGAGTTAAAGAAAAGATGCTTGGAATGTGGTCCTAGAAGATATAGTCTCTTAATAAATATTTATGGATTAATTGGCTGGTGCCAGGAATCACTATTTGGACTTTTATATTGATGTAATACATTAAAAATAAGGTTTGGGAAGTAGCATAGCATTGTGGGCAGAGGAGGAGGGGTGAGGGAGCTAAATGAAGACCTATGGATCAGGGCAGAGTGGTGCAGTTCACACCATGAATGACAAAGGTGCTCAGAGGGCAAATGTTAGTGTGGCTTGTCCCAAATGTCCAAACTGCTAGTTCCAACCAAATAAAATAAAATACACCAGTGTATTTTGCAGTGCCTGCAAGTATTGTTAACTACAAGTCCACTCCTGGAAGGCATTATCAAAGGGTACATTGCAATACAAGGATCATTTAGTAAGTGCTTACTGTAGGCAGAGCTAAGTAATGGAGGAGGTCAAAGTTCGGCTAAGATATGCTTCCTACCCTCCTGGTGTTCATACTCCAGAAAGAGCTCAAGGCATCAGTAAAGATAGGTATAATCCGGAAGAAAGAATACTAGCTCTGGAAGCAGAAGATTTGGGTTCAAATTTCGATTCTGAAGGCTCTTGTGTGACTTTGGGCAAGTCTACATCTTTGGTCTCAGTCTGTTCATCTGTCAAATGAAGGCACTGGTTGTGAGGAACCTCTCCGCTCTAAATCTAGGGTTCTGTGAAGTGACAGGGGTTACGTAAAATCAAGTGTGTCATGAGGTCTAAGAGGATCAGGGAAGGCTTCTTGGTGGAGGGGGTGTTTGGGTTGGATTGTGGAAGAAGTCACATGGTGTATGGGGCAGAAAGAATAGCTAGCTTTTTATTCAAATTCTACCTCTAATTAATAGGAGCTGTGTGACCCTGGACAAATCCCTTAAGCTCTCCTAAGACTCTGCAGCCAACAAAGCTGTCAATCAATTAGCACAGGTAGAAGTAGCTTCCACACGGGGAGTTCACTAAAAGAATGAAATCACAGGCCAGGCCAAAAGGAGCATTTAATAAATGAAGACAAGAAGAGAGGGCATTTCAGTCATCAGGAGAAGCCGGAACAAAGACTGAGAATTAAGCCCCTTGTTGTGTGGTAGGAGCTGGAGTGGAGGGGAGTAATCAGAGATAAGACCCGAGGAGTAGAGTGGCACCAAGTGGTGGTGGGGGCTTGAATGGCAGGCTCAGGCTTTTGACCACTTCTCATTTAGCAATGGGAGACACTGAAGATTCTGATGTGACCAGATGTAAGAAAAGGTGATTCTGATAGTAAGACTCAGATGCAGGTGGTGGCAGAATGGAGAAAGCTCTAGGCCTGGGGTCAGCACTGCCTCAATCAAATCTCTCAGACACCAGCTACCTGTGTGACCCTGGGTAAGTCACTTCACCTCTGTCTGTCTCAGTTCCTTCAACTGTAAAATGGAGATAATAATAACACAACCAACTGAAGCCCCAAAATGATTTAGATGGTTAGAGTGTTCAGAGAACAGTACAGACCTGGAGTAACAGATTTTGGTGAAGTCAGCATAGACTTGACTATGGAAAACATGGGAAGAAAGTTCCTATATGCTGATAGTATATCAAATGAAGGGTCAGGGAGTGGATCTTGGAGAACGTTTAGGGGGCAAGAGGAGGAAGATGAGTCAACAAAGGAGACAGAATGACTGACAAGAAGAGAACCAGACTAATATTGGGTAGAAGTGAAAGCCTGACTTATCACAAGCTTCCTTCCTATCACCCTGGTACCCTCTAAATGTCTCCCTTCCACACAACCTATAGTCCAGTCACATTCCTCACACAGAATGCTCCATCTCCAATTTCTGGCCACCCCCATGCCTGGTTCTTCTTCTACAATGTCATCTTTTGGAAGCCCTTAACCTGACTCATGAGCCACATTCTATAACAGACTCCAGGATACAGTGCCTTTCCTTCCCAAACTGCCTTCTATCATCTGGTCTGTATATATCACTGTAAATGTTCCTGTTTTCTTTCCCATTACAATGGTAAGGGTTTTTTGACTTTGTTTTGATATCTCCAGTGCTTGACATTTAGTGACTGCTGCTGCTATTTGTCCATGACATCAGGGAGGTGGTGCTATGACATGCAAGTGAGTTGGATTTAAGTGAGGCAGGGTTGTGCAAAGTCACCAGCCTCACTTTCTCCTCCGGAGCCATCTAGGTGCAGTAGCCAGATATGGATCAGGACAACTGAGATGGCCCAGGATGCAGCAAGGAGCCTTGGGCTTCTCAAGCTGAAGTCTTTAACAGCTCTCAGCTTCACTGAGGTGATGCCCTTTCAGTGACTGAGGCAAAGAGTGGCCTCTTTACAAAAAGTGAATGCTTAATAAATGCTTGTTGATTGTTTCGTGGATGGAGGAGGGCCAAATGGAAGAGGAAACGATAGTTGGGATTGGTGATTGGGAGGTTGGTGACCTTGAAGAAAATGATTGTAGGAGAGGGGTGAGGGTGGAAGGAAGATTACGGGAGATTACGGAGCGAATGGGTGAAGAGACAGGACCATGAAAAGGAAGGAAAGAAATCAGAGTTGGATTGGTTCGTGTTTTTCCCAAAGCATCACACAATGTTTTATTAGAAACAGAGGTACTTTCAGCATCGTGGAGAGTTACTTAATTGGGATAGTGGAAAGAATACAAGAGCTGAGGTTAATAGGTTTGAGTGTGAATCCTAGCCTTACTTGCCTGTGTGACCTTGGGCAAGTCTTTTCTCCTCTCTGAGTCTTGATTTCTCCATCTGTAAAATGGGGAAGGGGTTTAGGCTAGGGGAGCTCTAAGATCCCTTCCAACTCTAGAAGTCTTTTGATAATGACTGTACTCTCAGCTCTGCTACCATTTCCCTATCTGTTTCACCAGGGAACTGGACCAAGGGATCTTTAAGGTCTTTCCTAGTCCTATTACCTTGATGGAGGGCCCTCTGTTCTTTGTAACTCAATTTTACCCATATATAAATATCTGAGGAAGAGGAAATGTATGGTATGATTGGTGGAGGCATCCCCAGGGCTTTTCTCCAGTTCTGCATTTGCCATGATTAAGGCTATTTAATCTCCTCAGTAAATGATGAGTTTGTTTTTCTTTCCCGTTACAGAGAAAGGGAGAACACCCTGGCATGGGAGTTGGAGGATGAGCAATGGGAACAGGAAGACTGGGTTCACAATCTGAGTGTTTGCCTCTGTACTATCCCTCAGCTCCCCTAGAACATTCTCTAGTTCCAGGAGTTGTTAACCTTTTATGGTGTTCTACAGTCTGGGGAAACCAACTGAACCCTTTTCAGAATCATATTTTTAAGTGGATAAAGTAACATTCAAAGAATGGCAAAGGAAACCGGTTGTATTGAAATAGTTGAAATATTGGACTAGACTCCATGCTAGGAGCCCCTGTACTGAATGCTATGTGTCAGACCAGTTGCTTATTTGAGGTGGTGGAAGGAGCTTTCACACTGAAAGTTTCCTAAATTGATGGATTCATGGATTCAAGACAAAAGCAACAAAAATAGGCTGGGAGAGAATCTCAATAAGCCTGTTAGTCTAAAATGAGAAAGGACTGCTCTCTGTTTCATTCCTCCGGGAGTGGCATGTGTAAAATCCCCATGAGGCAATAGTTACCCCTCCTGCTCTCACCAGGATGTCCAGACAGAGCTTTACCTTTCTGCAAAAAAGGAGAAGGTAATAAGTGGTGAGCAAGGTGGGGGCATGATGTGGGAAGGTCCTGGGGTGAAGATACTGACCCTCCCTCCAATCCTACTATCTGTCACCCAGAGCTACAACCATTGCTTTAGATGGGGGGGGAGGGGGAGTATGTGAAATGCCAGGAAAAGGAGGTGAACTTGTTGCTGAGGTTGAGGTGGGGAACTGAGAAGAGGGTGGATTGGTTGTCATAGCAACTAGTGCTCCCAAGATCAAGCAGAGGGAAAAAGGCAGGACCAGCATGGGAGTTGCCATGGTAACTGGGATCCTTAAGGCCAGCTTTGAAAACAGCCTCTCCCCATCCCTCCCCCCACCCCAACATCAGAGAGAGAACACCCCAGGTTCCTAGAGATTTCTCACACAGTCTAGTGGCTAAGGTCTCCCCACCAATCACCTGTCAAATCAGCTGTTGCAAAACATCCTCTTGGGTCCTAATGAAGACCTGAAATATGGGGTTGAAGCCTATAAGACTTTTGAGTACAGTGGACTCGGGGAGTCCAAGTTGCTCAGACATTAGTACTGGAAGAGAAGATATGGTGGGAGTTGTGGGGTTGGGGGAGGAGTAGAACCTAATAGCTGTCTTCAAGTACTTGTAGGGCTATGTGGAAAAAGGATTAGGCAGAACCAGGATCTGCAGAGGCAAATTTCAGCTTCATGAAAGGGAAAACTTCCTAATGGTGAGAGCTGTCCCAAAGTGGAGCAGGCTGCCTCAGGAGCTGGTGTGCTCCCCCTCACTGGAGATCTTATAGTACAGTTTGCTATTGTGAGGGATAGAGAGGATACATGCACAGGTGTGGCTTGGATAAAGTGGCCTTATGGGCTTCTTCCAAATCTGGGATTTTGTGCCTGAGAGTTGAGGTTGGAGTCCAGGTAAAAAGAGATAGTGACAGTCTGCTATAGCCTGAAGTTAGGGTTGGAGCAAGGGCTATGGTGGGTGAAAGTCCAAGCACAAAAGAACCAGAAGGCTTTTCTTAGGGAAATGAGCAGTTACTATGGCAACCTTTCAAATAAAGTTAACTCAATTGTTCACTTTTTTTTTTTTTTGTGAACAATTATTTCTTGCTTAAATTGTTGCCATCCGGAAGCCAGTGGGTTAGTGACCCTTCTTCTTAGGACAGTCTCTTTGCTCACCTACTTGAAGTGATTAGGAGGTTAATACTCACTTTTCTCCACTGAGAAAGAATTGAGATATGAGTGAAAGGGGGAAATTCTCTTTGTCTAACGGAATGGGATGATCAATGATGGGATGTTAACCCAGACTGTATTTTAAGATATCTTTTCCTTGTTCAAGAATTCTATAAGTGTTACCTGAAATCTTGGGGCTGAAAAGTTTCACTGAGGACATGAGGCTTTGCCAGTTTGGACATCTTTCTTTCTCTCACCCAGAAATGACTTGGATAGATTAATGATATATCAAATAAAATTATTTCCGACAGACTTGAACCTAAAACACAAGGTATTAATTTGCATGAATATTTTGTATTAATATTATTTAATGCAAATGCTATTTGCATGAACATTTTCTTCACCATATACATGCCACTTTCCTCATTAGAGTATTGAGGACAGGGATGGTTTTTTGCCTTTTTGGGGGAGTATTCTGAGTAGATAGGGGATGGATGAGCTTAATAAATGTTCATTAATTGACTGATTGATCCACAGAGACCCATTGACTTTGGCCATGGGGATCAATTTGATCTTGCTTCTTTTAGCTTTCTTCTGAGCCCCAGTTTATACCTCTTCCAGAGCAGTGTCTTGCATTCGTACAGGACCAATTACATTGGGACTTAGAGAAGCAACATGACATAATGGACACTAGGTTGGATTTAGAATCAGGAAACGTCACTGGGGACACACTCTGCTTGCCCGTGGGTGAACTGCTCTAAGACACTTGGTTTTCGCCTCTGTAACACAGGAATATTCATACCTGTCCTAGCTTTCACAGGGAGCCTTAAATGAGACAATGTGTGGAAAATCTACGTAAAGGATAGTGATTGTTATTAGTGGCGGACAATCTGCTTGAGTTGCTGTGGCCAAAAACGGTCAGCTGGTGGCCAGCTCCCTGGTGAGAAGGTTGGCCAACCCAGTCAGGCTGGTTCTCAGTAATCACACACAGCTTGTCCCAGGTGGGCACTTGAAGTCTCTCCAGCTTGGCAGCATCCACAGGAACTAGAAGAGGTCCTCTGGCAGAGCCACTCAGAGCTCAGGAAACTTCACAGGGGATGAGGATTTCAACAAGCATCTGCCTTGTTGAATGAGCCCCACAGAACAGGCAGGAGAGGCCATAGAGACAGTACTCCTGCCTGCCCTGCTCCCAGGTGGCCTTTGTGCTCCTGGTCTACAGTGATACCAGGGAAAGCGAACTGGAGATGGTGCCAGGAGCACCCAGGGTTGACATCTCATTAGACTTTCATTGCCTTCTTTGAGCCTTTAGTTTCCTCATGTGTGGAATGGGTTTCATAAAGCTTGCACTGTCCTTTTACAGAAGTCCTGGAGGGGATGATTGGCATTTCTTTCTTTTTTATACCACATTTATATTACATTTTTTATTTTCTAAATTTATTTGTTGTCAATTTTCAATAATCACTTCCATAAGTTTTAAATTTCCTCCCCCTCCCCAAGATGGCATGCAATCTCATGTGGGCTCTACACATACACTCTTACTAAACACATTTTCACATTAGTCATGTTGCATAGAAGAATTAAAATGAATGGGAGAAAACATGAGAAAAACCAGACCAAACCAAATATAAAAGAGAAAACAGTCTGCTTCATTTTTGTTCTGACTCCATAGTTCTTTCTCTGGATGTGGATGGCATTTTGCATCATGAGTCCTTTGGAAATGTTTTAGGTCCTTGCATTGCTGTGAAGGGTTAAGTCTATCGGAAACAGTCCTCACACACTGTGGCTGTTACTGTGAATAATGTTCTCCTGATTCTGCTCATTTCGTATAGGTCTTTCCAGGTTTTCCTGAAGTCTACTTGTTCATCATGTCTTATAGCACACTAGTATTCCATTACAATCATATACCACAACTTGTTCAACCATTCCCCAACTGACAGGCATTCCCTCGATTTCCAGTTCTTAGACACCACAAAAAGAGATGTTATAAATATTTTTGTACATTTGGGACCCTTTCCCATTATTATGATCTTTTTGGGATACAGCCCTAGAAGTGATATTGCTGGGTGAAAGGGTATGCACAGCTTTATAGCCCTTTGGGCATAGTTCCAAATTGCTCTCCAGAAGGGTTGGATCAGCTCACAGCTCCAACAACAATGAATTAGAGTTCCAACTCTTCCACATCTCCTCCAACATTTATCATCTTCCTGTTTTGTCATGTTGGCCAGTCTGATAGGTGTGATGTGGTACCTCAGAGTTGTTTTGATTTGCATCTCTCTAGTCAATGGTGATTTAGAGCATTTTTTCCATGACTATAGGTAGTGTTAATTTCTTCCTCTGAAAACTACCCGTTCGTATTCTTTGACCATTTATCAATTGGGGAATGATTTGTATTCTTGTAAATTTGACTCAGTTCTCTATATATTTTAGAAATAAGGCCTTTATCAGAGACACTAGTTATAAAAATTCTTTCCCAGTTTTCTGCTTCCCTCCTAATCTTGGTTGTTTTTTCTTGTACAAAAACTTCAATTTAATGTAATCAAAAGTATCCATTTTGCATTTCACAATGTTCTCTGTCTCTTGTTTGGTCATAAATTCCTCCATTCTCCATAAATCTGAAAAATAAACTATTCTTTGCTCCCCTAATTTGTTTATAGTATCAGCTTTTATAGCTAGATTGTGTACCTATTTGGATTTTATTCTGGTATATGGTGTCAAGAGTTGGTCTCTGCCCAGTTTCCACCTCACTATTTTTCAGTTTTTCCCGAAGTCTTTGTTAAAGAGTGAGTTCTTATCCCAGAAGCCTGGGTTTATCAAACAGTAGACTGCTATAGTCATTGACTACTGTGTCATGTGTACCCAACTTATTCCATTGATCTACCCCTCTGTTTCTTATCTGATGACTGGCATATCTGACAATTTAATTTAGCAAGATTCATTAGGTGGTGCACAAAGACCACACGTGCCACTCCATCTCCTAGTGCAATGTCCTTCCATTGACTGTCTCTAATGCTTGAAATGTTCTCCTTCCTCACCTCCCTGACTCCTGCTCAGCTCAGATCAAACTTTCTCTAGAAGGCCTTTCTTAGTCTGTCTCTCTCTCTCCTACCTTCCTCTCTCTCTGTTTCTCTCTTTCTCCCTTCATTCTGATTCTCTGTCTCTCCCTATCACCCTTTTCCCTTCTCCTCCCCTCTCTCCCCTCCCTTGCCTGTCTTTCTCTCTTCCTCTGTTCTCTCTCTCTCTCTCTCTCTCTCTCTCTCTCTCTCTCTCTCTCTCTCTCTCTCTCTCTCTTTCTCTCTCCTCCCTCTCCCCACCCCCTTACTCCCACCCCAAGTCTTTTCCTTCTACCCTGTAGATATCTTGAATATACAGTACATCACTATTTACGTGTTGTCTCCTGCTTAGAATATAAGTTTTTGAGGATAGGGACTATTGTTTTTGCCTTTTGTTATATTCTCATTGCTCAACACAGTGTCTGGAACAGAGGCAGTGCTTAATAAATGGTCATTAACTGAGTATACAAATATAAGATTATGCAGAAAAATCTGACCTTGGAGCCAACCTAGTTCAATTCCCTCATTTTACAGAGAGGAAACAGAGGCGCTGAGAGTGAAGGACTTGCCCAAGGTCAGATGACTTGTAGGCACAGATTTAGAGCTAGAAGAGACTTTAGAGACAACCGAGTACAACCTGCCCATTTTACAGATGAGGAAGCTGAGACTCGGAGTGGAGTTTTTGATCTCTGGTGTCAAGAAAGAGGACCTTCTTGACACAGTTACATGAGGGATTAAAATTCCATTCCATTCAACAAACTCTTATTAAGAATGAATTGCATCCCTTAAAATGATAACATATCATGTTTTTGAACTTCTGCAAAAGTGAAAATAAAATGATGTATGTATGTAACATATCAAACAACCTTACTTTAAAGTAATCAAGGGATTGTACAAAGAAGGACCCACAAATGCACTGTTGTTGAAGCTGTAAAGTGCTTCAAACATTCCAGAAAAAAAACTAGAAATATGAGAAGTGAATAAAATATCCATGGCTGGTCATGTATCCCCAGGGAAGTCACAGACAAAGAGAAAGGCCCCAGGAACATCACGACATTTATAGCAGGACATTTTGTGAGAGCCAAAAACTGGAAACAAAGTAGATGGTCATTGTTTAAGAATGACTGAGTGAAATGTGATCTATGAATGTAACAGAATATCTCTGGGCTGTAAGAAATAACCAATATAATGACTATAGAGACAGAGAAGCATAAGAAGATTCATGCCAACTGATGCATAGTATATACACAAAGATCACAATAATATTAGTGGAAGGAACAATGAAACAATACAAACTGAAAGCTGTGAAATGATAATAACCCACCCGGGCCTCAAAGGAAAGACAGGAGAAGGTACTTTGGAAATCAGGGATCCACGCGACACTGCAGAAGTTAGACTTTTCTGATATGTTGATTTACTCTGTTGAGATGATTTTTCTTCTTATTACAAAAGATGGCTCCCTAGGAAGGGGAGAAGGAAAGGATACATTGGGAAAAACAAAATATATCAATAAAAATTTATTGTTTTAAAGAGAGCCCACTGTGTTTAGAACACTGTGCTAAGTACTGCGACTTGAATATTGGGAGTAGGTATAAAATTTAGGCTGGAATGATTCTTACCTTCATGGAGATTATTCTAACCTAAGTGGGGAGAAGAGGAATACAGGTAACTATCATCCACGTTGTGAATTTGACTATTCTTTGTGAAGTTAGATGGGGAATGCGGGAGATTTGGCACTTTAGACAGCAGAGGTACTCCAGACCACAAGTTTCTATTTCCTATGGACTCAGAGAGCAGAATCTGATAATATAACCAGAGAAAACTGGACAGAGGCTCCACACAGTGGGGACACGGCCAGATTAACTACGCATTGACCAGTACTCAGAACAGAGATTGGGGCCTGCTCTCCTCCCCCAATAGTCCAACTGTGAAATCAGCTGACCTGCTTTTTATCCCTCCATGGTATGGATGTTGTAATTATTTATCATTATTCACCTTGGAATGTATCATTATTCCTCAATGGAATGTTAACTCCTTGAGGGCAGAATCTGTTTTAATTTTTTATCTCTATCTTCAGTGCAAGGCACACAGTAGGTGCTTAGTAAATGCTTGCTGAATGAATGGATGAATAGATTCTCTCTAGACCCCAGGTCTTCTATTCTCTGGACAGCTGTTCTGCTGCAGAGTCTGATAAATTCAGTGAAGTACTAATCCTAAGAAGAACCCCCCCCTTTCTACCATGTAAAACATTGAAGGTTTACAAAGACTTTTCTCACCATGGCCTTGGGGAAGATGCTAAGGAAGTGAAATGGGTTGCTTGGAGCCAGGGCTACCACCCAGATCTCATCCTGAGTCCTTCCCATAGCTCCCGGAGTGTAAAAAGCTCTTGGTCTGGAGTCAGGAGACTAGGGATAGAATCCTAGATGTGGGACTAAGGGAAAGTCAGTTTTTGTTGATAAGCCTCAGTTATTTCATCTGTAAAATGGGTGAGTTAATACTCATACTACCTGCCTTGTAGGGAAAGTGCCATAGAAATGTGAGCTGTTAGTATTTACTACCATATTCTCTTCCCATTCTCCCATGTTCTTCCCCCATTGACCTGAGGGGAGGCCTGGATCTGGGGTGGATCAAGGGAATGCCAGCAGCACTTGAGAAATTTGAGAACATCTTTGTGAGAATAATAATGACAGTAGTTGACATTTATCTATCTAACCTAGAAACTGCTGCTGGGCTGAGATACTGTGTCTTCTCTTTCTGTAATCAGATATCTGGCTTGTATTGAATTCATTCCTGGGGGACTTGACCTCTAGTGAGAAGATCACAGATTTAGAGCTGGAAGCTACTCCTCATTTTACATATTTGGAAACTGAGGCTGAAAGAGATTAAATGACTTGTCTACAGTCATACAGCTAACCTAAGGTAGGACTTGAACTCCTGACTCTTAAACCAAGCACAAAATCCACTGTACCACTTGACTGCCTCTGTTCTCATACTCTATGGATCATTAAACCCCAATCTTAGTCCCTCAGGGGAAAATTTACTAATAGCTCACTTCTAGAGTTTCTTTACAATGGAGGATTTAAAATAGTGCAGGTTATGAATCCAGTATGGGACAGGTAATATATTCCTACACTCAAAAGAAATGCTAAACTTAAAGATGCACAGCATATGTTAACAGAATTACTTAAAACAATTAAAAATTTATAACCACTGGTACAATCTGCTAAAGATCATGTCTGTGGGTATTCAAACCTCATTAGAACACAAAGTAGATTGTGGGACTGTTAATAAGGTACTTCGTATTTCACCTCGGTTCTGCACTGTCCAAATAACTTCTCCTAACAGTTTGCCAGTAAAACAGTTAGTAGGCTTAGGCCAGCAGTATCTGTGGCCATTCTTTCTAACAGTGCTGGAGTAGTTTCCAGACACTCTAGCCCTGTGGTCATTCAACTCTGATCTGATGAGACCCAGGATCTTCAGACCTCTTGATCACACACAATCCAAGCCTGCATGTGTCTATCTTGGGATAGTTACTCATTGACCTTAGACCAGGAAAGAACAAACTAAAATGAAAAGGCAGCCAGAGTCCCTCTGCACTAGTGGCCATGGTGTGCATGGTCATCATGATGTTGGGGGGACAGGATGATGAAGGTTGAGGAGACCAGTTATTTGTTCTTCACTTCCTTGAGCCTCAACTTCCTAATTTGTAACTCATTGGCTTCTGAGTTATGTGAATCGCCCAGGATCTCACAGCTGCTAAGTGTCTGAGATCTGAATTCCAAACCAGGTCTTCCTGACTTCCATTCCAGCCCTCCAATACAAGGGGAAGAACAAACAAAAGGAAGGAGAAGGAGCAGGGTTAGAGGGGCAATTTATCCCCAAATGAAAGCTGACCTGAAATTTGGAGAAGGGGAGGTTGGTCCTGGATGTGTAAGTACAAGAGATGGGATGAAATGTCCTGTGATTATCAGCCCCTGAATCTTATGGGAATGTAGATCTGGAAGGAATTTTAGGGATCATCTGGTTCATCATCCCCTTCTCCACCTCCCTTTTTTGGACATAAGGAAACTGAGGTTCAATGATGGGAAAAGAGTAGTTCAAAGCCATATGGGAGGATAATATTCCACCCTAGGTTTTCTGACTCCATATCTCATGTTCTTCTCACACTACCCCAGAATTCTGCTGGGAGACCCTTCCCTGTGTCCCCCAAATCCCAGAAGGCAGGCAAGTATGTTAGGGGCTGCCTCTTTCCCTTATTCTTATCCTCCCTCCAGGTCCTAGAGGCTGTGCAGGGGGCTGTGGAGCAGCCTCTGGAGAATGCTGAGCTTTCCTGGGACTCTGGTGGGTGGAGGGGTCAGGCAGCTGGAACAGCCAGATACCACAGATGTCCCACGTTTCCTGGATCCCAGCCTAGGCTCCTGCTCTCCTTAATTCCAATATTTGGCTGCATCTCTCCCCTCATTCATATGCCAATATCAACACTGCATAATCTGTCCCAAACACTGACAGATCTGGGACTGGGAAAAGGAAAGGACAGGACAGGGTTGGGGAGGAGGGAGACTGGAGGAGGGTATCAGGTTGGTCTAAGACAGAGGAAGCAGGGACCTGGAAACACTCAGAATGACCCTGTGGGGCCCTGCCTCCTTCATTGGGCTACCTCTTTCCTCTTGGAACATCCAATCTCACCAAGGAGACCAGATGGGCAGAGAGAAAGCAGTCAAGCAACAGGGTAGGGCAATGTGTAGTTGGGCCATAGAGTGGGACACAGGCAGGCATGGCAGGAGGAGGGCAGGGAAGTATGAAAAAAAATGAGGCCCAGAAAAGGAAAGGAACTTGCTCAAGGTCACACAGCTAGTCAGAGGCAGAGCCAAGATAAGATTCTAGGATCTCTTGAGGGAAGACTTTCTGGAAGAAGACAGCTTTGTGTGATAGAGGCCCAGGAGCCTGTCTTGAATCTGTTAATTCATTATGTGATCTTGGACAAGTTACTTTATTTGTATAATGAAGAGGCTGACCTGGATGATTTCTGGAGTTTTCTAGCCTTGGTTTTCTAAGACTGATTGGATGATCTCTATTCTTGCTTCCCCCATGAACATCTTATGATTTCTGTGAGTGGAGCTTTGAAGGATGAGTATATTTGAATAGCCAGAGAGGAGTAGTGAGGAGCAAGTCTGAAGAAGGGGAGTAGGATGTTAGACAGAGGAAAACCTTAGGAAGGCAGTGCGATCAGGATAGCGTATGGTCAATACAGGGAACAGTAAGGGAAGTGATGTTTAGCATAATGTATTCATAGAACACAGACTGATGGAATGTCAGAGGTGAAAGGGATTTTAGAAAGTAAAATATAAACTATTAGAGTTGGAAGAGACTTCAGAATCTAGAGCAGGGACTGAAAGGAGTTTTAGAATAAAGAACATAGGATGGCAGAGGTGAAAGAGATGGAAGAGATCTTAGAACATAGAACATTGGAATGTCAGAGCTGGGAGGCACCTTAGAACAGACAATGTCAGAGCTGGGAGGGACCTTAGACCTATGGATGTCAGAGATAGAAGGAACCTTACCCAATCCTACCTCCTCATTTTATATATTCTGGGGCAGGTTCCCTACCCCTGTTCTGGAGAAACTGAGGGAAACTGAGTTGAAATGACTTACCAGAGTTACACAGCGTGTAAGTAAGTCTTGGGAGCTAAAGCTGCAGGGCTTTGAATGTGGGATCCTGCTTCCTGACTTATTTTGTTCAGGGTTGAGTCCATCAGCTCCCACCTTTTTTCCAGGAGGATTTCCTCATACTACACATTGTAGTCCACCCTCCCCAGAGGCCATCTCTCATCTGGCTGCCATTTCAGTTTCTCTTGGGTCCTCTTTCAGTTTTGACTGTCAACTCTTTCTCTAACCAGAGAATTCTCCTCTCTTCCCTTTCCCTTCCTCTCGATTTCCCAGGAGCTACTTATCAATTTGCATGTGATTTAAATCAAGTTTACATATACTTATGGGACCAGAACACCATTTTCCCTTGAAGTTTTTATCATAGTTCTCCTTCTGGCTTAAGTGAGCTGCTTCCTTCATTTCTCTGACCCTATGTCCCACTCTCTGTTCCCAACCTCAAAATGCCTCACCTTATTTCTTGACTACTTCCTGTGTGCCTGCTTGAAATTGGCTGTCTTTTATTTTTACTTGTTAGCAATTTTGAGGAGTGACTCACCAACTGATCCCAAGCCCTCAGTAAGCCTTCTCTTGTAAGAAAACACAAAAAAATAGCTAAGTAAAGCCAGCCCATGTAAACAGCGTTCTGAATTTCCACTTCTCCTTCAGTAGGAAAGATGTATTCCTCAGCTTTTATTTGGGTCCAGGATTGGTCATCATAATTACAGAATTCAATTTCCCTACAGAGCTTGTTTTGTTTATCATTACTGCCGTCATTGTGTAGACTGGGTTCCTTTTTCTGCTTACTTCTCTCTGCATCTGTTCAATAGCTCTTCCCACGTTTCTTTGAATTCCTCATATTCACAGTTTTGTGTGGTCTATCACCTCCAAATACTACAATTTCACCACATTCTTCCATCACCTTCATATATCACAATTTTGCACCTACCCAGTTCTCCATCTGAGGGGGCCTTTTTTTTGTATTTTATAAAAATTAATTTAAAAAGGGCTCTACAAATTTTTGGCATATATAGGCAAAATTTCTGCTGTTCATCTATTGACAATGTTTGTGCATGCATGTGTGTGGGGGAGAGTAAGCTCCTTCTGGGTCTTTGACTATCTCCATGTCATACATTGAAGGTGGAAAAGGGGAACTGATGACTCCATTTCACAGTTGAGGAAACAGAGGAGCTAAATTGACTTGCCTTAGGTCATAGAGGCAATAAGACATAGGATTGTAGCTTTAGATCTGGAAGGGGTCACCAAGTCTATTTCCTTCACTGAGGCAACCAGAGGTTGTGACTTATGCAGGGTCACACAGCTAATAAGTGTCTGTGATATGTTTGGAACCCAGGTCTTCCTGATTCCAGGTCCTCACTCATGACTACAACTTCACCCAAACTCAGCTCCTGCAAGATTTCATGGGTTGGAAGGGACCCTTAGAAGCCATTTGGTACAGCACCCCCTCCCCACTTTGTTTTACAGAGGAAGAAGAAGGGGAGGTGACCTGCCTAAGGTCAGATGGGTAGTGATGAGCAGGGCTGACTCCTAATGCAGTCCTGACCTCCTGCCCAACAGCCCTTGCACACAAAACTGTCTGGTCAGCTCCAGAAAGGAAGTGAAGATGACAGTTTGTGGTGGGCTAATCCATAAGATTCAATTGTGGTTATCAGACAATTAGGCTCAAGCAGCCTAGGTGTTGCATAATTGATGCTCAACCCCATCTCTGAAGCTTATGGAAATGAGGCAGCTGGGAGAAAGTGTGTGTGTGTGTGTGTGTGTGTGTGTGTGTGTGTGTGTGTGCTCACCCGTGCATGTTTGTGGGAAGATTGGCTCTCCTGCCCATAGCTCAGAGGGCAAGAAGCCTAGTCTTGGGGTGTGGGGAGCTGGTGCTGCTTTAGGTCTGGAGGGAAGGGGTAGGAAGGGAAATGGGGATCCACAGCAGGAGACACTGAGAAAGGCCACACCTTCTCTCCTCCTCTTCCCCCCTTCCAAAGAATGAGGCTTACAGGGTTTCAGACCACTGAGCAATGGTGAGGTTCTGGAAGCTTCTGTAGAGCAAGCAGGGTTGGTTTCCTATTTATCTTTTAATCTCATGGTTCTAGAGAGAGGAAATGACTCCACTAAGGTCACATTCAGTAAAGGTGTATTTATATAGCAGAGCCTTTTACATGTGTTATCTCATTTGATCCTGCCAACAACTCGGTAAGACTGGTGATACTATAATCCCCATTTTACAGATGAAGAAATTGAGGTTCAGAGAAGCTAAATGATTTGTCTAGGTTGAAGTGTATGAAGCAGGATTTGAATCCAGGTGTTCCTGACAACAAGTAGAGGAGTTTATTAGCTATTTATTCCCTGTGCTTATGTGACCTTACCTTTATCTGGAATGGTCTCTCTCCTCTTTGCCTTTTAGAATCTCTGTCTTCCTTCAAGGTTCGGTTCTGAGGCTGCGCCTACATGAAGCTTTTCCTGACCTCCCCTTCCCCACCTCTAATGTCCTAATGTCCTCTCCCTTCTCAAATTGTCATATGTGCAAATTCAAATTCAACCAACAAACATGTCTTTAGTGCCTACTATGTGCCAGCACTGTGCTAAGTCCTGGGGATACAAAAAGTCAAAAGACAGTCCCTGCCCTCAAGGAAGCTCATCTAAGGGGGATGGGGGTGGGAAGACAACATGCAAACAAATACATAAAAAGCAAGTTATATACAGAATAAATAGGAAATGATTAAAGCCCTGAAAGGAAGAGGGGTTGGGGAAGGCATCCTGCAGAAGATAGGATTGTAGGTGGGACTTAAAGGAAGCCAGGGAGTTGGGGCAGTAACTGGGGCAGAGCAGGGAGACCATTCCAGATATGGGGGCAGCCAAAGAGAATGCCCAGCGCCAAGGGATGAAGGGTCTTGTTCTGGGGTCACTGGACCGAAGAGTAGGGGAGCAAAGTGTAAGAAAGTTGGGGGGGCTGGGTGATTAAAATCTTGTCTGTCTCTGCCTACTCACCTACTACCCCCCCACCCATTCCCATCCACTGACACCCATACCCACATCCAGTAGAATAAAAGCTGTTTGAAGGTAAAGACTGATTCAGTTGTGTCTTTGTGTCTCCAGCACCTGGCACACAGTAGGTGCATAATAAATACTTATTGAATAGGATTAAGTTAGAGACAGTTGCCTAGATAGTATGATTTGAGGGCTATCCTCAGTAGGTCTATCGAGGAACAACTTCCATTAACCCTAGCCTTCCTGCCTCTGCTCCACTGTCACTCTGTGCCCTCCAAACTTTCCCTCTGTCTCTGTCTCTCTGTTTCTCTGTCTCTGTGTCTCTTTTTCATTTGTGAAAAAAAAATTCCTCCTGGTGATCTTCCATCATGAGGCTTTTACCCTGACCCTCTTTGTTGATGACTCACAGACATCTCTCCATCCCTGACCTCTCCAGGCTCTAGACCTGCACTGCCAGCAGCTCCCTGATCTCCTCACCTATGGCTCCCCCTCAGCAAGTCCCAAACTGAGACCACCCTCTTTCCTCTAAGTCAGGCCCTCCTCCTGACTGCCCAGCTCCAGCTGTGGGCACCACTATCCTGTTCCAGGCTCAGAATATCAGAGCTGTCTGCAACCTTTCTTCCTCCTTTCCCACAAACAATCCTTTTTCAAATTCTGCTGACTCTTCCTTCACATAGCTCTGGAATCTCTCTCTTTTCAGGGCAAAGAATCATAGGTTTAGTACTAGATGGGACCCCAGAAAGCATCTGATCCAGCCCACTCATTTTACAGTGGGGGAAACTGAGACATGAAAGGCATGATAAGTCCTTTCTCTGTTCCACTTGGTATGTAGAAACACTTAGGTTATTTGGTGTCTGTTAAGTGTGGAATACAACTTTGTTGTCCAGTCTCCCATAGACCCTCCACAATGGCTCCCCCTCTCCTCTGTCAATGGGGGGTGCTGGCACTGCACTCAGTTCTCCATGCTCCAAGATGGACCCACCTCCTTTTTCAATCACCCAGCTCCCTCAGAGATACCCGTTATGCTACCTCTCAGGAGGCCTGATCCTTGGAGACATACTCTAGACAGCTTGGGCTATTTGTCTCTCACAAGTCATTCCAAGCAGGATAGAGACCATTTTTACTTTTTCTTTGTAGCCCCAGTTGCTAGGACAGTGCCTGGAATTTGAGTGTTTGTTCAACTGAATTTAATAGTTAAGCGATTAAGAAGCCTTTATTAAGTGTTGTTGTGCTAGTTAATTGGTGGCGATACAAAGAAAGAGAAAAAACAGTTCCTCAAAAAGCTTATAGACTAATGGGCGGGCCTATGAAACTTAGAACCCTCTCTAACGAGCAGTTGAGAAAATCGTAGGTTCAAAGCTGGAAGGAATCTTAGATGTCACTTGCATCATATGGGTGAGGAAACTGGGGCCCGAAGCGCCAGCTCTGGGTCATAGAGGGAGTCGGTGGCAGAGCCCAGCTGCTTTGCTTCCAAAATCAGCCCCTTTCCTGTGTCATCCCAGCTCCTGCTGCTGTTTTCACGATGGGAGTTCAGAGGAGGGATTGCCCAGTGAAAAGTACACTGGGTGGTTGGGGAGCAGGGAAGGGCTGGGGATGGTTTTTGCTCCATTGCATTGTAAGCTTCTGGAGGGCAGGGACTGTCTTTGGCCTCTTTTTGTGTTAGAAGCCCTTAGCACAGCTCCTGGCTCACAGTAGGCACTTAACACATTTACCGGTTGATTGACTGCTCCTCCTCTGTTACCTAGTCTAGCACACTGTGTGGATTTCTGCAGAGGATCTCCAGGGAAGCATGGACAAGCAAGCAGAAGGGGTCTCTGGGTTGTGACCTGAATGAGTGGAAGCAATACCCATCTTGGACAGATTACAATATAATTGGAATTTTTACAAAGGGCTTTTTCCCCTCACAACAAACCTGTGATGTAGGTAATGCAAGTACTATGTCTATTTCTTCTTTTTAAAATTTCAAACGTAAACACTAAATGATATGAGCATTTCCTTATATGCAGTAGAACGGAGAAAGAGGATTGCACTATAATGCCCATTTTCCTCAGTTTCCTCCACTGTGAAATGAGTAGACTGGACCAGATGTCCTCTGGGTCTCCTCTAGTACTAAACCTATCATTCTTTGCCCTGAAAGAGGGAGGTTCCAAAGCTTTGTGAAGGAAGAATCAGCAGAATTTGAAAACGGATTGTTTGTGGGGAAGGAGGAAGAGAGAAAGGTCATGGACAGCTCTGATATTTTGAGCCCAGGGTGACTGGGAAAGCAGGATGGTGGTGCCCACAGCTGGAGTTGGGCAGTCAGGAGGAGGGCCTGGCTTAGAGGGAAGAGAGGTCTCAGTTGGGGACCTACTGAGGGAGAGCCACAGGTGAGGAGCTCAGGGGGCAGCTAGCAGTGCAGGTCTGGAGCCTGGAGAAGGTTCAGGGCTGGAGAGATACCCATGAGTCATCAACAAAGAGGGTGAGGGTAAAAGCCCCAAGATGGAAGGAGATCACTAGGAAATTTTTTTCAAAGATGAAGAGAGAGAGGAGAGAAACAGAGAGACACACAGAGATACACAGAAAGAAGACAAAGATAGAGACAGACAGAGGAGAGAGACAGAGAGACACAGACAGACAGACAGAGACAGAGAGAAACAGAGACAGAGAGAAGACGGAGAGGAGACAGACAGAGAGAGCGGAAAGAGGAGCGACAGAAAGAGGAGAGAGACAGAGACAGAGAGAGACACAGAGAGAGACAGACAGATAGAGGGACAGAGAGACAGAGAGGAAAGAAGAGACAGACATTTCTATAAGGTTAGGGTTAGAAACTGATGAAATCCAGTTGGGAGGGGAAAGGCAGAAGATGGGTGGGTTGGGAGTAGGGAGGGACAATTAGTTCTCTTTCAGACATAAAATCATAGATTTGGACCTGTAAGAGAACCTGAGGGGCATCTAGTCCAATCCCTTTGTTTTGCAGATGGGGAAACTGAGGTTTGTAAAGTTTAGTGCCTAAAGTGTTCTTAACTTCAAGTTGAGGTGCTCGTGGGATATCCAGTTAGTTTCAGGCTCTTCTGCTCATATGTAAGGGGATTTCTTACACATCAACACACCCACATCCACCTCCCTCCCCAAAGCCTCCCTGCCCAAACACATACACTCCTGTTCACTCTTGACATCTACCATCATCTCTCCCAAATTGGCTTTGAAACTCAACCCAAGCTGCGCTTCTGGAACAATCCGCCAGAGGGCGCGTGGGCACCAAGATCTCGGGGTCATGGAGCCTCCCCTTGGGCTCCTCTCCTGGCTCCCTCTGAGTGCCAGAATGGAATGATTCTCACCCCCCACGCCCCTTGCTAGCCTCAGCCAAGCTGTCCCAAAGGACCCATCCAGGGCTGGGCCTTAGCTGCTACTGCCAGACTTCTTGACAAGGACATACAGGCCTGAGATGGGCCCCTCCCTCCTGTCCCCTCCAGGCTCAGCTTCCAGAGGTCTAGGCAGATTCCAGGGCTTTCCCTGAAGACCTGTGTGGTTTGCTGAGCTGTAGAGGACCTGCCAGACCCTTCAGGGAGGGAGAGCCCAGGAGAAGGTGGTCACCAATGTCAGGGCAGGGCAAGGCCCCAGGGTGCCCTAAATCATCTGGCATGAAGCCCTCTTTCTCCTGAGTTCTTCAAATTCCTTTTAGGGGAGGTTACCCTGCAAATCTTAAATTATGAAGAGGATCGTAGATGGAAGGACCTTTAAAGGTCATCTAGTTCAACTCTCTCATTTTACAGATGAAGAGATGGATGGTCAAGGAGCATTGCGTGTTTTTGTCTTAGGTCGTAGAGCTAGAAAGTAGAAGGACCAGAATTTGAACCCAAGGCCTCTCATGACAAAGCCATTCCTCCTTTCATCGAGCCACCTTGCCCTAAATGTGGGTCCTTGGTATCGGGAACTCTCTCTCCAGGAGGAAACTTCCTCTGGGAGGGATCTACTCTGCCTGTTAGACCTTATACCCCCTTGTACACTTTGTCCCAGTGACTCCCATCTCTTAGCTCCAGAATTTTCTTTGATTGCCCCCCAAGCCTGTAATAGTCTTCCACCTTCCTCCAAGTCCCTGTCTACAGGAAGCCTTTCCCAACTCCTCCTAATTCTAGTGCCTTCCCTCTGTGAATTATTCCCTATTAACCTTTATATACCTTGCTTGTACATTTTGTTTGCTTCTTATGTCCTCCATTATATTGGAAGTTCTTGGAAGGCAATGATTCTCTTTTGCCTCTTTTTATATTCCCAAGAATTTAGCACAGGGTTTGGCACACAGTAGGAGCTTACTTAGTAGCAGCATTGACTGACTGACTATAGAATGTGGAATGTCAGAACCAGAACTTCAGGACTGATGCCTGAGAATAGAGACCATCAGATCTGTGAAGGACCTTAGAACATGGAATGTTGAAGCTGGAGGGACCTTGGATTTCATCTAATCCAATCCAATCATTTCATATGGATGGGAAGTTTAAGGGTGACAGAGAGGGAAGGGATTCCTCCAAGCACACACAGTCAGTGAGCTGCAACTGCCTTCTCAGTCCTGTTTTCATGCTAATCCAAAGGGTCCATTAGCTATTGCTCCAACGTAGGCCTGCTCCCACCTCTGTGCCTTTGTATAGGTTCTTTTCCATGCCCAGAATAGATTTTCTCATCTCTGTCCTTGAAAATCCTTATCTTCCTTCATGTCTTAGCTCAGGTGTCGTGTCCTATAGGAAGACTTTCTTGATCTTGTCAATTGGTAACATTCTTTCCTTTCCCAAATTCTCTTGCTTTTTGTCACCTGCTCCCATATTGTGTTCTCTTAGTCGAAGGAAAGCTTTCTGCTGGCAGACATTGTTGTATTGTTTTGGTCTCTGTAACCCTAACACTCAACTAGCACATGATAGGCACTTAATATATGCTGGGGTTTTTTGTTGTTGAAATGAATGACAGAACTTGGGTAGTCCTCTAACCATTCCCCACATTACGGGAGTGAGCCTGGCAGGGCCCCGGCATCTACTTTCCATCCTATCTTGTGCCTTCTCTCATCCTCTCTCCTCCGTCGTTCTCCTTCCCAACCAAGGCAGCCTTAATGCTGGGTTTAGAGTCTAGGACTCGTGTTCAAATGATGACTTCCACTAACTCTTGGCACAATTCTGAGTAAGTCATCTCAACTCTCTGGTCCTCAGTTTTCTCATCTGTAAATCTGAGCTGGACTTTAAGGTGCCTCCCACCTCTAAATCTATGGTCCAGTGGCTAGCACAGGCACTATAATCCTTACTCCAAGAGGTCAGCTATGTCCTGCTACCTACCCTCTTTATCCATCCCCTCTCAGGAGCTGGGATGGAAAAAACTCACTGGATTTGATGTCAAAGAGCCTACTATTTTCTACATCTTAGATAAGTCCCTTCATCTCCTTGGACTCTGCTGGACTTTAGATCTATCACTCTGTGGGTAGATAACTCCAAGGTCCATAAGGATCTGGAAACACGAAATCTGTTTTCTTCTTCCGCATTCTCCCTCTTCTCTGCCCTCCAGGCCTTTTCCTAACTAGAGGCTGTTAGTTTGGAAAACAGTGATGGAGAGATAAGGTCCCTTGAGCCACCTGGGGGAAGTGCTTTCTTTAATCCTCCACTAATCCATACTTAGCCTCTGATTCTCTAAACCCATTTTGGACCATTGAAAACCAACTAAAGGGAAAGCAAGGCCAATAGTCGTGTAATTGCCAGCCTTTCAACCAAACTGGGAAGGCATAGAATGGATACCAACGCCGGTGAAAGTCAGAGTTTGTCATGAGATACCTTTGAAAAGTAGAAATGAGCAAATGCCCCGATTTCTATCAGCCAGAGGGCGAGAGGTGTTTGTTTACTCTCCTTGGACCAAGATACTTCCTTGACTTCCAGAGTTATCTTTGGAGTGGATAAATATTGAGATCACAGATCTAGAGCTTAAAGGGAACTCAGTTCAGTTGTTTTTCCGTCATGTCTGATGCCTCGTGACCCGATATAAGGTTTTCTTGGCAGAGATACTGGAGTGGGTTGCTATTTCTTTCTCCAGCTCATTTTGCAGATGAGGAAACTGAGGCAAACAGGATTTGCCCAGGGTTAAACAGCTGGTAAGTGTCTGAGTAGATTTGAACTCAGGTCTTCCTGACTCCAGGGCTGGCAGTCTGTGCACTGTGGTATCCCCTAGTTGCCCCAAAGGGACCTCAGAAGTCACCTATTTCAGCCTCCTCATTTGACAGAAGAGGAAACCCAGGCCTAGAATGGTATTTGCCTAAGGTTACTAAATAGTAGGGTTTGGATTTGAATGTGAATCCTCTGACCTCCCAGACGCCTAAAGGACTTGGAGAAAACTTTAAAGTCACAGCTTACAAGGTAACAAATATTTACATTTATATCGCCTCGTTAGAACCTCGTGATGGATCTTCTTACCTTTCCAGTCTTAGACTGTAGTGCTTTCTACACACTCTGCAATCCAGTCAGATTAACTTCTGTTTCAGGAACATGACCCTCTATTTTCTGTCTCCATATTCTTGCCCAGGCTGTTCCTGTACCTGGAATGCCCTTCCTCCTCACCTTCTCCACTTAAAATCCCTGGCTTTCTGTGAGACTCAAGTTCAATTTTCCTTCTACGGAGGCCTTTCAGGTCCCTCCTGGCTCCTGGGGCATCCCCTCCATCAGTTACGAGCCATCTGCTCTGTATGTAT